>WIPJ01000447.1:153476-170133 GCA_018155075.1 Cassiopea andromeda
CAGGGTAAGGTTCCCTTTTCCTGACTGGTTAGAGTGTATTTTCTGCTAGAACTCTTTTGAAAAATTGTCAATTATTAACTTAGAATGATCCAGAAACAGTGACATCAGAAAGGGATGTTGAAGTACCAACTGTACCACAGCCAATGGGAATTGTTTTGGAAGTGCAAGAGCACCAAGAGGAATTGGAAAATGGCCCTTCAATTGATTCAATTCATGATAGGTGTGATGAAGAAGGACTTGCAAATAATCTATCTCGTCGTAAGTGTAAGCTTAAAAAATGCACTTTGTTTTTTCTACAACATTCTTCAAAGTACCTCCTATATACAGATCTCCTAATAAAGGTTTTTTTTACTCTTGCCATATGACAACAAACCATAGAAGCTCATTTCTTCTTTTGTTTAAATTTTCAAACTCAAGCTTTTATACTTTTTACTAAATAGTGTATAGTTAACTAGATAGTGGACCAATTTTTGAATGCTGGAATTAGCAATGCTTTTAAGGAGAATTTAAAAGCAGGCTAGTAAATCTTGCATTTGAGGTACTGGCAGAAAATCATAGTTTTGTCAGGAAATATAGGGTAGGAACTGTGGTGTCATTGATTTAGCTATAGTCAGATTGCACACTGCATTTGACAAAACCAATTATGTTGCAAACCAGTTAGCTGACTTGTCCATGAATGTTTTAGAAAAACCAAATAAATAACATTTCCAGAATTTGTGATATAATGTTCAGAGCAAGGTGCAAGGTCTATCATCAGAATAGGAGGCAAAGAAATTATCCATCAAATATGGTGTACAATAAATTCCTAGTGTTTAATGCTTAATAAACTTTTTGTTGGTTTGTAGAGAGCATGGCTAGCACTGATGAAGAAGACAGTTTGGCAAATTCAACATCTGTGCTTGTCACTGAAGAGTATGCCTAAAGCAGACCAATACAAGATGCAAAATAATTTTTGTATTTGTATTTGGTTGGTATATTGATTAAATCAGAGCATTTCAAGAGTTTCGTATCCTGGTTATGAGTATCTGTAATTTCATAGTTTGCCATATTGTATACACCTACTTTTACCATTGCTCTATGATCAGAACCATAGCAGTTACCCATTTGTTTATGAAATCAGCAGCCAATAGCTTTCAACAATCTGAAAAAATCATGAATTCTGAGAGTGGTATTTATTCAAGTAAAAGAAAAGATTCTATTGGAGCTTTGATTTATTGGATTTACCCTTGTTGAAATCATCTCTGGGCAATACGCAATAAGCTCTGGTCCTTTTGGCTAAATTTTGAAGAAAGTTAGTGATGTCAAGCTTTCAGTTTCATCTTGCATTGATCTTTTATTCCATGTGCATGTTGCAAGCTTTTATTAACCAAATGCCTACCTAGCATAGTTGCAATCAGTGACGTTACTTTTCCAGTTGATGAAACTGCTGTAAGTAAATAGAAATGTTGCTTAAAAGTAGTTAAACAAGTATCTCCCTTCACTTTATGGGGTGGCTCAACCTGACGCATTTGCCTAGGTGGATTTTGGTACTGAAAAATTCAGCAATGCCATTAAATAAGTGCAATTTCAAAAATTTTTTGCATTTAGGATGTACCATCATATAAAAATGTTTATGTTATATCTTTACCAATTGTTGTATTGACTGTGTATATCTGCCATTTGGTTGTTGCTAACCTATCTTTTAGCAAGCATAATAGTCCTTTGCAGCACAAATTGTGGAAATTAACATTTTATACCAGCTGGTACAAGTTGCAGAAATTAACATTTTGTACCAGCTGGAACAAGTTGCAAAAAGTAACATTTTGTACCAGCTGTAGATTGATTTGTGTATTGTATGCTACATTCATTTCAATTAGATTCAGGTAATTTAATTGCATAAAGCCCAAGGTAGAAATCGTTGACTAATTAATCAAAACTTATGAATTAAGTTGCATTCCACGTTAGATAATGATTTACAGTTGGTTTTGTTCTTGTCCTTGCTAACAAGAACTATATTTTGAATAAATGTTAAGACCATGAATACCTGATCTGGTTTTATAGAAGTGTTATCAAATTGAGAAGAAAGTTTGAACCAGAGTGTATCAGTTATTTCAATGAGCAGCACACATTAAGCTTATTGAATCTCAAATATATACGTGTTTTTAAGTAGTACGCACTATTTTAAAAGTGTAAGGACTTAGTTTAGAGACGTCCTTTAGTTGATTTGACAAGAAGAACATGTATTGTAATTATCATGTGTAATCTTAGCGCTGATATTTTTCGGTTCACAAATTGCCTTGTTTAGACATAGGAGCTGCTCTGTAGAATTGTTTACACTTACTAGAAAGCTCACTATAGCGCTGAAATATTAACTTGAATTCAAGGACGTATGAAATTCCAGATGTATTTAGAACAATATCTAGAAGGCATTTCCCTTTCTACATTTACTTTCAATTACGTTTTCTTGCCATCTACCATCCGAGCAAGACCATCCCAGCAAATTGTTTCTACATTACGGAATTGCATTCACAATAGCATACGCGTGGTGGAACCTTAACCCCAAGATCTTGTAATCATTGAAAATCTTTTCAAAGCGTGGACTTAGAATCTTTGTTATCTATCAGTTTGTATATGAGCTATTGTATATAATGACTACCTAATTGCCCGAAGTAAAAGCGATACATTAACGCTAGTTTATTTCGCGTTAGTTGTTGTACTGGATTTACTATCAAAACGTTAATTTGAACACTTCATCAAAAGAAAATCCCAAAAACTTGTCTTTGATGTAGACGTGACAAAGAAGGATAAAAGATATGAAAATTATCAACATTGTACATTTATAGGATTTCTTGAGAACCAAAATAATATGCACAATGTGATTAATATTCTTTGTCCACATCATATCTATCACTTACGCCCAATTCTTGCAAGTTTTTGTACGATTCGTCTACGTAATCTGCAAAGTTGTTGTTTCCAGTTTTAAGCACCGACATTCTCATTGCATCGCCCCACCTTACTGACATATCTGTTACTATCTATAATCCTCCTATCACTAATGGCGAGTTCTTTGGGTTATTATTTTTGCGGCCGCAGTTATCATCAACGTCATACTCAGGGCCTCCGCAGTTAACACTGCACCATTAATTACTGCCCTTGAAGCGGTTTTACCCAATTAATTTGGCCCGCTTAGATTTCATGCTTGCTATTTGCTGTATCGCTTTAATTTCTTGCAATGAGTTTCACCAGTTTACGTGTTAACCTTTCTCTATTAATTAGTTGTAATTTTATTAGAAATTCTATTGATCCGCTTTGAGACCACAGTGAACTTTTACTTTTTAATGTTCATTGACCAATCGGGTATTGATTTTGATTTTTTACGTGATTACCTATTTTTTTCTTTGTAGTTCTAGTTCCTTTCGTCTCCTTGTAATTCAGATAGCATATCCTGCAGCTTTGGTGATCATCATCTTCATCATATTCTTTACTTGAAAGACGAATTTATTTTGCAACATCAGATTATAGTTTGTGAATTTTGCTGAACATTAACAACTATTGGAAGTCCCAAAAGCACTGACGTTTCAGCTTTTGTGACAATTCTCTACTTTTGCTGAAAATTGTCTTTCGATTCTGCTGAAAATCTACAACTTTTTAAACTTCCAAAGATATAGTGCAAAATTAAGTAGTTTTACTCTAAATGTTGACCAAAGTTGTTTACCTTTTAACTGGCAAATTTATATGTTAAGTAAGATTCTACAGTCTCAAAAATCACTGCTTTTTGAAGGCAAATTTATAAAGCAAAACCAAAGGTTATATCTTTGAACTTTGCAATTTACTTTGCATGTAAACCCACAAATGTATGATCAAAAATCAGTTTCGCCTGAATTTTGCTAAAGATTCTTTACTTTAAGAAGGCAAATTTCTGATGGAAACGATGATGCAGATGCTGTAGTTTTGACTTTTATTGAAATATTCACTATTTTTGGCACAAGAATTTATCAAGCAATATCAAGGGCTAAAGATTTTGATTTTGTTCAAAGAGCACTCTATTTTAAATGACAAACTAATCACGGAAAAGGAAGTTACACTCTTGCATTTTTCTGAATATTTTATTTTTCTAACAACAAATAAATGCTGCAAATTCAAAAACTAGTATCGTTGAAATTTTAAAAGAACCACTGCTCTCTAAAGGACAAATCAAATTCAGTAAATGGTTATATATCTTGAAGATTCCTGAAGCTCACTAGCGTTTGAAAGACTAACTTACTATGTAAAATGAAAGGCCGGGAAAAGTTCATGACTTTTCAAAAGAGCAATTTATGATGTAAAAGAAAATGCTACAAACTCTGAATTTTGCTGACAATTCACTACTTTCTGAGAATTAACTGTTGTCTAACAAGACAACTCATATAAAATCAAAGACTACAGTCCTTACGCTTACAAAACACACTCACAACTTTTGAAAGAAATTTTCTTATTTAAAATCGAAGGCTATATAGCCTTTGAATTTTCCCGAAGGTCACTACTTTTTAGAATCCAAATTTATATTGTCAAGGTAAAGAGTCTAGTCTGAAATTTGCTAAAAATTCAGTGCTGTCGAAAAGATCATTTTTTTCTTATAAAATCAAATACAAGTATTGATGTTTGCTGAAAACTTCCAACTTTTGAAAGATAAATTTATTATTAACTCAGAGCGGCTCGTAACAGTGCGCTGCAGAAGAATACACGTTTTTTTTAATACGAAAATCATTATTTTACCTGAGCCTCAATTTTCTTAACATTTCCCGAAACTGAGCCTGAGATTTTCTTAAATTTTTCTTAACTTTTACTGAAATAAACTGGCTAGAATGGTATACACTTTCGTTAATAATATTGTATACTTGAATTTGAATTCCATCTTTAACATTTTGAATGCAATAACGACGAAATACCGCTTTTTGGCCTATAAAAACACTTAAGTTTGGAAATTGAGCCTAGCGATTTTCTTACGATTTTCTTAAGATTTTGACGATTTGAGCCTCATTTTCTTATAAACTTTTTTCTTATAAAAAAAACGTGTACGAGAAGAGAGACGACGCACGTAGCGGTACTTGGGGGTCGTACCTTTTGTAATATTTCATTTTTGTCATTTCAATTTCATTCTACCATTGAAGCTAGCTATCCAGTGGCCCTAATGTTGCAACATTTCTTGGTAGCAGTGTGAAAGGGGTTGGCATAGCTTGGCTGACATAAGTGCATAACTAAATGGTGACCCTGACATTGCAACACTCTCTGGATGCAGTGTGACAGGAGTCTGTTAGTTGGTCGTAATGTGAAGGGGTCTGCTAGCATGCATTACCTACTAAGTACATTTAGACAAAACACAGCTATGTACTATCAAGATGCAAGTGCCACCCTAGGAGAGGCCATGACCGCCAAGGTACCGCCCAAGTCTACCACATGCCAGGAAGGAGGGTGCACTATGGCTGGACTAGTTGCTAGTGCATGTAGAGGGAAATGCCCAGTATAATTACACCAGAGGCCATTTCCTATTACGTAACTGACTGGTAATAAACACAGGGGGAAGGGGTTAGCCTAGGGCAATATAGAGAGACCGATGCGCCTTAGCAGGAAAGGAGGGGACTCCCCTTAAGTTGAGCACATTGTTATTCTTGAGGTGAAATTGAGCCTCCAGATTGTGACCAGAATGAACACCAACCACGTATCCAATGACGACAAATACATGTGAATCCTCCGTATGGAAGAAACGAATAGAACACCATTTCCAACACCAGTTATCAACATTCGGCCATATATCAGAGCATGACTGTTCGATCAGCCAATATAACAGCACTATCGAAGAGTAACACTACTCCTGAGACTGATAACACCACTTTACAAAACTTCTCTACAAAGATTAATGCTAAGCGGAAGTAACACATGGACAATAGTGATTGCTCGCCTTCTGCGTTAACCGCAGATACCCGCGTATCTGCCAAGCAAAGACAGTAGCATTTCAATTTTCTTAAAAGCCACTACTTCTTAGAATGAAATTTGATGCTTTAAAATTTGCTGTAAAGTCATTGCTGTCGTACAGATCATTTTTTCTTATAAAATCGGAGACTATAGTCTCGATATTTGTTGAAGACTCACAACTTTTGAAAGATAAATTTATTATTTAAAACCAAAGGCAGTAGTCTTTCAGTTTTCCCAAAACTGACTATTGTTCAGAGTCCAAATTGATGCGTTGAAATTTAATAAAAATTCATTGCTGTCGAAAAGATCATTTTTTTTCTTATCAAGTCAAAGACTATAGTCTTGATGTTTGTAGAAAACCCACAACTTTTGAAAGATGAATTTATTGGTTAAAGCCAAAGGTAGTAATCTTTCAATTTCCCAAAACCGACTACTTCTTAAAATCTACATTGATGCTTGGAAAATTGCTGAAAATTCATTGCTGTCAACAAGATAATTTTTTCTTATAAAATCAAGATTATAGTCTAGAAGTTTGCTGAAAACTCACAAGTTATGAAAAATAAATTTATTGATTTAAAAGCAGACTATAGCCTATGAATTTTACTAAAAATCACTGCTTTTTAGAATATAAATTTATGCTGCAAAAGCAAAGGCTATAATCTTTCAAATTTTGCTGTAAATTCATTGCTGTCAAAAAGATAATTTTTTCTTATAAAATCAAATACTATAGTCATGACGTTTGCTGAAAAATCACAAGTTATGAAAAAGAATTTCCTATCTAAAACCAAAGGCAGTAGCCTTTAAATTTTGCCAAAATCAACTACTTTTTAGAATCAAAATTGATGCTTTGAAATTTGCTGTAAATTCATAGCTGTCGAAAAGATAATTTTTTTCTTATAAAATTAAAGACTATGATCCTAATGTTTACTGAAAATTCACAACTTAAGAAAGATGAGTTAGTAAATTAAATCAAAAGGCATAGTTTTTTAATTTTTGCTAAAAATTAAATACCTTTTAAATAACGAATTCATGATCTAAAATTAAAATTAACATTTTAACTTTGCTGAAAATTTATTACTTTTTACAAGACAAATTTATGATGTAAAAGCAAAGGCTATAATCTTTAAATTTTGCTAAATATTCACTACTTTTTGAAAAGCAAGCCTATGATGTAAAAGTCATTAAGTTAGCTGAAAACTGACTGCTCTATAAAAGACAAATTTATCGCATGGAATCAAAGGCTACAGTCTTGAAGTTTGCTGAAAACTCACTACGTTGCAAATAACAAACTTAAGATCTAAAATCATAGGCTACAGTCTTTCAACTTTGCCTAAAATTCAATACTTTTTGCTGCATCTTGAAAAACGTTTATGATGGAAATCAATAGCAATAATGTTTGGGTTTTGCTTCAAATTCATCATTGTTTAAAAGACACGTTTATAATGCAAAAGCAAAGGCGATATTCGGAGCTTTGCTGAAAATCGAATAATGGTAATAAGACAAGTCTATAATGTACAAGCAAGGCTTTGAATTCTGCAGAAAAAATCACTACTGTTTGAAAGAATAATTTATCATTTATAATCAAAGGCTGTAGTCGTTCATTTTTGCAGAAAATGCACTACAGTTAAGAAAGACTTATGACCAAAGGTTATAGCCTTTGAATTTTGCTGCAACAATCTAATTTTCAAAAGAAGAGCCATGATGCAAATCCAAGCGGTTAGTCTCCGAAGTTAGTGAAAATTCAATACTTTTTGAAGGAAAAAGGAAATATTCCGAAGGGCTTAGTCCTGAAGTTCTGCTGAGAAAATAAAAAAAAACTGAAGTAAAAGGAAAGGGCTTAGTTGTTGGTGTTAAGTAAAGATTCACTACTTTTTAAATGGGTATGATGCAATGACGTTTTTGAAATGTAAAATATAGGAAGTATAAAGAGGAAAGCATGATTATTACCATACTGAAATTTTGTAGCGTTTCATAATCGGAACATCTACTTTGTATTATGGAACCTATTATCTACCTGAAGGGAAAAGCAAGCGTAGATTCTTGGGTTTTATGGGTTTTACAGAATCACACAGTTAGAGGTAGTACACAGAGAGAAAGTCTGATTACGAAAAAAAATCACAATTCTTCCAAGTTATTAAAGTACGTATGAACTGATATATAAATTGGGTAAAACAATGACTTTAACATCTGTGCTTAAAAATTGCTCCATTATCATTTCATTAATATAATACCTTTGAAAACACAGCTTGCAGAGTTGTCTCATTTTATCATGCTAAATTCCTCAGATTTCAAGAGAAGAGCCACGATGAAAAACATCTTTTCCTCTTTATTTACTTCGACATTCCATTAATTCGACATGCATACCAAAAATTAGGACTTAGCCAATAGACATAAACGGTTTAATGCAGACTTAGCCAATAGACATAAATAATATTAAAACATTTCGAGACATCATGTCTCATCCTCAGTTAATATAAAAGTGCCAGTGGGAGAGCTCCTCAATTCGCCTTTGTTCATTTTAGTTCCCTAAGGCTTTTAGTCACGTATTCTTTACTTATATAATAGCCTGTTACCATAGCTCCCTTGTTTTGATAGTTCATTTTTCCTTATTTAGGCAATAATGGTGTTTTCGCTGGTTGGTGGTATTTCACAATTAGGTTTATTTCCATTGATGGTCTCCCCGTGAGTCTACTTTTCTTGATTTCCCACTTGTTGTTTTCCCCAATTTCATATATAAAACGTCCCACTGGCACTTATATTTTAACTAAGGATGAGACATGATGTCTCGAAATGTTTTAATATCATTTATGTCTATTGGCTAAGTCTACATTAAACCGTTTATGTCTATTGGCTAAGTCCTAATTTTTGCTATGTATGTCGAATTAATGGAATGTCGAAGTTAATAAAGTGGAAAAGATGTTTTTCGTCGTGGCTCTTCTCTTGAAATTTATAATTCAGCTGCGATTGCCAAATGTTTCCTTAGATTTGCTCGAACAAATTTCCTTGGATTACTAAAAAGTTTCTTAGATTTCCTAAACCGTCTTTTTTTACAAAAATATCATTCTGAGAGCAGAAAAAGTGGAAATGGGCTTTGAAGCTTGTCAAAGATAGTCAGTACACTAAAAACTTGACAAGTGCAAACTATATTGTCTACGTTTGCTTCTGGGGCTCAATGAGGAAGCAGCCCTCTGTAAAGAACATAGTCATCCTCCAACAAATCTAGACTGCTTACGGAATAAGATAAAACTTGACAAAAATCCGAGCTCAATGTGAACGGTTGTAAGATTAACATTTTACTCCCAAGAACTTGATAATGGCAGAAAATACTTTGCCTTCTTTAGCCAAAAAGTAGAGCTATGATCAGAAATTCCGCTCTGAAATACGATTAATACACATTCTGATGATCATGTAGAATTACTTAAAATTTCCCTAGATTCTAGCATTCCATAAAAAAATCCTTAGCAAGGCCACAAAACCCCTTAGCTTACAGAAATCACCTTAGAAGCGAGAGCACTGAGTGTTTGTATTCAAATATCTTTTGCACTGCTGAACTGTTTGGGCTTTGACAAAAAAAGATCCACGTTGATTTACTCTTTGCAACAAGGTTCCATATTTGGGACGCAAATGTATATGCATATAATACAAATGACTTTATATACAAAAAGTACATCGCAATATGCAAAACTAAAGCCCAGCTACTTTTTCCTTTTTCTCCTTTTCTTTTTTGCTGCAAGCTTCGTTCGTGGCACTTCAATCCTTTTTTCAACAATTTCAACGTCTTCATCAATGAGTTCCTTGCCAATATTCGATTCCTTTCTGCAATTCAAATTGACCGTTGTAACAGATGTAAAAGCAAGATATGTAGTTCAATTCTTAATCCCTTTATAAAGATTCTGTGTTTAGAAATAGCCTAAAACAAATAGCATAAGAATGTCTACCAAATTCAAGTCAAAACTGGCTTCAGCAACTTGATGATCTGCCCAGGCTTGTTGTTATATCCACCATTGTTACCCTGAAGCATTTTCCCAGGCATTCTATGCTATATCCTAGCTTGTGACATCAAGTTCTAAAGTAGAAACTCATGTACTTGCTCGCCATGTCCTTTCTGTCACCATAAGTTCTAAGTGCAATCACTCAATCACTCACCCAATCATTCAATCAACTATCATTACATTAATCTATCGCTGACCAGTCACTCAATTGAAACGAAACCTTGGATATATGGATGCAAACGTATAAAAAATAAATACCATCTGTTCATAAATCGATAATACTAGCACCTAAATCTATGTTCAAAGTATTCCTCCTAGCTAAGCTCCAACCAAAACAGCGGAAAACGTTGTTTCATATACTCAAAATGTTGCACATTGTTGAGCATTGTTGGAGGCAGAAATGACCGAATCAGCACAACAACAAAATGAAAATATCGTCAATTTATCAACAAATACAACAACAACATACCCAATTTCATTCTCTAAAACTGAAACTGAACATGGTGACCCAGTCGTAAGCAGAACGCTAAGCAACAGCAGTTGTTTTCAAATTCACTTCAAAGTCTAGATGACAGCAGAGAGAGAGAGAGAGAGAGAGAGAGAGATAGATAGATAGATAGATAGATAGATAGATAGATAGATAGATAGATAGATAGATAGATAGATAGATAGATAGATAATCGCAGGCGTGGCAAGACCAATTAAAAGAAGAGGCACGAAAGGGGGTTACTTAACCAAAGCAAAACAAATTAAAATATGACGAGCTTTTCTTACTGTGTTTGCACGAACGTCATTTCTGTGGACAGGGTGGCCTAACCATTCCAACATCATTCAACAACATCCAACTTTCTTTATCAAAGTAAGACTTATCCAAAATAGTACAACACGATCAAGAATGGTTGTCCATCTCAATATAATACACGTTTTTTTTTTATAAGAAAATCATTATTTTGCCTGAGCCTCAATCTTCTTAACTTCTCCCGAAATTGAGCCTGAGATTTTCTTAATGTTTTCTTAACTTTTACTGAAATAAACTGGCTAGAGTGGTTTACACTATCGTTAATAATATTGTACACTTGAATTTGAATTCCATTTTTAACATTTTGAATGCAATAACAACAAAACACCGATTTTTGGCCTATAAAAACACATAATTTTGAAAATTGAGCCTAGTGATTTTCTTACGATTATCTTAAGGTTTTGACGATTTGAGCCTCATTTTCTTATAAACTTTTTTCTTATAAAACAACGTGTATTCTCCTAACATTTCTCAAACTTTTTAAACGAAATGCTGCACTTCTTAGAACGAAATTCTTGTTGAATTGAATATGAGGAAAGAATATCCACAAGTAAAACTCAATAATTGAAGCATTTGGTGATAACAATAGGTTGAGTTTTGAGGGAGCCATCGAGAAGAGGTCCATAAGACATGGGGGAACAATGAGATATAATCTAAATGCCATTAGCAGGATGTAGGCCTTAACTTCAAAACTCTCCTTCACAAACTTGAAAAACAACCAAGAAATGAAAGACATACAGGACTTGAAAATCCACATCCATGGATGTCAATAGAGTAGTTTCTTCCTCTTCACTTTCGTCTGATGATCAAAGAAACTTTTCAACACAAACCTTTTAATTTCAGTCAATGCACAAACCAAATGATATTACGTCATATTCTACCACAGAAAATTACATAATATAGAAAAATGCTATTATTTGTTTGAAATTTAAGAACAATCAATTTAGTCATCAAAACTCAAAATAGAAAAAGTAAATTAACATTAGTTTCTATATATAAATTAAATATAGAAAAAGCTAGATAGATATATTCTCATTAAGCCTTTACAGATGCTCAATAAGCCCTTCATACTCTCTAAATTACATACTCTGGTGTCACATCATGAGAACAATTCCATCTAGTGTCTTATCACAAGATAGCAACAAAGGATAAAATGTACAACAAAATTTCAATATAGCTTTGTGCAAAAAAGAAAATCATCTCTAAAAGAAAATAATGGCAAAAACAAACCTCATATAAATGAAATGTTTGGATTTAGGAACTTAGCGTTTTGTGGGAATCTCAAAATCAAATTCAAAAAGAAGAAATATTTTCCCATCATCTCAAAAATTCTTCAAGCACATACCGTCTATTTTGATGATTTCTGTATTGCTATGATTGATTTTATTTGATTTTCTTTTTGATTTCTCTATTTCTCCAATATCCATAATTGTATTTTTATCTTTTCCATCAACACTTTCATCATCGCTTATTATCCAAACACTTGAGTCGCCTTCTTCCATTGCTGTTTTGTTACCCTTCAACGACAATAAAGCCACTCTACAGGTGGAAAAACGAAATTTTTGGAGAAAATTGTTTTCAAATGACTGTTTATCTCTCACAGTATGTTGGTAAAATTACAAAAACTTGATAAAGTACAAACTAAAAATAAATACATAAAAATATAAACCACAAGCACCGGCTACATATGCATACTCCCTGCAAAATGAACAAGTGTGTTGTTTTTACAATGATTTCTTATAGCTATCAGGGGGTAATGAATGAAGACTGTAGGCCTGAAAATAGGCTATCGGCTTCAGCTAATACCAGGAGACATCGCAAATGTAAATGGCGTTCAATGTATGCCTAAAAACAAAAGGTAAACTCCGACGCAGAAATGATCCTCAGCTGCTATCAGACGCCGACTTCACAAGTCATTACATGTTGTAAAACCTTTTAAGTGGCTCATTGTGATATTACGATGTAATTTTTCAAGCTCGTTTCAATTAAATAAAGCTATAAAATGTGTGAATTTTCCTCTAAATCCTAAATAATATCAGAGAATTCGGTTACTATTGAAAAGTGCTATTTTGCTTCTCAAATTGGCCTCACAGTAGAGCACGTGCTACCCTAGTTGCAACATTAGTGCAACTTGGCCTAAAATCCATTCTATTGAGTCTGATGTAGCGGTGACGTTCCAGCCTTCTAAACATCCTCTATTTCCCCGGTGGGGCCCAGACATGGTGGGACAATAGCAAAACAGCCGGCGGCTAAACATAAATTCCATATTGTCAGGCCTGGATCCATAACTCTTTCAAAAATTATGAGAGAAAGTTAATGAGAAGAAGCCATCTCATAGTCTCTTTTGGCGAATTGCTACAATAGTTCAGTGAAGGTCGATATTCCCTTCCTCCTCAATTTGAAGAAAAAAGGGGCCGTTAAATATTAGAAGAATATCATTGAACTCGGTCTTCCTTCTAATACGAAACTTAATTGAAAATACATGGGGAATAATAGTAAAAACAAGAACAGAAGCGAAACACACCTCTAGTACCAACAGAGTACTAATTGCGAGAAATTTCGTATTAAGGAAACAAAGAATCAAGTCTCATTTACAAAACATTTTAAACTACACGTTTTTCTTGATATGAGAAAAGTTTATAAGAAAATGATGTTCAAATCGTCAAAATCTTAAGAAAATCGTAAGAAAATCACGAGGCTCACTTTCCAAAATTAAGTGCTTTTATCGGCCAAAAATCGATATTTCGTCATTATTGCACTCAAAATGTTTAAAGATGGAAGTCAAATTCAAGTATACAATATCAATAACAAAAGTGTAAACCATTTCAGTCAGCTTATTTCAGTAAAGTTAAGAAAAATTTAAGAAAATCTCAGGCTCAATTTCGGGAAAAATTAAGAAAATTGAGGATCGGGCAAAATAATGGTTTTCTTATAAAAAAACGTGTATACAAAAATCGGTACACTACCTACAGAGATCAGAAGGAGGCTGAGATTTTAGCAAAACATAATTAGTTCTGTATGAAAAACTCCACAACTCTGTTGCAGGCCAGGAACTGCATTGGTTTTGAATTCGACTTACCAAAATAAATACCCTGATGGTTTTATAAAACAAATACTTTTGTGAATATACTCTTTTGTATAAGAAAAATTTTATAAGAACACGAGCCTGAGACAAATTACGAACAAGGCTGAGCCTGAAGTCTAGTCGTAAAATTTAATTCTGGAAAACGATGCACAAGCTTTCCACTAAGAAATGGACACGAAATGTCCTTTCCTTGTTAACCTGAAGAGAATTGACAGCCTGGACACTTTCTATCTTCCATTTTCACAAACTAGTTGCTAATAGTGAAACTAGATACTGTCTATTTACAATTGTTTACAAACTTTTTCAATAAAAAACATTAATATGCAAGAGAGACCATCTTGGTTGCAACATTTGGCTCTCAATAAATCAAAACATTCAATGTTATCTTGCACATTGTCTTTCTATGTACATCTAAATGGCCTACACGCAACTAATTCAAGAACAAATTAAGAACAGTTCAGCCTCAAACTCTGGGATAAATTAAGAGCAATCAGGCTGCAACTCAATTTCACTGGTTCTTATAAAAAAGAGTGCACCCAAAAACATGGAAAGAAGGAGAGAAAAGGATACGGGTCGCTGTTCATTCGATTTAAGTTTTCTAAAAAACATGAAAATATAATGACATGACTCTGAATAAAAGTAATGAAGATAAGCGGTGGAAAAAATGGCTTGAAGAATTATTTAAACATTCCAATACAATCGAAATTGATTTCTACAATACCAAAAAATTACAGGGCATCAATGTATATTGTAAGCATTTCAAATCAACACAAAAGCCAATTCAATTGAAGATAATTCAATGTAAAAAATAGAAAGACACGAGATGAAGCGAACTAAGGTAATCACGTACCAACTGCATCCCGGATTGTGTCAGTTTCACCGAGCCGAGTAGATTCACTGACTGATTTCAAAATAATATCCTCAGCAACGTCACCAACTCTCCACTTCTTTCTATCACTTTTATTTGGGAATCTGAAAAAACCACAATACTAGCAATAAGACAAGGACTCTAATCACAATTCTCCATCGCACATGCTTTGATCAAAAACAGCAATAATCCATTCAGCCAAATTCAAAGCATACTCTCTTGTCGCCATGAATGCAGAAAACGACATAGTGAGACATAAAATATCCTGGTGAAACCATAAAGAGGAAATAAAGAATAATTATATGAAAAAAATCTCAAGCAGAAAAAATTTAATGCTTTCCTTGCCTTATGGTAAATTGGACAGCATCCATTTTCATATATTAAATTGCAGACAATATAACTATTCAAATGATACAGAGACATTTCATGGATAGTACTATCAAAATCTTTCCTTTTCATGCTGAGTGATACAGAGTTCGTGCTCTGGTGCGTAGATAAAGTCAAGGAACTTTCGAAGGAATTCGGAAGGAACTTCGTAGATAAACTTAATTTTCAGAGCTCCTCAATTCCCCTTTGTTTATTTTAGTTCCCTAAGGCCTTTAGTCATGACTTTTCACTCATACAATAACCTGTTTACCATAGCCTTGTTTTGTTAGTTTATTTCCTTATTTAGGCATATGTTTTGGCTGGTTGGTAGTTTTTCCCTATTTCATATTTCCCTTTAGGTTTCCCCGTGTATTTACTTTCTCAACTTCCCGTGGATTTACTTTCTTGATTTCCACTTGTTTTTTCCCACTTGTTTTTCCCCATTTATAAAAACCTCCCGCTGGCACTGTTTATTAACTGAGGATGGGACATGATGTCTCGAAACGTATTATATCGTTTATGTCAATATCGTTTATGTCACTAAACCATATATGTCTACTGGCTGAGGCCTAACTTTAGTAATTATTGGAATGTCGAAATAGTGAATTAAATAAAGAAGAAAGATGTTTTTCGTCGTAGATCTTTTCTTTAAATTTATACTTCAGCTGCTATTTCCAAGAAATGTTTCGAAGGAGTTTTTAAGGACTAAAAAAATAACTTTTAAGGAGTTTTTTGTGTGTTTTGATGTCAAAAAGCAAGTCATCCCCTAAATATATCACGAATTTGCGGAGATTTAAGCGCCCTTGAAAGCGCAAATTAAACCTAAGGTGTTTTCAAGGAGCAGAATGAACTCTGGTGATAAGATATGGGGGCTGTTAGCTAACCGCCTGCCTGAGAGACCAGAATCATATGCATGATCACATTTACGAATAAATCTTACCATAATTGTACTATTACGTGATAGATGGAAAAATAACAAATTATAGAAAATTAAAAAATTCTACTGCCATCAGAAAAGGTAGAAGACCAACCCAACTGGTGTCAATGATTGATATCTCTTTATTTCTGCATCATAAAGGCAACATGGAGGCAAAAGATACTAAACCAAAAAAACCTAGAAATATAATATTATCTAAAGATGCAAAAACATGGCAAACAGTTGAAAAGAGGATGCACCTTTCTCTCTTATCGTCTTCCAGACTCTTCTTCAGTCTATCAGTTATTTCTTTCACTTTAGAACTGGCAATTCTACAGCACATGATAACCTGCAGCAAAAATGGAATGTGCAAAGATGGAAACCATCAAAAGAAAAGTCACAATGCTGAAACGAACAATAAATTAAAAGTTTCAAAGCCTGGGAGAAAGCATGAAAATTGGGATAAATACTATACAACTAGGTACCTAAAGGGAAAGAGAATTTAATGAGCAGTTACAATTTTAAAGTCAAGCTGTATTTCAAACCTTTTCTGGTGAGATAGCTACTCCACACATTTTAGCACAACATATTTCCATATACGAATTTAATGCCACTGTCATTATACCATCTAAAGCAAGCTCCTCGATTTCAGTGGGGTCAATAATTATTTTATCACTGAAAGCAAACAGTAAAGAGTTAA
>WIPJ01000447.1:170204-184484 GCA_018155075.1 Cassiopea andromeda
TCGTTACATAAGTCAAACATTTCCACAAAAGGCTTGTACAAACAGTCATGCATCATTCAGGGGCGGGCTGGCTAAATTTTTTTGGTCCGGGCACAATTTGAATAAACCGGCCCATGAATTCTAAAAGCGTAAATCGGTGGGGTAGAGATATTGGAAAAGGCTAAAAATGTCTGATAAATCCACAGTTTTGATGTCACTGCTTTCAAATATACACTAAAAAGTTTTTCATATTCAGAATTTAAGGTTTTTTCTACATTATGCATCCGGCCCTCCGGACTTTCGCCCAAATGGCCTGAGCGGCCTGTCCGCCCAGGCATAATTGCTTCCAAAGAGAGTGCATTATCTGATAAAACAAGAATTTAGCAAAAGAAACTTGAAACTCAATTGTGATCTACAAAACATTGCAGGGAGCTGTTTATGTCACAGTAATAAGAGTGACGTAGCTACATGGAAAATGTGGCTAGTTGTAGAAAATGTTCACAGATCATTGTTGGCACGTGAGCAGATAAGTTTAGGACCATCATCAAGATGCCGTCTTATTAGATATAGTTTTACCAGTTTAACAAAGATGTTGAGTTTTTCCTATACTCTCAAGCTGGCCTCTCAAAACTTCATTGCATAATAAAAGGCTCGAAAAGATATCTAATTTCCTGAAAAACGTAAGTATTTCTCATTCGAATTTGCATTTAATCAGTTAAAGACAATTTGCAAAAATATGCCAAAAGATTCCTCAGCCAATTTAACATATAATTAACTTATATTTATTGTTAATGAGTATATAACTACATTATGAGACTCAAATTTATTGCTCAGCCTGACTTTTCAAAATTTCTTCCCTAATTCCAAATATCATAAACACTCTGGGAGAATTCGCACATTTTGTACTTCTCCATCACTTTCTATGGAGAGAATCAGCCTTCTTCACAGCCTTATCACGGCCTTGCTCTGTCGTCAATACTGATTAAGTTAGCTTCAATAGAAACATGATCACATTTAAACTGCATGTTTTCACGCTTTAGACCTTGCCATGAGCAAAATACCGCGCGCTTCAAGAGAATGTCTACATATGCAAGTGTGGATCAGAAAGAGTAACAATGCAAGAGCAGTGTACGAAAGAAGAAGATATATGATAAATGCAGACTCAATTTGACCTGCGCGTTTGCAGGTTCATGCAAGTGCGATCTCGCGCGCTAAACGACATCACAATGGACCAAAATAGTGTTTTGGTAGACATTTAGGCATATAATGGATTAGAACGGCCAAAAAACGGAGATTGAGGGCTCATATGAAGCGTATTAACAACAGCAATTGAGTAGTATAAAGAAAACATGAAAATTCCCCCAAAACTCAGGGTCTGGGATCAATTCCCTTATATGGTCATTACTGAATAGATTTAATTGCCTTATATGGTCAATAGTGCGGTCGGGTACAAGACACTGGAATATAGCGCACTCAACTAAATTCTGTTTGGATTGTGTTTGAAATCGATCATCAAAATGAAATGTTTTGAATTTTTTATACCACATTTGTCATTTCCCTATACATTAACAAAAAAATCCAATGAATAGAATGGAGTATGGTTAACCCCCAAATTAGAGTAAATAAATGAAAAAGTGCTACTGCGGCACGTATAAGCTATAGTGTTCTAAATTCTACTTCAATGTAGCTTTCTAAAACATGTATGATTTGGTCGTGCCGGAGTAGCGCTTTTTCTGCTATTTTCATATTTGCTTGGATTTTAAGGTAGAAATTGAATACAATCTGGAGATTTTTTAGAAAAGGTTATAAGAAAAATGGACAAAACTATCTAATATTATACAAATTGGGTGAAAAACCTTTGCATAATAATGTACTGCCATAGAAGATACTATTTTGCGAGTTGAAATAGTAAAAAAACCATTTCTAGAATGTTTTCTTTTTGTTTTTCGACATCTTAATAGAATTGAGTCTTTCCTGGTGCATCAAAACAAACATTTAAAATACGTCCACTGCCAAAGATCAATATGGCAGAGGAGAAGAAAGAATGACTTTACATTTAGCAGAATTAAATTAAATACTTTTTCTTTTCAGCTTCTCCCTATTCAGGGTCACCACAGCACGTCTTCGCCCTACACACCCTCCTGTCTTCTACCTCGCCTTCCCCAACACCAGCCTTCTACATGTCTTCCCTTATCACATCCATCCACCTCCTCTTCGGTCTCCTCTCCTTCTCCTTCCAGGCACTCCCAATTCAGCATTCTCCTCCCCACAAATTAAATTAAATCAAACACATTACAATGAATTTGGCAAATGATGGAAAAAGACTACCTACCAAGAAGAAATGAATCCTAAAGAGATGCAGATTGGCATGTGATGAACACCAAGTGGAATTGCTTCTTTATCATCAAAAGAATGCTATGAAAAAATTATGGAAGCCAATTTAACATAGTCAAACTTATTACAAAAAACTAATTAATCACTAAGTGAAATAAAAATTAGAAATACATAATGAAGTGAATATATAAACAAAAAAGTAATTAATAACCCATCACTCACAATAGTAACATCCTTGCCATTCACTGTTACATCAGGGCGCCTGAATCAGAAAATATACATAAATCATTTTCTAGATTTGCTTACTGATTAGACTACTGGGGAATGGTCCCATAAATACATAGTTCTTAATAAGAAAAAAGTTTATAAGAAAATGAGGCTCAAATCATCAAAATCTTAAAATAAAACTTAAGAAAATCATGCGACTCAATTTCCAAAACTTAGTGTTTTATTGGCCAAAAATTGAAATTTTGCTGTTATTGCATTCAAAATGTTAAAGATGGAATCCAAATTCAAGTATACAATATTAAGAATGAAAGTGTAAAACATTTTAGCCAGTTTATTTCAGTAAAAGTTAAGAATAATTTATCAAATCTCAGGCTCAATTTCAGGAAAAGTTAAGAAAATTGAGGCTCAGGCAAAATGATGCTTTTCTTATAAAAACAATGTGTATAAACTTTGGTTCAAGTTCCAAAAGTGAAATCCAGCTACACCTCCTATCTCTTGGACCATGGCATTCCCACAAAATTCCCAGAGCTTCTAGCAAAGTGAACCATGTCCAGGATATCAAACAAGCAATAATTATTTCATTTACAATTTTCATAAACCAATCAGCTTATGCTGTGAAAAATCAGCAATTTTTACATGGTAGCATTAACAATCTCATCAAATCAAAGTGTTGTGCTACCGAAATGCTAGGTTATTTAAATAACTCAACAAGTATAAAATTGGCCATAAATGAATTTGCATTAAGCTCATTCCTATGATGAGCCAAGTATCAGATGAAACTGGCAGATTCACTTGAAAACAGTTATGAAAAGATACTACTGCCTGAGATATTGGAATAAAATTGAGATCACCTGAAATGAGCTAAAGATGCAAGAGCTGCAATACAAGCACAATCCAATATGTTGCCTTTATCATCAAGAATATGTACATCTACTCGTAAACACCAAACCTTCAAATGTATAGCAATGACAAATTAGGCTAAAAAATCTGTCATGGTACATTGCTACTAATTCACAGGTACTTAGGTACAGAAAAATATAAAATATATTAAACTTACTTTTATGGAAATAATAATGATGAAAATAATGATGACAATGATAATGATGATCATAACGATGATGATGATGATGATGATGATGATGATGATGATGATGATGATGATGATGATGATGATGATGATGATGATGATGATGATGATGATGATGATGATGATGATGATGACAACAATGCCTTCACCCTCACAAACACCCTCATAGTCCTATCAACATAGGTGATTGACCACCCTCACAAAACCTGATTTTGCCTCCAAAAATTGTGACTCAATTTGCTGCCAGACTCATGACTTGCATGCCTAAGAAGCAAAAACTTTGATTGCCCAATAACCCTCCTAAGCTGATTTGTGCAAGTAATGTAACACCCTCATGACAATCTTTCCAAAAACAGCACTGTTCAACATTAAACTAGATAGTATTGCCTTGCCTTTTCTCCTGCAATTATACACAATGATTCCATATCAATTGTTCTTGATTCCCTAAGACATCTTTCAACAAAACGATTTATTTCAATTGCTTGATCGGAAGGCCTATGGAAGGAAGGAATTTATGAAAATCAAAATAATATTCAACGATAAGGCATGCCATATATAAAAACAATTTCTTATGAATAGTAGCTAGTCAATTCTTGCAGTGCATTCCTGAGGGAAAATGTTTAATTATTCACCTTCCACTTTCAAAAGCTTGTGATGCCATTGGTGAGAGTTCAACATTCAAAAATAGTTGCCCTTCATTTGGCCGACTTAGTCTTGGTTTAATAACTTCACATGATACTTGTGCTAAGGCTCTGTAAAAAAATGGGCAAATGTAAGTAAAAAACATGGGAAAAGTGGAGAAAGTTGTAGATGATAATGAGAGAATTTGAAAATAAATATGATGACAAAAGAGACACCATTTAGTTTTCCTTCTTTAGATTGAATTTTTTCACCAATTCCATATTATACAACAATTCCATATTATACAATCCTAGCTGACAATCCTAGTTGACACAGTCAAGATAAATTTTGACCAATCAGAATGAAAGGTCCAAATACTGTAATATTCTGATTGATGATGGCCAAGGATTGCGTTGAAATGTATCTTGTATGTGTCAACTAGGATTGTATAATATGGAATTGTTGTATAATATGGAATTGTGGAATAATATGGAATTGTCAAATAATATGGAATTGTTAAAATAATTTGATCTAAAGAAGGAAAACTACATTGTGTCTCTTTTTATTGTCATACTTATTTTCAAATTTATACAGAAGCTGTGCTTCCCATCATCTACTTCAATAATGAGAGAAATAACTACAATCCATTCACATAACTCATACATTTTAAAAAGAGGATGCTATGCAAGACATTTTTGAATTTCAAATATTTGATGCAACACATTTGATAGCTAGGAACTATGATAGCTTAGATTTTACAGCTGGATTGCATCCTTTATATTTCTTGGATTAATATTTTGCAACTATTGAACTCAGCATTTGTCTTACCTTAGCTCACTGTTGACTCAACTCAGAACTACCAAGTATGACAATCTTTTGTGATCTAAACTTACTCAATTTAAGTATGCAGCACTGGACTTAAATCTATGCTAGAAAACAATTACATAGCCTCACCTGGTATCCCCAATGCACACCTCACAGTGTCCAAAAGATGTTCCATATGAGAAGGATACTTCCCTGTAGTCACTAAGCTGCCTACCATCTTGCCGCTTAAACCAAAATAACTGACTGGTATACATTTTAAAATATGCAATTATAAATTCACACAATAAATCTGCAATATCTAACTTGTGTATATCAGCATGCTTTTAGACTTGAGGAAATGAGTTGAATGTTCCAGGGCATGTTGGATTGACACTCAATGACAATAAACTTATTGTCATATTTATATGTTTTCATACAGCAGAGTATTCAGCATTGCCTGAATTTATGCTGGTACACACTTGAGATCTTGTGGGAATAACTATGACTATCAGTGGTGTACCTTCAGGGTATGCAAGGTATTCAGTGAATACCCTGGGATATCAGAAAAATATTTTATGGAACAGCTTATACCAGTGAAACCTAAAATTTAATACAGCCATTCATTATTGCATGAAATTTCCATGTTAGACTGCCATAATTGAGAGGAATGCTGTGTAGCAGCAATATATCACCGCATATCCCCCCCTGCTTTGTTATGGCACTGTCTACATTATGCAATAAGCAGTGAATCTCTTCCGTCAAAATTCAACCAATCAGAGAGTAGAAATTTATGAATGGGTTGGTCAACGAGCCAGAGAAACAATGACAAAACATTGAACCAATGTGATAAAATAAGCTTGTCAACTTTCAGCTTTCACGCCTTGACAGTATGTTGTTGATCAGTCTTGTTTAGGGCATTATAATGGCAGCCAATACACAGTTGTTGTGAAGTGTAAACACAATGCAATGACGCAGAAAAAACCTGGCAAGCAAGAAACATTTGATTGATAACCATTCCTCATTCTGCAGAAGTTGTTTTATTTTTCAGGGTTAAAATATGCCATTTAGATTCTTTGCATTAAACTGTTGGCAAGTGACAAGCTTATGTAATTTTCCAATTGGATGGCCATCATCGGTCAGAAAACCTGAAAGCAAAAGACATCATGCGGCTTCAAATCTATTTCTGCTTGAAGAATGTCCAAAGGGAGATTCCTTTGAAGTGGTTTCCATTGCTTCTAAGTTCATTACAGCAGGTAATGAAAGTTGAGATAACTTCAGTCTGTGTTCATGGCAATATTGATAGGGTAGGCCTACCATGGATTACGAGAGATGTGTCTTCACCCTTCCTTTATACTTTGACAAGTCTACCTTCAAACAAATTTCCACCTAATAGACTTCCCCCATTGCTTTTGCACTACAATTCCAAAACTTGTCAACTGCCTCCTAGCAGAGATGTGCCAAGACATCTTCTGCAACAGTATACTGTTTCTAATAAAAAAGGTCACAGAATAAATCATGGCCATTTCTATTGCAGCATGGCCGATTTTTGACCAACTTTCTTGCAATTTCAGACATATTTGGGGAGTGCTGCCTCCCACACCCCCCAATAAACACATCACTGCCTCCTAGTTTTCCCTTCCTAGAGAATACCCTGGGATCAGCCTCACGGTCCACCACTGATGACTACATGGCAACAAACGTACGTAAGTTTGTTGCCATGTAGCCATCAGTGGTACCTGAACTTCTACAAAACCTCTACAATTACTATTTCTACTAAACTAATTGCTGCATTTTCACCCCAAGACTCTTGAAGAGTGATCTAGTGACATATGATTTACGGGTGCAGCACCTCAATTCTAGTGAGAGGTACGTTTCTGCATTAGCACTGACAGGCAATATTAAACTTGCTTGTGAAAATTCATGATAATGAGCAAGAAATCTAAAATGCAAAGTTTCCAGTGCTGATGGATTTTGGATGCAGCAATAGTTACCCAGAAAACACTGAAAAATACAGCAACCAAGTATCAATTCAGGAAATAAACTTCTTACTAATAACTAACTTACAATTCCACGTCTTAGAGCATTCACAGTAAACTGTTTCTCGCACGTTGATCTGTTTACCTCACTCGCTTTCATCTTTAGGCCCACACGAGAGCCGCCAATTTCCAAAGGAGGTAACAACGAAATGGAGGCAATTTGGTAATGGCGGTTGTATTTTTTGCGGCGTATGTTTTGCAATGTCTTGTACTATAGTGAAGAATTTTCATCGTTTTCCTCGTTATCTGTTTGTTCTGCCACTTTATGGAGGGAATTTTGGATGCAGTTATAGTGTAAGATCAAATGATCTATCACATTATATTGGCTTTCATTCTGGTAGACGTACTAGAAGCCATTGTCTTGTTTTAGGCCCATTTGCACATGGTTGGAGTTGTAACAGCTTCCATAGGACCATATTGACTGTAGCTCTTTACCATTCAAGAAATTACCCGGATTTCTTTAGTGAAAGTAAGAGTAGAACAGGCAATAGTGTCACCAACTCCAAAACATTGCTTGAAACTTTGGAAGCTGCAAATGAGAGAAAGGATTTTGGAAGGGGAATTCAGGCTTTTGAAAGTTTTCGCAAGGAAAAACCAGACTGGTTTAAGCAATGGCCGGCTCAGAAGATCACTGCATTGGTGTTTCATCTGCATTTTCAAGCTGGACGTTTTCGTGAAATACTAGTATTATATGATGAGCTACGAAGTAATGGATTTGTCCATGGGGAAGGAATTTATGTGACGCTTATCAAAACTTGTATTGCAATGAACAATGTGCCTAGTGCACTTAACTTCTTGGAGGTATGATTGTTTAACTGTAGATCAGAGTGAGAAAACTATTTGCAAGCAGGGTACCACTGGGAGGGGAAGCTTGGAGCTTCAGTTTTGCTGAATAGCCCCCCTCCACTTTATTTTGTGGCGCTGTGTCTGTATCGATAGCAAAATTTAAGCAATCGATGCAGGATAACCGTTTGTATCTAATTTCAAATGCTATCAGGCTATTGACAAGATTTGAGCCATCCTTAACTCTTACCCAGAATTTACTGGGTTTTTTCCCCACGGAAGGTCAATTGTGGTTGCTCTTTTCTGATCTGAAATTTGGACAGAACAAATTTTTGTCAACTAGACGAAATTCTACTTGAGTATTAATATTTAGTTTAGCATTATAGGGTTGATAGTACAGTTCTTACAAATTTTTAGGAGTACATAGAATATGAAGGTTAAGGTCTATAGGACTTTTTCCAAAATGCTGTTTACTTAAATATTTCCTTCCCAAAGCTTTTATCTAAATTTTTGTGTTTTTAGGATCTGAAGAAGATTGGTCTTAGGAACATAAGGATTTACCGACCTCTCATAATGGCATTGATCAAAGATGACAGACTTGATTTGGCTTTCCAGCTTTTTAAGGAGCTGCAGTATTTTGAGTTTAGTCAAAAAACAAAAAAGCAGTTTAAGGACCAAGAAATGTTGTCTTCATTATTAATCAGCGCAGCTACAGAGGAAAGTAAATACATTGACAAAAATAACGCAAATAGAAAGCTTCGAAGTGAAATAGTATGTAATGTGTTGCAGTATCTGAGCACCAGACGCATAGTCGTATCAAAAACCTTGAAGAATGCTATCATGCAGGCGGTGAATTCTTTTGTGGAGGAGTATTCCTTGGAAATAGTAAACCACGGTCAATTCAAAAGAGAACCTCAAGATTTAAAAGAATTTAAAAGTGATATTGCAAATGAGGCTGATGTTGAAAGCTTTGTGAATTTGTTAAGTCTCTCTAAGAAAGGCTTTCATTACAGGGTTGAAGAAGATTTACTGCGAGATTTGATCGCTAAATCTGGCCCTTTTAGCACCATCATAGACGGGGCAAATGTTATGCTTGCAAGTAAAGATCTCGTAAAGAACAAACATACTGAAATGAATGAAAGAAATTTAATTGATTTGTTGCATTGCTACAAGCAGTCATTCCACCTTGAAAAGCCTTTAATAATCTTGCCAAGTGCCATGGAAAAGCGGTCTATTTTCACTAAAAGTACATTTTTCAAGCAAGTTTCTGAAGAATACTATGCTGAGGTTTTTGTAACAAAACACATTGCAGATGACGTAGCATTGTTATTGGCGACACTGTACAACGATGCCTGTTTGATAAATAGGGGGCTGAACCCGTATACAACACTAGTAAGTAATGATTCGTTGAGAGAACACGTGTCTGTTGCTGGGCAGGAACAGTTTAAGCTCAATTTATGGCTACAATCAAAGCAATTAAAATTTTCATGGGACTTCAAGGATGATATTGTAATTCAAGACAGGTCTTTGC
Organism: Cassiopea andromeda; assembly: GCA_018155075.1. Classification (NCBI taxonomy): domain Eukaryota; kingdom Metazoa; phylum Cnidaria; class Scyphozoa; order Rhizostomeae; family Cassiopeidae; genus Cassiopea; species Cassiopea andromeda. Next base: position 179,608 of record WIPJ01000447.1, read on the forward strand.
CGGTGTCAAAAGCCAGTGATAATTGGTCTTTGCATGTTTGTGATGGACAAGTTATGAAAATTACTAAGTTGTAGAAAACTCTTATCACGAGATTTTAACAAGTTTAGGTTTTGTTAGATCTAATGTAACTTTTATCAATATGTGTATTGAAAAATTTAGGCAATATTACGAATAATATTGGAGAATTCAGCAAGTGTTTACGTAGTCGCCAGATAGTGCGTATGGCTTTTGAAAAAGCTACGCAAGCTTCCTCACATTTTGCAAATCAGTAATGCTGTTTACCTGTTGAATTATAGAGAAGATTCATTTGGACATTCCCACTTGCCATCCATACTAAATCAGCTGTTTTCACTATTATGTTGCTATGGATTTTTAACCGCTTAATGAAAGCATCGGCCACATTCAGCGATTATAGCAAATCAACATGTACGTTTGAGGGTTTATAATGACAGCTGCTTCTATGTACTGGGAAACCTGAAAGAGCAGAACTTGTCCTAGACATATTTTCTCTATATTTTTTTTCGAATATGATGTAAATCAATCCATGAACATATGTAGAAGACGACATACAATTGGGTTTTTATCTGGCTCTTGCTCTACAATCATTGATAGAATATAATTGTTGAATTATTTACTCAAATATTCTCTCTCTATATCTTCCATCAATTCTAATTCTGCTTCGTCGTAAATTACAGCGTTATTTATGCTTTCTCTCTTTTCACTTTCATTTTTGCACAAGACTTTTACCCCTGACTCTATACTCTCATTTTCAGAGGGCATTTTCTCCTTGCCTTTTTCATTATCAGTTATTTTTTTGTTTCCATCTTTTCGTTTTCGATTGTTTTCATGTTTCCATCTTTCCAATTTTGGTTCTTTATACTTTTGATTTGATGTTCCTTCAGATAAAATGTCCTCTAGTGGATCCCATTCGTCGTCATCTATGGATCTTCTCTTTAACATGTCCATCTCCTGATTGTGGAAGCTTGAATACGATTGACTTGCTTTTCTATTCACTATTTCACTCTTTTCTTCATGTCTACCCTTGCGTTTTTTCTCTTTCTCCGTACCAGACAAACCCGAACGTGATCTACTTTGGCTGTGCCTCGATCGACTTACCCTGTTGTTATGATTTTTCTCAACGTCGTTAGAAGATGGCAGATGTTTCTGCTTCTCTTCTGCGAGATAATCTTGTAAGCTTCGAGTAACCTGAACTCGACGGCCTATTGGTCTCAAATATTCAGGTTGTGCTGCTGAATCGCTTTTCCAATTGTTGCTCTCAGTAGCAAACTCGGGCCCCAAGGCCTGGACTTGGTCTAGCAAATTTGAATCACTCTGGCATTTACGTATTTCAACGGAATTCGTTAGTTTTTTCCCAATCGACCTGTCGGAACCTAATATATCTTTAATGCAGCTGTATAGCCCTCTATCAGTATCCACGGCATCATAGCTACGACCAATGCACTCTATGTTTTCCGCAGTCCAGCTTTTTTCCAAGTGGGCTTCGGCAGCTTCATCTTTCTTTACCGGTGTGTCATGGATTCGCGCTCTACTGGATTCTGACGGATCGGTCTTCTTAGCCTTAGATTTGCAGCAAAATAGTAGACCTACCATGTTCAATCTATTACTTGCAGGTAAAATTTTCTATATGAAACTCCAAATTATTCAGTCGCATACTGTGCCTGACTGCAGTTAACGAAATGAGACCGTTGTGTTAACGTCAGATGAATCAACTTGGAATATGTAATTAATGTTTAAATCGAGATTAGAGTACAGTATCTATAAATGCCCTCAAAGTAGGTTAATTATAACTGATACACAATCTTTTTACAAGAAAACAGTTTATAAGAAAATGAGGCTCAAGTGGCCAAAACCTTAAGAAAATCACAAGGCTCAATTTCCAATGTTCAGTGCTTTACTTGCTAAAAATTGATATTTAATCATTATTACATTCAAAATGTTAAGTACTGAATTAAAATTTGTGTATAAATGATAAATAATGAAAGGACAACCCAACTTAGCCAGTTTATTTCAGTAGAAGTTAAGAAAACGTTAAGAAAATTGAGGGTCAGACAAAATGATGGGTTTCTTATAAAAAAACCGTGTACTGCGCACCGTAACCTACAAAATTGCCGGGTTTTATAATTGCGGAGATGAAATGCGCAACTATGGAGAAAAGTGGAAGTACACATATACAGTATATTGATTACATACAAATGTGTGCAACGTAATAAAATAGTGAAATAAAATAGTCTTAATATCTGGGAAATTACTTTTTGATGTGAGGAGTTAACGATAGCTCAAAATTTTCACATGCCATTTTTCAGACATTTCCTTTCATATATTATTGCTGCGGATGGGATTTTGCCAGGAATTCTCTGATGGAGGCTGACTACTCCGAAGAGAGGACTATAAGTAGATTTACTTGAACATATAAAGGTGATTTTGGCAAGATGCAAATACTGACTTGATCAGTGAGCTACTATCCTCATGGTGTTTGAGTGGAGAAATCTCACATGGATAGGGAAGGGAGATAAAAGATGCAGTTTCAATTTTTAAATTAGCGGGATCCTATAAAACACATTTCAATTAAACTCATGCTACCTATGAAGTTGTTAGAAATCAATATCAAGCATTGAAGAGTTATCAAAAATCACCATACCTCGTTGTTTAAAAGTTGCAACAGAGTAAACCAAGAAAAGCGAGTCAAGTAAGATGCCAAGTAAGGAAAAGGTTGAGAGCAAAGACAACACAGAGCTACACATTTTATGCGATGCTAGTTAATTAGCATATGGGGCTGTAGCCTACCTACAGGTTTACAATGAAAAATTTAGCAAGGTCCGTTCAATTATGGGAAGGTTTCATGTTGAACCAACAAAGATGATTACCATAACACGACTAGAATTAACTGCAGCTGTTGTCGCAGTAAAAGTGTACCGGTTTGTCAAAGAGGAAATTGACATGACGCTAGATCGATCAAGTATTTTTCTGGACAGATAGTCAAGTAGTATTCAGTGGTGATTTCTTGGGGGGCCAAGGGGGGGAGGGGCGGCGGAGCCCAGCTTGTTAAAATTTCTGCTCATTTTGGGGGGCTCAGCCCCCCTAGAATTTTTGCATTGGCTTAGTTTTTCAGAGTTTATTGGCCTTGCTTATAAAGTGTTATGATCAATTGTGCACTGCTATATGGTTATTGACGCATCTCTTATTGTTGATTATACTATATCAGTATTAAACTAAGTTATCATGTTTCCATCTTTGAAAATGTGGGCCTGGTTGTAGCTGGGCCGCACCCAAACTATGGGCGTGGTTGTGCCTTGAACCCCCGTTGTTAACATTTTTAGAAATCTCCAATGGTAATATTGCGTCAAGTGGTCATCTCTTAATCGCAGCACCATGTATATGTAAAAAGAACAATTGATTGCAGGGGCGGATCCAGAGGGGTGCGAAGGGTGCTTGAGCACCCGTCAAATATTCATACGTTTACTGCTAAAAATGATAACTGCTCTGAAGCTGTGCTAAAAATAATCAAACTTTTACTGCTAATAATGGCAACCGCTCTGAAGCTGTGCTGAAACAGAGCCTCACACGTGACAGATCGAAAATATACTTCCTCCCCGGACAATAGAGAAGCTTTCTCCGTGTTTTTCTTTCAGTTTCGTTTCCATTTGCTGCTTGCACCCCCCAACTTATCTCCTATTGGCTTGCACACTTTGAGCTTATCTCCTATTGGCTTGCACCCCTCAACGTTATCTCCTATTGGCCTGCACCCCTCAAGTTTGAATTTAGTGGTTGCTCCCGCCTAATTCTGCTACCCTCAAAACGATTTTTGATTGGCCAGCTCCTTTTCTTCGATTGGTTCGCACCATAACATGTGACTTCAATGATTTCACGATCGAAAGAGCGAGGAAATTTGTCGTGTTGCAATGGAGAAAGACTGTCGCTCAAAGCTCTTGAGGCAGCTCAGAGATTTCTTTGTAAGCCCTCATTCTATGAAATTGAAGAACGAAAAATTGAAAACAGTAAAAGAAGAATGTATCAATAGGATTCAGTCCTTGTTCAGATGCAAGGAGACAGCAAATTTTACTGATATTGCTGGTCTAGGCCTGTCTGTTGACAACGTTGCATTACTTCAGTTGCCCGGAAGTGAAAGATACAGAGCTTTGAAACCTGAAGCCTACAGGTAATTCTGCTTTGTTCAAATAAAATTCATACTTTCATTTAGAATTCAAGTTCCTTGAAGAGAAATTTAATTCAAAATTTTTAATATATTTGTGTCAAAAGTAATTCGTAAGTAAAATGCATGTGGTGGGATTTTGCATAATGTGCAATTTTAGGCGCAGAAAGAGATACTCTTTTGTGTTTAATTGTAGGGGGTCATATTGCATTTTTAACAATTTTACACCCCCAATAGCATTTTATAATTATTAGATAATTATATAAATTTCAGGAATATTTATTGTTATTAAGAAAAAATTAAGGGGCGTGGCTCATATAATTTTTTGGAATCTATGTCCCTTCACGAGCCATGTGCACCCCTCAAAATTTTTGCTGGATCCTCCCCTGGATTGGATGGATTATTTTAGGAGCAAGCTACGCTTTAGATTGAACGCTATCGTTTTGTTAACTGTAAATAAACTGTATTTGGGAGGAGTGTTACCCGCGCTACAAAACATTGCCCCCGTATCTCCCCATGCCCAGCTAGCATTAAATCCTAGCATGCTCCCAGCAGATTGGTCAGTCTTTGGAAGTCACAAATCAAGAAAGCATGGAAGTTAAAGTAAGGAAGTAAGTTTACACGAAAGCAAAAAGCACATGCAACACACACACACACACACACACACGTGTGTGTGTGTGTGTGTGTGTGTGTGTGTGTGTGTGTG
>WIPJ01000447.1:185655-204314 GCA_018155075.1 Cassiopea andromeda
TATATATTCATATATGTATATATATTCATATATGCATATATATATACACATATATACATATATAGAAATAAGTAAAAGAAGGTTTTTACGTACAGTTCCTCTATGTAGTTTACGAGTTTCCCTTTTTTGTATTTGGGGTGCCCTGATCATTAGGGTTAGTTTTAATATGCAGTTATACACAAAATGTACAGCTCTGAAAAAATTTGCGCAGCTTGAATGAAAAAATGTGCAGCTACAAAATTATTGTTTAAGGACCAAAGTATGCACGAAAGTAATTATGAGTGAAATGGTAAACTTAGGTATATAATGATAGGCAAAATACAACTAGAAATAGAATTGTGACAGATGATAGCATTTATCTACCCTTTTTCTCCAATAGCAGGCCGTTCAATCCCATCTGCAACCAGGATTTAATTCTTCAAAACATCATAAATTTTTCGTTAAAGAACCCTGTTGAGCACGTGTGCCCACTTTGTGAATACTACATATCTCCCTGGCTATAAGTAAATATTACTCAAACTGCAAAGGTATATGGAATCAAGCAAAACACGCATTTTTACAAGAAATATTTATCCCTTAGATAATTGCATTCAAAGTTGATAGTGTCATTCACAATTAACATATAATGCAGCTACTTAAAGTTTCAAATAAAGATATGAGACGTAAGACGTGCAAAAATTGCAAAGCAAATATTGAATGATAGCAGAGAAATTGTAAACATTAGAAAACTGCAGTCAATAATCAGCTGGTCCATAGAAATAGTAGCAAAATGAGTGGGTAACTTTATAAAGTTTAATGATTAAGACTGGACGATCAGTGTCAAATTTTCATCTGCATTTGCTGACCTGCGCCTCTCTTTGACAAAAATGAACAGCAACCGAAAAACAAAGAATATTGCTGACAAAATCAAAAGAAATAGAACAAATCCTTGGTTTCCTTTTCCATTTGTCCAATGCTTGCTCAAAATTCCACTCAACCCCACGAGAAGTACGATGTAATGAGACACGAGATAACGCGTGTAAACTTCAAAAATGAAATTTTCTAGCACAAACCAGCCAATGATGAGAAGCAATAAGATGCAGAGGGCTCCAGTTGCTGCCTTACTTCCATCAGCTTTAAGGTCATGTTGGATGAAAATAGTGAAATTTAGGCACGATGCTACTGCCAACCATGCTGCATAGAACATGATTCCATTTTGCACGAGACATCGAATGCACCACACATCAAAAGCTTCGGGAACCTCACGACCTTCTACAGATGTGACACCCTTTCTAGGGGTGAACGTGTCGAGGTAATCCTTCAGACCCTTCAAGCTGAAGAACAAGGCCACATTCAGGAAAACAGCAACGAGAACAATGAAGACGAATGCCAGGCCTAAATACTCTCGCGACCAAACAAGCAGCCATGAGAAATTACACAGGTTGGCCATGGTGAAAGAATCGTAGAGCCATCCAGAGAGTATGTCGGGTGCATTTCGGCAGGACAGTGCAAGTGTATATATGACCCAAATAAGCTGGTAGACGTAAATGAAGGCCCATATTGTGAATGTCCAAGATGCAGGCGTTATTTCTGTTGGATTAGCATCTGAAACTGCACCTGTTGCTTTAGGAAACAGCGAATTTGACTTTCTTGAGAAAAAGTTAATAATCGCCACAGCAACAAAAATTATAGCATTTAACGCGATCACAGCAATCTGCCTGTTACTCAGTGCCATTGTTGCTTGAACTAGGTGCTTCCAAAATCCTCGGGTGTGTCTGCCAGCGATTTGAAGCTTCTCATCGATTTTGAAAATCGTACGATCGATTTATACTGCACGCCCATCTAAACGCCATTGTGTAACTTAACGAGCTGTGGAATCCCCTATTACAATTTCCACCCCGCGAGCTCCCCTGTAAAAGAATGGATTACTGACGGGAAGTGGGTGAAACCATGCAAATTGCATGAAATATTGGTTCTTTCGGATGCAGCCTTTGTCCTCCGGAGCAAACGTTGTTCCTTTATTAGTACTTCATCTCTTGCATGTCTACGTAAGTCAGGCTGCAAGAGGCCACGATCACCCAAGCGTTGGAGACAAAAAGCAAATTTATGGACACCTGCCTTATTTTACACTAGGGTGCAAATGTTAAGAGTCATCAAGAATATCTTCTTTTGGCCTTTGAACGCAGAAAGGAATATCCTTTATGCATGAAAGAAGTAACTCTGAGAATTTGTAAAGTGTTCACCCAAACAAAAATAGCCTTGATATTCAATGGAAATGCAAAATAACCAGAATTCCCTCCCTCTTTATATGGGTGCCATCTAAGCAGCCCATCCACAAAAATGGGCCAATGGAACCACCAGGGTACGGACGTCGAAGCGGGGGCGGGATGAAGGGGTACTGCCCCACCCATTTTTGCATAAAATGGTATTTTTGCACTTCTTTCACACATATTTGCAGAATAAAGTACCATAGAAGACCATTTCTATTAGTCTATATTCCAAAAGCTTTGAAAATGATGCAGTAGCCAGCAGGGATAAGCAGAATTCCGAGCTTATCCCCGACCTTAGTTACCACTTTGAAAGTCATCTCAATGTCCCTGGTAGGTATGGGGGATTGTTTTGTTGTAAACGTTTCCTTTTATTTCAGATCATAAAATAGCTACTGCAGTTCTCGCTTATTTTGTAAAATTGAAATTTGTCGTCCTATATAGTTTGTTCTAGCAAGTGGAGATTGATTTGCTTGTAAAAACAAATGGTGGATTCTCCAACTATTTACTGTCACTATCAGCGACGACGTCATTTCTACGCACACGTGAGTTCATTTACATGGTTATATAACATAGAAACCACCAATATCTGGGTGTCTGCATATGAATCACAATACTCAGTAGTACTGGTTGAAAGAAAGGCGAGCTGCCTAAAGGGATAGGGGGGGGCAACAAGGCTGGATGGGTGTGGCAGCCACACCTAAATGTAAAGAGGGTGCTCATTGGACACGCAAGGAAACGAAGGAGTTTGGGACTCCGATCAGATATGTTTTGGTCACCATACCTTCTTCGTTGGCTATAATGTGACTAATGTCTGTTATAGTGCCATAAAGGTGGGCAATATAACAGACATTAGTTTTTAGGAAAAAATTTTTTCAACCCTCTGGCTTCATGGCTGAACATGATGCTTCTTGCTAGAGGGATTATGCACAGGGATGTATAGCAAATAAAGTACGGGGGTTGGTTCAATAGCCAATAGCAGTACCAGCTGTTATGAAAAAGAGAAAGTAAAGGTGGATAGAGTCAAGGGACCTTGCCCCTACGAAAAAGCTGATGGAAGACCCTAGAACACAATCTGTGCCTAGGCATTGAGATTTTGGGTAAATATGCCCCCCGACCCTTCTCGGTGGCTCTGAATGAAAGGCACAAACCATGTAGTAGCAATTATAAACACAATAATTTAATACCTAACCCTCGCATAGTATCATTTACAACATATTATTGGTATTAGAATACGTGAAATTGATCTACCACTTAAAAATGAGATAACGCAATTTCACTCGCAAGTTCGCAAAATAATTAAAATGATATTCGTTCAACTCTTAGAGATGAATCACCTTTAAGCATTTACAGTTGCAATCTTACAAAAAGAGCAATCTACAACTGGGACTTGGACAAGTTAGCTGTCCTATTAATGTTTCAACAAGGCGTTGCCAGTTGAATTCTCTTGCAGACTCCTCAACGGATGAATACAGGACAGCTATAAGATATTGTTGATTGTTTAGCATCTCGCAAATTCAAAACACTACAGTGACATAAAAATACTAGCAATAAAATGTTCATATCTGTGGATTGAGACTTGGAAAGTGCATTTCACGCAATGAGGTTTGTTAATACAAATTTTTAAATAGAAATAATTGATCGTTGTTTAGCATTTAGTTTCTTAAAAGTTTTAGAATCTGGGCCTACAATTATTCTTGGGCTATTCCTAATTTCAGCGTTTTTTAGCCTAAATATTCTTATCAGCTGTATTATTATTAAAAGTGTATATTGTACCAAAGCAATCCCAAACTAGGCACAAACTAGGAGGAACTCTAAACGTTAGCTTTAATGCACTAATCCTTTAAGCCATGGATTCGTGTAGTTTTTCCAACAAAAACGTTCTCATAGATCTTCAGCACAGACTACGCTTATAAGAAACCCAAAGTCAATTAAATTAGAAAATAATATAATGAAAAGAAGCAGAATTTGAACTGCAGCTATTATCAAATGCACTTATATTCAGAGTTACAACTCCGTACGCAAATTAAGGTTTTCTCTAAGAGGGTTTTCAGTGCATGAAATCTATAATGTTCTTTTCTTATGAGTTTAATCCTGCTTGCATTCTATTAGAAAAAGCTACACTTCTTTTGATTCAATGTGAGAAGCTATTGGGAGTCTACTCTTATGCCCTTCGTTTGTTTCAAATCTTGGTGATAAATCTCTTCACCTTACTCTCATAAGATAACGATTTTATTATACTTAACATGCTAAATTATCTCGAAGTTTGTACATATTTCTAACAACTGAGCTAGACTACGCTCCTCAAATACTACAATAATAATGCTTCCATCAAATCTAAAATTATCCACAACTACATGGAATAAAAAATATATGCGAATCTAATGGAAATACAATGATGCACAAGTCATTGGGCATTAGAACATATTGCCATATATTCTCTCCATCTCATCGAGGAAGATGACAATAACAGACAATGCCATCATTTGAATACAATTCACCTGATGAGAACGCTCAAATGATGTAATTTCTCCTCCCACAGCGACATGACTTTGGATCCAATACACCATATCTACAAACCTTCCCCTTACAAACGCATCTGCATGTCTTTCTGTCTCTCTCCTTCGCAGGGTTTTTACAGGTCGTTCTTCTGCATTCACAAGAACACTTCCTTGGATTCCAGATCTTTTTCCGTGCACATGGTAACGTTTTTCCACATGTACAGCATTCGTAGCCACCAGTGTAAATGAAATTGCGAGGGCAATATCCGGTACATTCACAACGGCAACTATTCTTTTCCCAGATCTGTTAAAAAGACATCAAATTACTTGTTTTCCTCAAGTCATAGCAAGATGTTCCGCAAACTTCAGCTATACGTAGTAATAATAATAATTTTTTTTCAAACTTCTCATTGATCAACAATTCATACAATACAATTGTAAACCTCGCTAATATAAGGTAGCTTACAAAAAGTGTGCCTGATTAAATAAATGAAAAAATATAATATCAACAACATGACAAGGAAGGTAATCAAAAGTTCAACAGTTCAGGGTTTGTCCATGCCTTATTCCTACAACAAAAGATATAATATGTTGTACGAATTGAAATATTAATAACTCTTTTGACTATAAACGAGCGAGCTCCTTCATCAAAATCGAGGTCTTTAAGCATATCCAGAAACGATGAAGATGAACTGCCCATTGTGCCAAGTGCACCCATCGACAGATTAACAAAATGGACCTTGTCATATCTATTCTGTAGTTCCGAAACCAGCTCTTTATATTTTGCTTTCTTTCTGAGTGAGTTTGAGGAAAGGTTGGACTCATAGCCAATAGTCAATTCAAGAATGAAGAGATGATTTGAAGGAAGAATAAAGAGGAGTTCAGGCCTGAATTTGTCTCCTGTAATTATAGATGGATTTAGATATTCCGGAAGATCTGAATAGAGTTTGCCATTCACAGCTGTAAGTGACTTAGCAATGAATTTTAGAACAGAGTCATGTCGCCATGTAAAGCGACCTTGGTCACGATGGCTCTTACAACCTCCTACAATATGAAGAAGTGTCTCAGGACTCAAGCAGAAGGAACAGTCTGATGATGAGCTTATGCCCCACTTAGAAAGATTGCTTTGGATGGTAACTGTATTATTTATGTATCGCACTGTAAAATTGAATATATTTTTAGGCATTTTGCTTTGTACCGAAGACCAGACAGAGTTTAAACATAAAGAGATACATCCATTATGAATGAAAAGAAAGAGCCTTGAGAAATGAGTTGGCTTTGAAGCCTTTCTTCGTGTGAAGTGCTAAAAGCCTTTACAACGCTTTTAGAATTTTGGTAGGCGTTGTACTGAACATTCATATTGGAGCTTGTGCATTTCCAAAGGTCTTTTATCTCCTGGTTTGTGGAATATTCTAGTGAGTTTCTCAAAACCACATGAATGTCCTAAAATCAGAGTCATCATCAACAGATTGGTCGATTACGACCAGCCGTGGCCCTCTGCACCATCAGTCTCCAGCCGCCCCGGTACAGAGTACAAAATCAGTGTACAGAGCACTTATTAACAGTTCAATATGGTTTGGAACATGATGATATCGCAGTAACTCGCATATAAGGTTGTGATGAACCTCGCCAAAAGCATTCTTCAGATCAAACAATGTAATAACAAGGGATCTCTGTCTAGATCGAGCCCTATTTATGATATAGACCATTAGGGAAGTGTGTTCTAGAGTCCCTGATAACTTTAGTATGAAACCCTTCTGTATTTCATGCTCAATAATGTTATTGGAAGGTAGAAAAACAAAGACAGAATTTCTAAGAGCAGATGTGAATATTTTGAGTGGGACAGATTCGAGTGTTATTGGACGGAAATTTGCTGGCTCCATTGTATCTCCCTTCTTATGAGCAAGAACAGTACATGACTTTTTCCATTCATTTGGAACGATACTGGATGACCAAATAAATTTGATGATATCAATGATATAAGACCTTAAATATGTGCAGCGCTTAAAACATGTTATAGAGTTGATCCAAAGGACATGGGGAGCCAGAAGACTCCATGTTGGTAATTTGCTGATAAGACGGAGGATCCAGATTGAAAGGAGTCTGTGGAGGAGCAAAAAGAGGTATCCATTTTGGAAAGCAAAAAACCCTAGATTTATTACATGCCGAAAAAGAGTTTAGAAAGTATGCAGTGCAACGGTCTCGATTCAATGTTGGCAGCAGCTTTCTGTATCTTGATAAAACGTTCTTAACGTATCCCCAGAAATTCTTTGCAATGCACTCATCGTGATTGCAAAATCCAGTTTGATCTATGCTCTATGCTACTGGGGTTCTCCTTGTCTTTGTGTAATCTATCTCTCAACAAACGAGACACGTATTTAATTTCATTTATGTCCTCGCATTTCAATTTCAATTGTTTAAGGCGCTTCTTTAAATCTTTAACCGAAGTATCCTTGTATTTTTGTACAAAGAAGAGTTTAAAATGTTTCGCACGCAACCATAGTTTTCTTTAAAGTAATCGTAAATGGTATCAGTCATCATGTGGATCACGTGATCTATAAACTCGTCTGTTATTGGTAGATTTGAAAATGCCGGCTTAAAAAGTCGTTGGCAATCGACCATTGCTGCAATGACCTTGGAAGCTGTACTCCGCACTTAACAGTACAGTCCTCAAACGTACATTGATGTTGATCCGAACCATCCCACACACAATCGTCATTATCATGATTTGAATTTTGAAGTAATTCCTCCTCCAAGATATCCAGATCATCTGGCTTCATGTCGCGAATAACATGACGGCTACGCTGATGCGTTTTAAGGCCCCTGATGCCATTAAAAGACTTCCCGCAAGAGCAACGAACAATTTTAATGGTACAAGTATGCTCCATGTTAGCATTTGCTCGACTGGTTGTCGTCGCAATAATTTTCTTGCTGCTTTGGGGGCTAATAGATGGACAACAGAAGCCACTTTTTTGAATTCAAATTTAATTCTATTGGACGAATCTGGATATCTGGTGCAATGTCAATCTCACCCTATAAATTGGACGATAATTGGTCATTAACCAGAACCAAGAGGCCTCCTGAACTAGATGACATATCAAATCTATATGGTGGCTTGTAGCCAGGTATCTTAAACTGACCTTTTGGAAAGGGACGGTCGAGTTTTGTTTCAGCTAAAATGAGTACATCAATGGCGTTTCCAATTTCCCATTATATTATCAAATTTATTCCTAAGTGAGTTTATGTTAAGATACCCTATTGCAATATTTTGCGTGTGTTACCTTTTTAAGCAGTGGATTATGGAAATCCAGTCAGCTTCATTTGTTGATATGTCATCCTCATTTAATCTCAAGTGACTCCTATTCAGCCCATCAGCCCCTACCTTAACAGATGTTGTCACGTGACTTCTTGGATGGGTTGGCCGTTTCCGTCAATAACTGCTAAAACTTTTACTAAAATCTATAAAAGTTCATGCAAGTTGCGAATTTCATTTTCTGTTTAGATGGAGTCCTTTCATACCCAATCCTTCTAGCGATATATTGTCATTATCTATGAAGGGGATGTTTTCATCCATGTAGTGCCTCTGAATCTTTCTTTTCAAATCACGTACTTTTCTTGTGTATCGTTTTGCTCTTTGCTTTCTCTCCTGCATGGTGTTAGTCCCCGAATGACTCGATGCTGTAATGTTAGAAAAGTGCTTTTTGTCTCGTTTCTTAGCTGCTGAGCTTTCTTTGTTTTTGCTATTGTCAATGTTGTAATTGCTATTGCTTAATGACTCCTCTAGAAATGGTTGTCACTTTTGGCCTAAATTTAAGCCTATTGAAAGCTCAATGTTTTTTTGTTTTTCATCGAGCTGTCTTTCTAGTGTATACCTCAAATAGGCACGCATTCACATCTGAATTGACTAGACGCCTTTCCAAACTGCTTTCTTCTTAACCTCTTTTAAGGAATATTGTAGAACAAGGGCCTAATTTTTTCCATTTAGTATGCTTAGGGCTGTAGAGCGAAACAATGTGGAAGGGGATCCGCAGTGGCGGCACATGGTAGAGATATCCCGTTTTTGCATGTAGAATGGCAGATGAAGTCATTGGTATGAACATGAACACTTTTAACAGACCTTTCATTCATGTAGTAAGACTTCAAATAGAAAGAGCAGGCCATCCCACTAGAGGGAAAGGCCAAAACACTGCAAAATATTGAAGAGCAAATATGATCAATGGAAGGCAAACTGTTTCGCTGGTGACTATGCTAGAAAAGGCCTATACTCTTGTCACTATCATGTTAGCAATCTCTGCTTCTACAAAGGATAAAAAGCAGACCTTTTGTCACAAGGGCAGTATATTGCCCGAGCAAATCAGTCTAGGAGAACGATTGGATGATAAAATTTCTTGCTACGAAAGCACCTCCCAAAACAAGCGATGGATCTCGCAACAAATTCTTTACCCTTTTTATGATCTAAAATTAAGTGCTGAGTTATAAGTGCTAGGGGCTAAATCTGGCTTTTGCGAGGGCGGTAAATCGCCCGTTTCAACAGGTCTATGAGGGCGGTTGCGCTGTTGAAGGCGATTGCCCGCCTAAAGCGAAAGTTCTGACACAAAAAGGTTGCATAAGAATTGAATAAGGGAAACATAGCATGTCAACAATTCTTGTGTAGATGAAAAAATTACCTGGAATCTGTTACACCCTTCCAGTCTGTTTTTGCACTCACATCCACATTTTGTTTCATTGAGCAACGGTAGAAGGACAATTTTGGATGCCTTGTTAACATGATTTTCTGAAGATAACCAACTTACTTCTGCAGCACGTAGATGAAGAACTTTGATTTCTGTAATGAAAAGATGCTCTATGAATTAAAGTATCCCTATCTATAAGCATTTCTAACTTTTAGAGGGAAAGAGTGTGAGAGAGAGTGAGTGAGAGCGAGCGAGTGAGTGAGTGAGTGAGTGCGTGAGTGAGTGAGAGCGAGCGAGCGAGTGAGTGAGTGAGTGAGTGAGAGAGAAAGAGTGAGAGGGAGTGAGTGAGTGAGAGTGAGAAAGATAGAGAATTGGATCCAGGGTATTTTTTAAATGGAAAGAAGTGCCATTAGCACAATTTTTCAGCTAGAAGCCGTCAATATACAAAAGTGACAGCAACATCATTATTCAAATTGAAAAATAAAGTAACGGCAAAATGCACTTGAATAGTTACTAAGTAAACCCAAACTGGCGCAGTGTCTACAAGCAAGACGAATTCGCCATTTTCAGCATTTCAACGTTTCTCGCATGCTGCAATCTTCCTTCTTTTAAAAACAGCAGACTGAGATTGTGCTTTTAATGACGTTCTGAAAGCAGTGGCGTAGCGTGACGTCTTCGACTTGGTATTCTATCATAAGTTTCTAGAAGTTCTTTGGTTATGGCTTGGTATGACTGGGTGTGGCTCCTTGAGCCTGAGCATAAATATGGCAAAACAGGTTATTTAGTAAACATCCCGTATTGAAGGTTGTTTTATCGGATAACAGGAATTACACATCACAAAGGAAGTAGTAGAAAATGACTTTGTCAGAAATATGAACTAAACAGTACACACATATTTCGAGCTTGAAAAGACCAATGAATTTTAGAAGTCAAGAGAGCTGTTTGAAATCTATTAGCATTCACCACTTAAGCAAAAATACACATTATAGTGCCCTTCCAAACCAAGGCGAGAGATTCATACGGTGGATTAACTGGCATAAGGCACCTTAGGCTAATGAATAACGTGCCTTTCAATGGTCTTCACAATTGCTATTACCAGAAAAATGGCACAAGAGTGTAATTATTGATTGTTTACTGAAGTATGCATAACTACAGAACTCTCCTTCAATTCTTCCATAAATACTTTCATATCCTTTTCGACAGCAGACATTATCGCTTTTATCAACGTGGAACTGAGACTACGACTGTTGACTGTTGCTCAATCACTAACCGAGGCTGGACGCAGGAAAAATTCTGCTTCCAATCCAATTGCTTTCGCAGATTAATGAGGAATTTATTGATTAACATGAAGAATTTTGATAGGTTGAGCACCGTCTACGGTATTCACTGCGTATTCGTGGCAGATTTAAGTTTAACATGAAGTTCTTCTTTCTCTCCTAAGGCCTAGCAGTTTCAGCGTTCACTATATTGAAGTTTAGAAGAGCTAAAAGGCTGAAAAGGCAACTACATTTGCCATGTTACTGACCATTAA
Source organism: Cassiopea andromeda (assembly GCA_018155075.1). Taxonomy (NCBI): domain Eukaryota; kingdom Metazoa; phylum Cnidaria; class Scyphozoa; order Rhizostomeae; family Cassiopeidae; genus Cassiopea; species Cassiopea andromeda. The sequence goes on from WIPJ01000447.1 coordinate 196,607, forward strand.
CATTGCAGTTTTTTTATTTTTCCTGAAAATTGTAAGGTACTCAGTGAATACCTTGAATACCCTGACGCTATGCCACTCTCTGAAAGTAGTTTCATACGGTACTGCCTAGAGAGACTACACTATCATTTCCATATCCAACAGTGTTGGTTTGAGGTAACATTGCCGGGTTCTTTGATTACAAACTGCATTGAACACTCTTTTCATGACCATGTTCCACACAAAAGATGGGCTTTCTTTGTTGATATATCAATAGGCCTCAAGCATGAATTTTGGTAACTTTTTAGTATGAATTTTGCATTCATTTTTAGTATGAATTTTGCATTCATTTTCAGTATGAATTTTGCATTCATTTTTAGTATGAATTTTGCATACCGCATGATGCACACCTCTCTACAAGTACTTAGTTTGCAACGCACCATTCTACCGACGAACAGTAGAGCAATTCAGCTAAAAGCTGAAAACTATAACTCAATGCCAGAAGTTGGATAACAATTTGATATACAGTGCAGTGACATGCAATATATGATATGAAATTTTATATGAAGAAAGTATAGGACATGTTTCGACTGATTCACGACCACGCCCAATTACAGAACAAGCATAGAGCACAAGAGACAAGCTTTATGGAAGAGGGTCTCTGAAAGCATGATACAAACCGGCTGCGGTGCATCGTGACAGAAATGGATTAGCTCCGCAGGAACCCATGCATCGATGCAAAGTGACATAAAATGGATATCTAAAAGATGAGACATCATTGGGCTGTTCCACTTTAACTAGAACCGGTCTCGGCTTGCATAGTTCATTTTCCAACTGTGCAACGATGCCAGCTACGAAGGAATCAAAGACAGCATTTAGCCTAGTTTCACAGCTTAATGTCTTTCGTGACCGTTGAAAGTGGGAGGATAAAAACAATTTAGCTCATCTTTAGAAAGAAGTGAATGTCACCGCCTCTGTTCTATCGTCACAAAAACTCTACTCGAGGTAAATTCCAGGGCTCTTTCAACGTGCAGTTCCATACAAAATGTGCAGTTCGAAGAAAAATTCTACAGTTCTAATGGAAAAACTGTGCAATTCAAAAGTTTGTTATTTAGTGGTCCAAGGGTGTAAATAGGTAAATGAGAGTAAAAATGGTAGATTTAGGTATGAAATGACAAGCGAAACAAACCAGAAATGGAGTTGTTAGAGGTAGCAACGTTTCTCTACCCCCTTTTCGCTAAAAGCAGGGAGTTCAATCCCATCTGTAACCAGAATTTAATTCTTCAACACAGCATCGCTGGATTTTATGTGCAGTTCTAAATTTTTCTTTAAAAAACCCTGGTAAGGGCATTCAAATGTAATAAAGAATGTTCAAATACAAAGCAACATCATCTTCTCTAATAGAAAGAAAATCTATTAAAGAAATATGTAATGTTATTCGCATCACTGTTTTTCTCATATATGACGTCTACAAAAGTGTTATGCAAAGCAGAGCTTTCTATGACTCTTGGCCTAGATTTACATTTCGTCAATCTGAGTTTAGTATAGCAAATTCCAAGGAGTTGATTGGCTGCTCAGCCTCTGCAAATAGCGAATCAAAATCTCCTCGACAACACAAAATCTCTGCAATAGTCATGCTAAGACGGTGATTCTCAACAGGGGCGATATCGCCCCCAAGGGGGCGTTTTGAGAATTTAGGCGGGCGTTTTGAGAAGGTATGATATAATATATTTACTTATGAAACTGATGAAAGAAAGTATATTTCGAGAGGAGGGGGCGTTTTAAAAAAATTCGTTGAATTGGGGAGCGGTTAGATCAAAAAGGTTGAGAAGCACTGTGCTAAGAGCTGAACCTACCATCGTTGTTTCTCATTCTTTGGTTTTTTGTTGTGAAATTTATCATATGTTGTCGCATCTCGAAAACTTCAACGAACTCATCAAAATTCTTCACACCGTTGAGCATACCAATTATTTGTCTTGGAAGCGTCTGAAATTCAGAGTTATTTAGAAAGATATAGTGGCCTAGATAATGCAACGAGCTTACCGCAAATAATGATCAAACTGTAAACACATTAAGTCCTCCCAAAACCTTAGCAACCAAAGATAGAAAGGACTGTTGGCTACTACAATGGGCTTTAACAGGAATACCACTTAATACCAGTAGCGCTTGACACTTCGCAGCAAAGGCATTGTACATTGGTAAAGTTTTGAAAAAACAAGGACTTGATTGATAAAATCAAAGCGAATCTGTACTTGCTGCAGAACAGTAAAGCACAGAATATCCTGGCGCTATAAGAATGAGATTGTCATCAGCTTTTCAAAGAGATAGAGGAACCGCTTCAATGGTTCAAACATAATGCATTACTATACACCAAAGATATTATCATACCCCTTGGTTTAATGGCATTATCAACTTACTCACAGTCTAAGCCTGTGTATTAAATTCTGATAGTAACTTGAAAAGACTTTTCCTTTACAGGGTCCCTTGAATCATTCTCATAATCCAAAAGTGTACCATAAACGTCTATGGCCTTTTTAACCAACTTAACAGTCTGTCATTTTGATATTTTGTCATGAAAGGTTTGTTGTTTGTGGCTTTCGATGTGAACAGCCATTTAGTACGCACTAAAGGCTACGAAAAGACAAACTCTAGAGATAAAAAATCATAAAAACTTCCTCCATTATACACATTAAAATGGTGAAAGTTTGATAACACAGAATGAGGTTTTGGGAGGAATATCGTCATATCTCTGATAAATTGAGGCTCTTATTTTATAGCCTATATACAATAGAGGTACAGTGATGAAGACATGAAAAGAAATTAAAGAACTTCTATACCGCTGATACGGAAGAAGCCCCTAAATAAACGCCTTTCAAGGCTGCTTACAACTACCATAATACAACATTTGAAATCATTCTAGGATGAACTTCCCTTACTATAGCAATTTTTGACTAATTGTGCTATGAACGTCCTCGCCAATGTATCCGCAAGAACACACATTGATAGAAAGCCGTAGCTACAGCAACAGTTTTGCATCTTTTAGACTAGACCCGAAGCAGGTCATCGGTAAATGTGGCACTAAGAAACATTCTGAGACATAATACGCGCTTACTTCATTCATAAAACAATTTCATCAGTGGTTATGTTACTGTTTATTTGTGCTCTTATGCTTCAAATGGCCATTAGCTTTGAGCAGATCCCGGGAAGGCTCGTTATACAAATCAATAAACCAAAGGAGCAATCGAGCAAACGAAGACAAGGTCTTAATATATCAAACAGGTCGTAATATATCAAACAATACTAAAGATTTTGAAAGAAAGAGAGATGTAGTTCGCTTCACATGAGCGAAAGCAGGAGGGCATGTTAATGGAGACGTTAAACAAAGCAATTTTAAGTTCCTGTCAATGTCGCTTTGCAACTTTAATCAATTTGCTCTCTATCCCAGCAGGCTTCCTCTATAGCAGATACAACTCTTAAGAATGATAGATAATAGAGGAACAGAAGTACAGAATAGGTATGAGTTTAGTATGATGCTTGCAACATTCCTACAGAGTATGAACTCCAATCAGCTGATTACAGATGATTTAATTGCAGCTTTTCTTTACAAAAGGCATTGCCTAGTAACTAGAAGTCTAAAGAGAAATCTCACTTACCCTACGTCCATGTGTCGTTGGTAGAAGCATATAAACCAAGAAAATCTGAATAACTTTTAGAAGCATTTTGTGCCCAGTACCGTATATTCCACCTTCCTTCTTCTATTAAGATTATCAACTAGAAACCATTAGACGCAATTGATATTTCTCATCCAATTGGCTGTATTGTGCGTTGAATACTCGTTTATATTACATGAAGAAGCGCTGACACAGTTCCTGTTCAATTGTGTGTAGCACTGGGTCAGAGCAATGCCCAATCACCACCATCATATGACAAAGTTGAATGGTGTGGCTTTGTGGAAACAGAGATCACAATTGGGTTGGTGATACGATTTCGTCCTTGGCCGGTGGAATTGTGTTTTTCCTTTTTGACAAATGCAATAGTCAATTCTTCACCCCAAACTGAATTAAATTGCGTTGGTTATCAACGGTCCTTTCAATTCTGTCCTGCAATAGAATTTAGATGTCTTTGTTCTTGAGAATTCCGTGGTGCCCATTTAGCGAATCACGCCATCCCAAATATAATCTAAACCAATGCAAAATTAAGAATAATTCAGTAACAAATTTTGTTATCTTGTGAAGAAAAGAACATAGCGTCGATCCTTATCAGTATTTCAGAAACAGTGTACGGGTATTCTCAACAGAAACGTAGCTGCGTTGCAGCTGATCTTCTGGACCATTTATGCACCTTTCGACACCTCAAAAAGTTTCTACAGAAGGTTGAACATCATGGATTGCGCTCAAATATGACATCATAGATTTCGAAATGGTAACAGTGCCTACATTATTCTCCTTCGAAAGCAGACAGATTCGGTTTGAAACAATTGTTAAGAGTCAAAAAAGCACATGTTTAATATTATTCATTTTAGGCTTATACGCTTGTCAAGGGAGTCACGAAATTAAAAGAAAATATCTCACCGGTCTCTGTCAAATAGCTTTTGCAGCAACGGAAAAATTTTGTGATAACTTCTATACTTCATACAGACCATATGTAAGTGTAATAAAAAATGGCTAAACGGCTACAAAGCAGTCAGTCTAAATTTCAATACTACATACATTAACACCCTTAATAATCATCTTTGCTATAGAATATTGATGTGGTACATGTATTGGCTATATCCCTTCTTATCCCATCAATCTTAAAGTCAGTCATATACACTGAAATTTAATGGTAAAGCACGCACTGCCATAGGCTAATCTATCTCTGAGAGCTATGTCATTACACGCAACATGGGCGTAAACGGCAAGCTCTATTACAGAATCGTAGTTTCTTAAAAGTTATTGAAGAGAAAAACTGAAATGCTTTGTTGCGCTAGGTAAAATGCAACCTTTGAAAGGGAGTTTTGTGTCACAACGACGTGCTTGAAACGCTGGGAGATAACCTCTCTCCTAGTTGGGATTTTCCTATAAACCATCCGCCATCCGCTATTTGGCTTTGCGTGGAGCCATGGACCATCGTGCTGCAAACCATAATATAATTGACAGAGTGTCTCCAAGTACTCAATAACTATTTCTAATAACTGTGCAATTCTTGGCTGTATTATGCATAACGCAAAGGAAACCCTTTCACCATCTTTCAAAAACTTCCTTGTAACAAAAAACCAGCAAAAACCTCGATATGAAGCATTTGCATGGACTGATGAAATGTGTTGGTTACAGGTTACGAACTCAAAAGACACTAATATCAACGTCAAAGTCCCCGTCGATTGATTCTTAATTGACAGTGAGATCAGTTCAATCACCGGATGCATTTTCTATCATATTAAGCAATTTCCTATCAGAGAAGCTACGTCAATAAGGCGAAAAGCGAAATAAAATTGAGAAAAGTAGTCAAAAGTATGCTGTTTAAGGACGATTTCCTTTGCACACTCTGTTTACAACAGCTCCTAATTGTCCACAAATCTTTCTTTATAAGCAGCGATTTCAAGTAATACATTTTAGGCTAGCCCTTCAAACCCTTTTTAGTAAGATTTACACTTCATAAGTGATTTTTACCCCCAATCCATTACCCCATGGGGTAAAGCTAGGTAGCGTACGAATGCACACACGAAGAGCTATCAAATGATGCATAATTTATGGGGCAGCCCCACGATCTCATGGAGAGGTACATACCTGCGTTAGCGTCTAAAACCCCTTCCTGTCTATACCTTATTGCATACAAAAAAAGATTTTAAATCATAAATGTACTGAAAGGAAATAAGTATGAGGTGCAGAATGTTATGAATTTAATTATTTTATAACTTTTAAAAAGGAAGGCTGGATAAAATTAGCGATCCACTGCAACAATATCCTAATGATGAAACCGTCTTGTTTGCTTAGATTGTTGAACTGGTTTACCATGAATTCGACAAAGCGAAGAATGTCAGAGATAAGAGATACTAGAAAATACATATGTGACAGCAACAAAAGAAGTTTTTAAAAGTTGCATTTCAATAAAGTAAATAACTATCTTTACCACTGAGGCATGTCGGCTTTCATGAAACATTCTTTGAAGAGAAGCCTGAAATCTTCAGTGTTTCTTAAATAAACTGTCACAGTACATTCCGCAGAAGCATCAACGAATTCAAAACAAACAGAAGGTCAACATCAAGAGAAACGGCAATTTAACAACTAATACTGAAACTCCAACTTGAATTTGATAGCGCTAATGGAAATTAAACTTTCTCTGGTACACAAAGATCTAAATATTCAACACAGAGGAGATAATATTACTAGGTGTATTCAAACTCTTAAAGCTCCTTAAAATTGTTGGCGAAGAATATGCAAACATGCACACATGTCACCCAAACAAGCTTCATTATTTGCAAGCTATTCTAGCTCTCTCATTCTGCACCAACATGAGGGTACTCAAAGTATGTAAAGTTCATAACAAAGGCGGAAAGCAGCTTCTGAGTAAAGCATGCAGAAACATTAAACAAGAAACATTAAAATGCAAGAGACCATCTTGGTTGTAACATTTAGCTGGCCTACACACTACTAATTCAAAAATCGTCTTTTTATATGGCCTATAGGCTACTAATTCAAAAACAAGTTACAAATAATTAAGCCTCAAAATTTGGGAAAATTTAAGAACAGCCAGCCCGAACCTCAATTTTACTGGTTGTTATAAAAAAGAAAGAATGTAGTTCATAACCAAATGAGTAATGGTAGGATTGATAAAGAAATTTGGTTTGCATAAGACGCTATCAATTGTAACTGTCGATATTGCGTATGTGCAGGTAAGGTAGAAAAAATAGTGTTTGCTTGCAAATTATTTGAGTTAAAATACTCCAATAGCGGTTTTGCTATAGTGAAATGGAGTCATTAACATGAATTACATCACATCCTTTCATGTGCTACTGCTGCAGTTCTTCGACAAACGCAGCGTATAGTGATATGTGCTTATAAAGAATAGCCAACTGACATCAAAAAACACTTTAAAATTACAAAAAGAAAATTGGGAGGAATAAACTAAGCATTTTTGTGATACAAAACAACTCAGCTACTTTACAAACAAAATGGCAATTTTCAAGAGTCCAGTAACATTTACATGTCATAATTTCTGTGAGTGCTTAGTAGGAATAAGAAGTACTAATATTACTAACTTGTAACAAAAAGAGAAATAAGTGAGATAACTCAATATATGCATTAATAAATATTGGCATAATTAACTAAATGTTGTTAAAAAATGAAAATTATCACACAATATAAAGATGAGCAAAGAAATGAATTCAAATTCATCAGAAAAATGAACTGAAAGAGTGAGCAAAAATGCAGAGATGTAAACAGAAAAAGAAAATTAGAAAATATTGAGGAAACTGTCAAGTTTCTGAGGAAAAATGTTAAAGGGAAGATGGATTCAAATGGGTCATTAGATAATTGGATGTTGGAATAAAACAGTGATACAAAATTATACCAAAATAATATTTACGATGGGTGCAGAAAGTTATCTACGGTGAATAAACATGATTTCAACGCACGAATACATACATGTGGATGTACAATAGCACTTCAACTTCATTCATGCTCAACTGAGCTGCACCAGTTAGCCATAAATTGGTGAAACTTTGCAAATAGTCCGTAGTTTTTAAATATATATA
>WIPJ01000447.1:229295-252875 GCA_018155075.1 Cassiopea andromeda
TAGGAGCATTGGTTCCCTGGTAAGCACATGTCTCCCCCTGCTAGCACGTGCCTGTTTCACGGCTTATAATGATGATTGAGAACATGCTGCATAAGTCTAAAGTAACTTGGTTTTTGAAGCCCTGAATGTTTACGTTTAAGAATAAAGATAAATGGTATTGGTAAAGTTCATGTTTTATTACATGCTAGTAGAATAATATTTCTACATGGTAAAAGCTTTGATTGATAGTTTTTAAAGTCACTGAGTACTTGGTGGATTGTACATTCCGTAAACACCTTTGAAACCATCATCTTGGTACTGGCCGTCTACTTTAAAATGCACCCACATCCATCGGTCCGCCCATTCAACTAGTGGCTTGCTGTAACCAAATGCTTTATATAGCAGCATTCTGCTGTTTTGGAATGGGCCTTCATAGACTTCAACAAAATCGGTTGGGTTCTTTTGAAGGTAGAAGTCAGTAAATGCTAGTTGTAGGTTTTGGTTTTGGCGATATATCGTCCAGAAGCATTCATCATTTGGATTGTAGGAAACAGGGAATCCAGGACTCGTTATGACACCAAATTCACTGTCAAGATGTCCACCGCAAGCTGAAACAAAAACAGAATGATAATTAGTTAAGAGGCTTAAATGAGCTGCAAGTTATGTCGCAAAAACTTCTTCAGTCCTTGAATATAATTTCAATTTTGAATTGGAGTATGCAAATAAACGTGCTATGGTACTGATAATCATGCTATCATATTTTATGGTTTTTATGAACTAAAACAGAATCAGTCAGACTTAAAAGTACCGAATTAAGCATCTTCTTGCTGATTTCCAATGCCTTAAGGCTGATTTCCATTCACCAATTTCTGGCGCACGACTTTTTCATAATTTTTCATTTCTTTTTTCTTAAATTTTCATTTTTATATCCTAATTTTTCTTAAAGTAGATGGCAGAAACTAATTTCTCTGTTAATGTCCCACCTACCTATCTTCCTTGGTTACTATGTATATGATACTGTTCATGTGCAAAGCGAACTTCAAACTACATTATTCCTAGCCATACTAGCCCACAGCTACGACGCCATTGTAAAATTTGTCACTTCCTGAAACTTCCATTCTTTTGATTTGCTACTACTGGGGGTCTCTCAAAAGAGTCAAACAGACATCAACTTTTTCTGGCGATCGCACGATCATATTCACGTGCTTTTTTTTTGTTGTAAGTACGCATGCCTAGATGCACGATCAATCGCAAAAAGTCGCGCGCCAGAAATTGGTGAAAGGAAATCAGCCTTTAGGAAGAAAGAGAACGGGCTGAAACGAGACTATTGACAGTAAATCAAAGATTAAACAATAACATACTGGCTTCCTTGAATTTCAAAGTGAATCCTCCGCCATTATTTTCTTCTCCTATGTAAATAACTCGCATGTAGTGAGAATTGCTGGTGACAGGTCTTGGCTTTTTCTTGCTTGTAAAGGTGACATACTCAACGTACTTTTGTCCATCATATATTTTCACTTTATCGTTTGCACCAAGGTTGAATGAAGTAAAATCGATATTTACTTTCTTTCCTTGATTGACTTGTATCAGCCAATGGCAGACTTTCTTGCCGCCTCCAATAGAAACTGTACCTGATTGGGTAAGTTTACCTCCACAATTGCTCTCTAGAGTATCAATGAGTCAGATTTTAAAAAGTTCAGTTAGGTAAATAGGGAACAAGAATGCCAATGAAATATGAAATTCTTAATCATGTAAGAGACATATGTATAGATAACTAGTGTGCTATGATGATGGGAAATAATGATGATGATATGATGATGATGATGATGATGATGATGTTGATGATGATGATGATGTTGATGATGATGATGATGATGATGATGGTGATGATGATGATGATGATGATGATGATGATGATGATGATAATCGTGATTGCTCAGTCATGACTTCATACCTTCCCGTTGGGTGCTGAGCGGACAGGGGAAACCTTGACAAAAGGAAGTCGAAGGAGGCCTCAGAGAAACAATTTTCAAACCGGTATCAACCGTTTGATCTCGTGGAATGGGGATCTCAACGGAGGGACAGTCAACTTGGAAATGGCTGGAGCTCCCTGAAAATATCATCGGTCTATAAGGCGATGCATTGTATCACTGACCCGAGAGCTAAAAGGGCTCTTTTAAAAGATAAATTGAAAGATAATCGGGATTATAATGATGATAATGGTTAACTCATTTTATGTAAGGTTAGTGCTCTGTTGATTAAAATTTTCTCATCAAAATTCTCGTGATAAGTCAGAACTTACTGGAACAGCTAGTTGCTTCTCCAGACCATTGCCCATTGGCTTGGCATACGCGCTTTCTTGAACCAACAAGCATATAGCCAGGGTTGCAGAAATAGTTGACGCTTGAGCCATATGTTGTCTTTTCCATCATTCTCACTCCATTGGTAACAGTTCCAGGATCACCACAATTTTTAACTAAGAACGACATGTGGAAATGGCAACAAAACTTAAAATCAACGAAGTAGAGGTCGTTTGAAATTAAAAATTTTTTTAATATGCTAATAATTCTGTTTTAATTGCACAATCAAAGCTATGAAATAAGGTTAGATTACTTCACATTGCTTATGTGCAACATTGGGGAAGACTTGTTCACATAAAGGGCGCGTATTCTTCATAAGCACTGCTTGATTTCATTGGCTACCTTCATATGCGCTGCATGATTTCATTGGCTACCTTCATCAGCACTGCTTGATTTCACTGGCTACCGTCATAAGCGCTGCTTGATTTCATTGGCTACCTTCATAAGCGCTGCTTGATTTCATTGGCTTCCGTTGATTCTGTTTATTAGCTCAATCTTTATATATTTATTCATAAATATACAAAATAACAAATTTTACAAATTGCTATAGAAAATACTTAAATTACTTCTGCTTCTACATCGACCTATATTAGTTCAGGAGTATATTCAAGGTGGTCTAGCACTTCGAAGCATGGAGAAGTAGCTCCAAGCCCTGGAAGTTGATGTTCTAATAAACTCTAGAAGCAGATCTCGTCCCAGTCCTCCAATTCAACCTCCTTGACTGCTTGACCTGTTCTCTGAGTTAGCTCCACTGGACCTACGTTGTATGAAGTATGTTTCTTGCAGGGACGTAAATTGTAAGGGTGTGGTTTGATGGTAAACTCTACAGCATAATTTACCCCCTGGTGATGGTCTCAAAAAGTTGCATGATGTTCTAAGCTAGCACCAATAAATGTTAATGGAAATCAATAATAAGTGAAAGATGAGAGATCCTTACTTGTACATGTAGTCTGGCTTCCAGACCATTGTCCATTATTTTGACAATCACGTAACGCTGTTCCTCCAGTGACGTAACCTTCATCACACCTGGTGTAGACTTTATCACCGTAGTTGTATCGATTATCGGAATACAACTTTGAATGCTCTGGTACCATTGGCTTGCAGCATGATTTTGCTAATCGATAAATTAGCTTTTGTTATTGCAAGAAGAGAAGTTGAGTGAAATAACTGGGATTCAAGTGATATTTCAAGGTGCGTTCATAGTTACTTGTCTTTATTTTTGGTTGGTAAAACGCTTAAGCGATCGGTGAACGAGTAGAACACGCAACAATTTTCTGATTCCAAGCAATATCAGTATGGCATCCAAGAGAGCTTGCAATTTGAAACAGAAAGTACATTTGCAAGACCCACGGATGTGTTTAGCAAGGTTTTGGTTTGACGGCTTTAATATTGATTGAATATACTTGCCAAAAAAGTTGGGGATAGTCCAAACAGCGAAAACATTGAACTCTGGGGAGTAGTATCAGGGGGTAAAGGGTGTGTCAGCTGGCCACATAGTGGCTCCCGCGCATTCCACCGCATCGCAACCAAAGCTGCAATGTGCTCCTCTCTAACTGTAATAGCGTAGTTTTCAATGCTTACGTCTTTTTTCGCTGCTTAAAGTAAAATTAACGAAAAATTGATAGAAGTATTGAAGAAGACCAGTCACACTGACCTACACATTTTGGCTGTGCTCCTGACCATTTCCCGTCAGCATTGCAATGTCTTTTGGAAGGCCCATCGAGACATCTCTGTCCTCCTGATTGGCTACATGTGTACGAGGCTGTAGCCTGGTATTTAGTTCCTCCAAGTGTTGTTATGTGCAAGTATGGAGAACTTGGTGGTGAGCCACAGTCAATCACTGTTTGAGCAATGGTAACAAATACCAGTCAATTACAGAAGCAACTGATCTTATTTAAGACAACCTTAATCTAATATAAGAAACAGAAGCAATATAGACGTGTGGAAAATGGAGAATATCCCTGCTATCATTGTTTTGCACTTGTAAGTAAGAACATTGTACTAAAATGTCATATTATTCAAGGATGCGTATAAGTTCACTTTGATACAGCTTTATGTATTAAATAATACTCACATTCGCAAGTTGCAACAGCTGAATTTCCGCCTGTCCATTGTCCATTATTCTGGCAAGTACGTAATTCTAAATTTGATTGCACAAGTCTGTATCCTGTGTTACATTTCACCCTAGCAACACTTCCTGAAATCGTACTGATACCCAGGATTTTCCCATTCAGCGGGTTTGATAATTTGGGGCATGTGGATTCTTGGAGAAAAATTAAATATATTGCGTTACAATAGCTGATGTTTTGGTGAATTTATCGTACAAAGTGTCCTACGAACATCATTAGATAATCAAATACACGAAACATTTACTTTCAGTAATTCATTGGGAATGAGATTCCAATGATGATCGTAAAGTCAGAAACACCGAGAGGAGACAGAGGAGGGGGCAGTGGAGGGGACAGAGGGGGCAAATTTCCCCAGTGCCTCAAGATCTAGTGTCTCATTATTTCTCATGCTTCAAGGTCTAGTGAACCTCATAAAGTAAGACGAGCAGTAATTTTCCCAAGTCATAAAGTGCCTCCAGTCTCCCTTTCCTCCAGGGCCTATGAAATCTCTCGGTGGCTTTGCTTAAGGTTCGCTCTTTTTACAAACAACATGCTTTGCGAATAACTATAGCTAATTCAATGGGGTCATACTTGTACATCTTGGATGACTGTTCGACCACTGACCAGACTGTAAGCATGTTCTTGTAGCGCTTCCAAGCAGTCGATATGATAGTGGACAACTGAAGCGTGCAACACTGTTGTAGTAGCTACCAGACACAGAAACTATTGCAGTCTCACCAGCAATATCTCCACAAAAAACACCTGGATGCAAGCAAGTCAGTTACAAAAGATGCATTTAGCTAACAGAAGCTACAATGAGAATGGAAAGAATCTTAATGAGAACTGGAAAATCAAAGGCATTGGTATAGCTCAATGTAATATAATGCCAGTATTATACTACATCAAAATACAGACAAAGTTTGGAATAATTAACAACATTCAAAACTATTCAAAAGGAAGCAATTACATGTATATACTTTGAAAAAACATTCAATGTACAGTACAAAGATGAACTACAGCAGTTAAGTATGTGATGCTAGCTAGCATTATGCATTCATGAGCAGTGAGTGGAAAAGGCATAGGCAAAACAGTTTCCTACATAAATATGAATGGAATTAAAGATTGAATGCATTAGTAATTATCAAGGATGGGTGTCATACGTTTGCATGATGGTTGTGTTCCAGACCACTTTCCATCTGGCAGACAATTTCTGATTTGTGGTCCATTCAATTGATAGCCTGCATTACACGTGTAAGAGACCTGCTTTGCTGCCCTTGAAACATGACCATTGGCAATATTTGGGATTGATGGACAAAGTCGTTCTATGAAGAAAAACCCTATACGTTATATTCTCTATTCATCTAATGTGATATATTTCCAGCTGTATAGCTTAAAATTGTTTTGATAGCTAAAATCGATCACAAATACAGCGAGATGGTTGAATATTGTAGCTGAAAAGCAACCTTTGGTTGACAAAAAAAAGATACATATCCCTTCCTACAATCTAAAGAAGTTTGAACTTACGATCGCAATCCCTTCCATTAGAATTGAGGGCGTATCCAGTTTTGCAAAGACACTTGTAACTTCCAAGTGTGTTTTTGCAATCTTGAGAGCAACCATGTCTACCATTTTGACATTCGTCATTGTCTACAAAAATATTAAAATTCTTCATATTTGCATTTAAATTGCTAGAGTTATAACAAATTTTGATAAAGAGAGTACTAAGAAATTTAGCAACGTTGTAGATGCTTTGTCAGCATCTAGCAAGTGCTGCTTGTGTATAGATTAGGTTGCATTTTGCTCCCAACCATTGCATTACTTACGGTTGCATTTGTTGCAAAGCAATCAGATCTGAATGAAAGAGACACTTTGACCTTGGTAGGAAAACCTCACTCACCTACACACAACAAAGAGCCTTCTAGTTTGTATCCACCTCTGCATACGCAACGGAAACTGCCAACTGTGTTTGTACATCCATGGTTGCAGCCTCCATTATTCACGTTGCATTCATTAATATCTATAGAGGCAAGAGAAATCGCATTTTAGCGATGTAATTTCAATTCTGGACTCTGAATACGTGATTGTTCTCTCTCGATCTCTCGATTTTGCCTCTATTTCCCCCAATTCCTTGGGGCTTGGAGGGTGCCTCTGAGAGGACTTTAGTTCTGGCTTGAGCAGTTAGGACCGGATGCCCTTCCTGACGTCAACCAATGGCCTGCGGTGGGCCTCGAACCCCGGACCACGTTGATCTTAGTCGAGTGCATTACCATTAGGCCACGGCTGTGAATATGTGATTGTTGATAACACGAAATCTGCTTATTAGCTTATTTATTAGCTATTTAGTTATAAACTACTAGGTTCCAGCTCGAAGGAGCATTAACATTTAGTTTTAAAGTCTCCAAAGTGACAACATCACGAAGAACGTGTGATTGAAAGCCCAATCATAGTTTGATTTATCAATGTTTGGAATACCGTAAACTCTCTTTTAGCCTCCCTCTTAATTAAGCCATCCATTTCCAATAAGCCTCTTTTTGGACCAAGAAATTCATAGAGGTTTCCTTTCTATTAAGCTCTCCCTAGAAAATATTGAATAGTACCAAAGGTAAGTAAGCTTCATAAAAGAAAGTACACTAAGCTAGATCACACCTGGTAAACAGTAGTTCTCAACCGATCAAGAATTATTGAAAATATAAACGTTTTTTATCAAGGGTTACTATACAATTTTTCAATTTTTCTTGTTCTACTGTGAGCTAATGATGTATGAACTAAACAAAATGGATGTTGTTTTCTGTTTTCAAACTGCAAATATTTAGTTCATTAATAAAAATTTTTAAGAAATATATTAAACCTCCCCTCTGTTATAAGCCCCCTTCTAGAGTGCTTGAAATCAATAAACCCCCCCACCCCCCGAGTGGCTTAATATAGAATTTACGGTATGCTCAATGCTTTGTATGTCATCTTCTTGGAAGTGGTGTCGCAAAGGTAGATACCAGTGTTAATAAGATTGGGAATAAGACTGCTCTACCTTGGCATGAAAACCCATCAGCTGCAAGTTTATATCCAGCAGGACAATAGCATCTGTAGCCTGATTCAAGTTCTTGGCAATGGTTTTGAAAACACGGAGAAGACTTGCAATCATTCTTGGCTGAAGATGTCAAAAACGAGCAATGATACAAATTAGTTTATACATAGGATTTTTATGAAAAAAGATTAAATGAACAGACAAAACAAAAACGTTGATAAAAATTTGCAGTTTTCTATATGAAAACCATCTTTAACTGTTTTATGAAAGCTTTTTCCTATATATGGAAAAATTAAAGTATGAGGAGGGTGTCGTTCTAGAAATACGTAACGATTAGGTTGGTTGTTCGCGCCTTCCATTACGATCCACTTAGAAAGTTTCAAGAGGAACAATTTTAGAAATAAGTAATACATACATTAAACCCTTGAATTATAATCAGAACACTCGTGACTACAAATATGCAGTGGAAATCCTGAGAGTCAAAACAGAAGTAGGAAGAAAAGCATTAATAGTCTGTTGGTACTACAGAACTTTACCACAGCACGAAAAAGCGGCAACATTCTTTTCACATACTAAAAGCTTTTTTTGTCCGACACTCATCAGAGTATGATGGAAAAGAATGTTGCCGCTTTTTAAAGCTGTGGACAAAAGCTTTTTTGGTTTCAAAGTCCCAAAGTGTAAAATGAGCTTCTGATCTGCATTCGCCAGTTATATTCGTTTATCCTTTTTAAGCTTCAGTTAGAACAATTTTTTATGGAAAAGAAAAATTAATTCATGCTTCTAAAATTGACCAGTTTTACCAAACAATTTTTCATTTCATTAGTTTGTAATTCATTTTATATTACAATGCATTGCAGCTATGGGTACAGGCCCTTATTGATGAAAGGAACAGTTATGGATGCAGGCCCCTATTGATGAAAGGAAGAGCTATGGATGCAGGCCCCTATTGATGAAAGGAAGAGCTATGGGTGCAGGCCCCTATTGATGAAAGCGCTTCGTGTTGTAAGCCCTGTGTACACATTGCTGTTATTTATCATTCAAATGCACGAAAGATATCTTGACGATCCTTTGCGAATATCAGTATCAGAGCTAACAATCACCGAAAAGCCTCAGTGTTGTGAAATGATGTGATATAGTCACACATACTATCCATTTGCATGGTTTGTCGTAGTGAATGTATGTAGGATGGGCTCTCTTGCAAAAGATTTACTTAACAAAGAAGCAATTTTTGAATAACTTTTTATATCCTTCAATACAATGGTAATTTTGATTTCATTTTTTATAATGGAACTTTATTAGAACAAATTCCATCTTTGGTACTGCACTTACGTCTGCATGTGACTTTTGCACCATTCCAACTGCCTCTGACGCATGACTTTCGTGTATTGTCAGATGTCTCGTAGTTTGGCAAGCATTCGACTTCAGCAGCAGTGGAGGTAAGGGATTTGATCTTTCCAAAGACTGGGATATCAGGTTGTGGACATGGAGCAGCTAATAGTTAATGAAATAACAGACATATTTATTGGAGTTCAATATGATGATTTGTGAAAATATGACTTTTCTTCTAAATTTGGTAAATAATTCATCTGCTGATTTGCTTGAAGTGCTGCCATAGTTATGAGCAGAATGCTCGATAAAAGGCTTTTCTATCGGAAAGTGGAGTCTTATATGGTAACATATATGGTAACAGCTATTGAATAAAAAGCAATTTTGTCGCAAGGACGTTACAGTATCGTTGAAATTTGATTTTGTATGTAAAGAGGAATATCATTTATTAAAATGAAGTTATTATTGGAGCAATGTAGAGAACTTACCATTTTGGCATCTTGTTCCTGTGAATCCTATTGGACATGTACAGACATATCTTTGATAAAGATCAAAGCATGTTCCTCCGTTGAGGCACGTCGATGAGTGGCAATTGTTGCCATCACTTCTGGCTACAGGTTGACCTTGTGGACCTAATCATATGAGATGACAATCAATGCTAGTACGGCATTTTTGATAAGTTACCTGTAAATTACATGGTATTGCTAAGTCTTGATGTATGATAGGTCATATTTTGAAGAAAAAATTTGAATTTGCTGAATGATAAAGCATAAATACGATAATGAGACAATTTATGCTTACGATTGGGGCATCCGTAGATTTCAAGTCTCATAGCTATTCTTGAACTTGTAGATCGAGGCCTAAGTCTTATCACCGTAGCAAAGAAAAAGACTTCATTTCTCTTAACGGTCTGAGAATCTGTGTTTGCTGTAAAGCTCTTTCCTGATTCCTTTAATAAGAATTTAATGTAATTTATAATAAATAGCTAACTCTAAAATATTAACTACAACTTCTATAACCGGCATGTAAAAGCATAACATCGAATACTTTAGTATATAATTTTTGAATGAAGTTAAACTTCAAAATTAAAGAATTGTAACATTTGAAAGTGTCTCTGCATGCGCCCTTGAGCATAAACTGTTTTGGGTCATGCTAGCAATTACACTACTATGTAAGTACTTAACTCTATCGAATTCCAAATTAACTTGAGTAGATTCCACTAAGTAATCTTAACAATTATTGATTAGATAATCATAGGCTAGATCTTACGATTTGCATCTAAATGCTTTGCTATTAAAATTCTACTTACATAAGAGATCCACTGCGAGGACGCAGTTGCTCTGTACTCAATTCTGTAACTAGTAGCAAACTCTTTTACATCTGATCGAAAATGTCCTTGGGAGGCAATGCCAGTTATTTTGTGCTTTGATCCCAAATTGATCTGTCAGATTGAAAATTTGAGTTAAACAAATATCGGCAAATCAGAAAAGAATTCGGCAATCAGTTGTTTAAAACCCATTCCTTCATTCTTCATTTATTTATTCTCTGATTAATTAATCAATTAGTTGCTTTGTTTATTTAATCGATTATATTTTTGCTAAATCGCTAACTTTTTCCTATTTTTCTTTAACTATGTTATTTTCAACCATTCCTTCATCCATTCAACTACTAACTCATTTACTCACTCACCAATTCATTCACTCACTTACTCACTTGCTCACTCACTCAATCACTCCTAAACTTATTTTATTAATCTATCCATACACTCTTTAATATCTCTCATTGCTAAGGCGTCTCAATATCCCCCATTACTAAAATTAGATGCCTCACCTGAATATAAGGGTTGTTATCATTTGGTGACCAATGAGCGTATGTCTGTGATGCTGATGTTGGAGTGTTGAAGAGTCTTGCCATGTATGGCGCAGAGCCAGAAACAGAAGAACTTGATGAAATCTGGTGATTTGCAATGGTATCATCTGATAAACCCAAAGGTTTCACGCAACCTAGAAAAAACAGCAAGAAAAAGCATAATATTGTATCAAAACAATGAAGAAAATTTAAGGTAAATGAAAGGTCATGTGCATAAGCTGCGCCTTGCCACATTTAAAATGCATTAAAGCCGTCAAACTTTTGCAAAATGATTGGATTGTAAATTATAGTGGCTGAAAAATTCAGGCATAAAGCAATTTAAATGAGGTTTCAGCAATATTATTAATGGATGTAGCACAGTCGAGTTATAGGCGTGTAGAGAAAATATACACAGTACTGAATTATTGTATTATTGAACACATTGTCTAATACTGGACCAAAGTGCTCTCAATATGCACCATAGAAAGCAAAGAGCCATTTTCTTTACAAAAACTAAGAAAAATCCTCAAGGTTCACAGTCATTTCAATAGCTTACTAATTTATGAGTTTCTATAACTACCGCATGAAACCTGAGATGCATAAATTTGCATGTGTAATGACATAGCCAATGCTAAACAGGAAATCATTAAGCTTCACTGGATTTAACTTACTAAACTGATAAAGATCATATTGTGTGGATTTTTCAGCTTCTCCTCCTGCAATAAGTAGTGACTTAGAATAAAAGATGCATCGTCCTGCCTTTTCATCGTGGGCAAATGACCTGCACCTTGCAGCAAATGAGGATGAAGAACAACGCACAGCGCATGACTTTGCATTCTGGTGACTTTCAGTTGCTATGGCAGCACGTAGCTGCGACGGAAGCTGCCATCCTTTGAGAACTTGATACTCTCTTAATGTATTTGAAACTTTAATAAGATGAAAGAAAACATGCAATCACTACAAGCATATCTAATACAAAAATGAACATAGCGAGACGGCCATAAGCGAAAAGAAATTAATTACTATGGGCGTTTGCTGTGCTTATCCTAATCCGGCTCATTTACCACCAATGCGCAATTTTCAATACCCCGTGACAAAATTTACTAAATAAAGCTTAAAATGTTTATAGGAAACTTACAGTCACAAGCAAGGGATGGTTCTGTTTTCATGATATTTCCATGGCTATCTTCACTGAAATCAGCCCATGCCAAAACATCACCTGCAGCATGCTTACAAGACATTGCAAGATCATAAACTTCATTTGGGGAAAGGACTCTTTTCCAAACATTCATCTGACTCATGTCACCAAAGAAGGATTCTGTTGGTGTAAAAGATCCACCGATCTCGTCTTGCTCTTCACCAATTACAAACATTCCACCTTTTTTGATTGTTTTGCCTTGTTGTAATGGAGTCGTTGCTCTAAAGTGGCATCAAAGTATAAAATTGATATTGATCGCTGTGTAGGACTGTGACATTTAAATAAACCCCTCTTAACATTATACAAATTGTCGTCTTGAATAATTATTCTTCACGTAGCGAATGACTCTGCAAGTTTTAATTCTAAGCTGTACAGAATCGAGTTATGTTATGCTATGTTCGGTGGAGTTTGCCTTGTCAATGTTGAACCCACTAAAATATACTATTAGCAAGGAACAAGGGTGTTGAAAGTGAAGAGGGACCAGAGTTACAGCTGCACATCTCTAATTGACTTCATGACTGTTCTTTTCATAATTGGCAAAAACTAGAAGTATCTATATGATCATGGGTGGTAGAAAAATTATTGTTTGTTGGGATAGACTACAGAGACACTGGAACACAATGTTGGAAAATCCTATGATACTATGCAGAGACACAAAGGTAAAGAAAAGAGAGGATCAGAGAAGAACCTTCTGAAAAGCTTTCTAAAGCTGCGTCTTACTTAGGTTGAGGCAATTCTTTCAAATAAGAGGCGCTTCCTTTCTAGGCTTGTGAGAAAGTTCAATGCATCTCTTAGCTATTCTAAAAATACTTTGAATTGAACGATATTTTGATACAATGCTTAGTGACTGTAGTACTATTTCCAGTTGAACATATATACAGAGATGACCGTGTTACAAGCCTTGAGATCAATGACATATATTTCGCATTCAGTGACCAAGAGTTTGAGCTTAAAGGCTTAACGTAGACCAAACTCTTGTTAATTCTTTCTATGAAACATTTAGATGAATTTAAATCAACAAATGTTGAAAATAAAATTGTGGGGATATTGGTATTGTGTTATCATTCATGCAAAGGTAATAAGCCATTTTAACCTCGATATAATTGCAAAAGTGTTTGAAATTAAGAAGCCTGTTAACATGAAAATCAAAGTCAGATTTCCATTTCAATAAAATGTCACAGTCTTCATATCATACATTAGCGGAAATTAGGAGCCACAGTCCACCAGCCCCCCCCCTAGATCCATCATGCCTGAGATGATAGATAATAGCATTTGGATATGAATTTAATTTTGCATTTAAACTTGAAGCTATTGAGCCGTTAAATGAAAGAAGCTCTGCTTACTGACTAGGCTTTCACACGTCTAGAGATGAAAAAGTATCATGCAATTTGATCTCTTCAAGCTATCAAAGTAGGGTACCTTTTTATCTCTGCTCCATCCTTATAAGCAATCCAAATGCCACTAGCTGATGACCAAGTCACTGCGATGTGATGCCATTCACCATCATTAGCAGAAAAATCCAAATTTGCAGTAGCATTGTTGATTGTAAGATCGAAATCAGAATAATCAGCTATTACCAATGCATTGTCATCGACCTTCCCATTCACTTGATTAGCATATGATATAGGCGTCCCTTTGTTATATAGATCTGATGTGCGCATCCAGAAAGCTATTGTAAATGTGCTCAAATCATATTTTCCCTCAACAGAGGAGAATGTTGGAGCCTCTCGATTTTGGAATCCGATGTCAAAATCACTTCCCAGTTCTAAGAGAAATTTACATTAGTCTTTTGTGCAAAACAGGAACATACAGGAGACATTATCATTTATATCCTAGTAGTTACTAGTAGCCTCAAGGTTGAAATGTTGTCAACAACCACTATCAAAATGTAGCTTTTGCTGAAAAATAAAAGTACCTCATGTGGCCAACATCGGCAACCTATATAAGCCACAAATAGTTGCTGCTGGATCATGGATATTGTGGCCGGTGGGCAGGAGGCAGGGGCCCATGGCCCCTCTAATTTTTTCGAAATGAAATTTTAATGTTTCGTCGGAAAGTTTTCGGACTTTTTTTGTTGGTAAAGATAAAGGTTTTGAATTTTATTGGAAAATCTTTGAACATGGCCCCCTTTACAGGTGGCACGACGCCTCTGTGTTGCAGCTAAACATTGCAGAGAAATAGATAGCAATGAGGATGGAATTTAGATACTGAAAACATACCGTACACTCCCGAACATCAGCTATGGGCTTATATAGGCTCGTAAGCATTTTGTCGTGCCTGATATGCGAGGGGAGGGGCTTATATTCGGAGGTTCTTTTGGGTTAACAGGTGCCTTGTGTATGCCAAGAAATTCACCATTGGTGTCCAATCAGAGAGGCGAATAACATTTAATGCGTAGGACTTTAAAAAAGAACAAAAAAGGAAAATGCAAGGTACATGGGATGAAGTAGGACAAACATGATGTACTCAAAGGTTTTGTGAAGAAATAAGACCTTCAGAGCACAAGATCATAATCATATTATTTATGCTTCCTCGGGAAACAACGCTTCCACAGAATCCCAGATGCAAAGCCCTGGGCTTATAATCATGGGGAGTTAATATTCGGAAGGACACTTGGGCTAGTTTATAGGGGGTCTATGTTCGGAGGGATTATATTTGGGATTTTACGGTATTTACACTTATTGATGATACAGGCTGGCTAGATAGAAAGTTGCAGTCAGGTTTTGAATGCATGTTGCACTAGTATATGACAAACAACATACTTGTATCGCAGTATTTTCCTCCATAGCCTGGTAGACAAGAGCATTTAACATCAGTGCCAAGATCGGTACATTTAACGCTGTGTTGGCAAATTGTATGTTGGCACATGTTCGTTTTCTTCTCACATCGAATTCCATAATATGGCGCATTACATTTGCATATGAACCCGTATTTAGAATCGGAACATTCACCACCATTCTGACAAGGTCCACTGGCACAGAAGTTCAAGTTTGTCTCACAACGCTTGCCAGTAAATCCTGGTAAGGTACAAGAGCACCATTATTTTACTATGCTAGGCAGGAGAAGTGTCCTACCACAAACAAAGTTTTGAAATTAGATGCCGTTGAAAAATTACCAATTATTCACATTTCAAGGCAACATGCATGGAAGGATAATTGCTTCAGACAGTGACAAGCATCATTTTTTCAAGAGAATGGTGTGTACTTATTAGCAACTGCAATTCAAAACAATTATCTTTCGGGTGGCATTACAAACAAATAGTTAATTTAGCACATGCAGAGGTGGTGCCAGGAGAGGAATAGGGACATAGGGGGAGAGATGATAGTCCCCTCGTCAGTGCATGGTAGCCCCATATCAAAAGAGATTTCTATTACCCTCGAAAACATACAACAGTTCCCCTATCAGAATAGTCAGCCCTCCTATTAGAGAATTTCTGGCATCACACCTCTACACAAAACTGAAAACCAAATCAAATAGAATCATATGCTCTCACTTTCAATTATATCTATAAATGACTTAAATTGCGTATAGCTTACAACTTTAATTTCACTTTACTAGGAAAACTTTCAAAGCTGGTCTTAAACATAAATCTAAAGAAGGATTCAGCACCTGATTTGCATTTGCAGGTATAATCTGTTCTCTGGCTTTCACAGACACCGTCGTTCTTACAAGGAGCTGATTGGCAGGCATCAATAAATGTCTCACAAAATGAGCCAGTATAGCCATCCTTACAAACACATTTGTATGAATTATCAGCTAAGTCCATGCATATGCCATTTGCTCCACAAACGCCTGTCTGGCATATTCCATACAGAGTTTCACAATGCTTTCCGGTTGCGCCAGCAGGGCAGATGCACATGTATCCTTTGAACTAAAAATGCACCAAAGCAAGAAATCCATCATGATCATGGGAAGTACTTTAGTAGAAATGCACGATATGGACTTAGTAAGGGTGGGAAAAGTGAAGTGAGAACAACTTACCTTGCTCGAATCACAAAGAAAGCATACGATATTTTATCAAAACACGAAACAGAAACTCTTAAAAGATTTCTCAATACCATAAGTACTTGATATGTTAACAATGGCATCTTTTCACAAAGTCTCAGATAGTCAACATAGAGCTATAAGTTATGTACACAACCTTGTCAAGACATTTTCCGCCATTTAGACATGGGTGAAGAGAGCATTCATCAATCTCCTTTTCACATCTACGTCCCCAGAAGCCAGCTTTGCATTCACATCTGAAGCTTACTTTCAAGTCAATACAGTGTCCCTCATTCATGCAAGGATTCGATGAACAAGAATTGATATCTAGAGAAAGGAAGCAGAACGAGGTTTATCATAATCTTAATCTTAATGGAGGAGCAGATCAACTCAGAGATTATACTTAATCCTGCCGGAAAATAAAAGTATGGTTAAGATCAATTGAGAAAGAAAGGAATATTGCAATTGACTTGCCAACACATTTTGATAAATCGTCTGCTCCTTCTCCGTAAGTCCATTTCAATCCAGGACAATCTATACAGTTGACTTTTCCAATGTCATTTTGATATGAACCTTGCTCGCAAGGGCTGCATGGTTCTACTCCAGTCTCTGAATATGTGCCTGGTTGACATTTCGCTTGAAGGAAATGGATAAAAGTGTGCAACACCTCTCATTTTCATTGGAAATCAAATCATGCTTAAGATCTATTGCTCAAATGACACCCAAGACGGGACAAACTTGAATTCAAATTCCTGAAAACCTTTTATGGCTGCTGTCTAATGAAAAATCATGAAATTTATTAATATTGCTTTATAGATGGTTTTCGATGTTTTTTAAGCGATTAGCGGTGTTCCCGAACTGAAGAAAGCTTTATCGGATTGGGGAACTGATGTGAAGCCCATCATGCTACGAGCAAAATTGACCATGCAGAAGCCACTGTGACTTATGAGCAGTAGAGTAGAGTCTTCCCTGTCCCATCACAGCCTGGAGTTTCAAACTCTTATGCATCAGATTTACATAGAAGCATGGCAAGACTCATTCCTTGTGGACATGTCGTAGCCCCCAGCTTCTGACAATTGACTAAAACATGATCAAAATTCTACTTCGTAAAAACACCTGCACTCATTTATTGCAAAATACATTAGTTAGTGTTATAGTATGATCATTACAAGGAAAGGAAGAAACTCTTACTTCCACAATTGAAGCGAGACTTTGCTCCTTCGGTCATTGTAGTTGTGCCACTAGGACACGATGTGTAGGATGTCTTCCCCTTACCCTCAACGTATGTACCACGTGGAGCAGAATCGCATGGGGCAAATCCAGATGCTGAATATTCTCCTGGATTGCAGAGCTCTGAAGAAATCCGTAGAAAAACAAGGACATTTGAATAATTCTATACCATTCTATTATACATTGTACTTTACAGATAACATCCCTTTACTATCCACATCGCCTGTTAACAATCTACTTACAATTTAGAAGTTGATTTCTGTAGCATAAGGCCATTCTGTAGCATCAAATCATGAAAATTAGGAACGCTCTTTTCACCAACACCAACCTATTCACGCTAGTTCCTATTCGAAAATCTGTACAAATATCTATTAGATATATATATATATATATATATATATATATATATATCGACTAATTTATTGTTCTATGCCCTATTTAGATATGTGTAATCCCCTATTTACACATGTGTACCTATTAATGCATTAGTACTATGGGTTTGCAATACAATTTATTATACTTGTCTAGAGTAAATCATTTAATTTTAAAGTATGTTAACAGTAGCATATTGCATGTACTCACGTCGACAAGAGGTGTAATTTTTTACATCACCAGCTATTGTTGTGCTACCCTCAGGGCATGTAATGCAAGAGGTTGCACCTTCGTTTGGTTGGTAAGTGCCTTTCGGACATGCTTGGCACAAGCCAGATGTTAAATTCTTGAATTGCCCTGCCATACAACCAGCTGGAAAATACAGGAAACATAGGAATACTTTTTACTTTACTTCCACCTTCTCAATCGTGGAGTTTAAAATATGCTTCTGAGAGGACCTGACCTACTAATGGCATCGGACCCGATCGTTGTTGGCCTGAGACGAATGTACTGTCAATGTAAAATAGCTTATTGTAAAGAAAACATTAGGAATGACGTTCGAAAATTCAGGTTCCTTATCGACCTGTGAACTAATTGCTTTAAAGGTTGTACACCAATTATTGGCCTATCAAATCTTCCTTCTGTACTCACAAGAAACATACTTCAGAAGTGGACAAATTATTACCACGCACGGGCGTGCTAAATTACGATTTGTGGGGTGCCACCTTTTATTGAACATCCTGTAAAAGTTTGGCTTGCCGGTAAACGTTGGTGTAAAAATCATAGCTGATCGGTAGTTATGGGGAATATGGTAGCATGTCGCTACTGTTCAGATATTCACTGCTACCACAACATAACTCCAAAGTACAAATCTATCTCTACATTAAACACTTTTCTTTGACTAACTGACTAACTCCTGATGCTCAAACAGAAAGTACTGGTTGCTATCTATCATCTGCATATGGTACTATTCTAGCGTGAAAGTTGCAAATGGATAAACTGACCGGGTGTGGATCCCCGTCCCAAGTAGGAGGAATAATTCTACTAACCGCAACGCTGTTTTTTGTCAATGTTGCTAGAGTCATAAATTTCTCCAATTCCTGCACAGGTCAAAGAATTCTGGTTGGTTGAGTGTCCACTTGGTGAACCTGTTATGTGAGGATCTAAAGATTGTGTTGGAATGCTTTTCATTGTCTGCAAAACAGTTGGAGCAAAAGTGCTCATTTCTTGCTTCATTTTATCTCCGTCTAGATCCTACAAATAAGATACAAAAATAGACTGAAGGGATTTGTAACAGATTCAGAATTACGTCTATGAAGTATTAACCAAAAATGGCATGAATGCTACGTCGAAGCCATTGAAACTAGAGATTCAGTATGCAGTAAAATCCCATACAGAGAAGTCTCATTTATTAAGAATCTACAGCCTGAAATCGCATATCTGAATACCAATAATTAGAACCTTTTCCAACCTGATATTCCAACTGAGTTCTTACGAATAGTTCATATTTTACCCACTAGGAAGTAAACTAAACCTCTATTCATCAACCCCTTTCCTCGATGCTCTTAAAACAGTAGATACAGTACTTTAATAAGCAGTGTAACACTTATTCTTTGAACCACAAGGACCAAAAGGCTATGTTTTCCAAACTATTGCTTTGTTTGATTTACTATAGCTCCACAACATTTCAATACCAGACTTTCAAGAACGTGAAAAGGCTTAGTTCGAAATAGTAGTTTCTTATACATGGGCTTTTACTGTATTGTATGTTCATAATAGAGTACCGGAGTGTGACGTCACAAAAATTCTATTTTTAGAATATTTTAATTTTGGTCTTAAATTCATATCAAGCTGTTTGAAATAGCTGTTAGTGAAAAATTTCAGCCCGATTTGAGAAATAATGAACGAAATAGAGGCATTTGAATACTGACATAGTTCTTATCAAATCACTGCATTTTGAGCCTGGTTCTATAAGTTATGATCCAGGCCGAAAATACAGTGGTTTGTATGGCAAGTCTTCTTTCATTAAATGGCCATATTTCATCCCATTTTGACACCATTCACTTAACATTGTCAACACATGCCTATTTTGCGCTGCTCTTTCACTCCATGTGGTCAAAATATGAAAATTCTAAAAATAGGTTTTAATGACTTCATCACTCCGGTACTCTAAAAGTTGGTGTCTGTTTTACTTTCCTATCTGCTAAATCAGTGTAAAGAAGGCCTCTCGAAAAACGCCTCTCCTTGTATATGCGTAACTGGTATATACTTCACTCCGATCATGCGTCACCGAACAGACGGCACTGGGATATGCGTCACTAGGATATATGAGTCACTAGTATATACGTCCTTGTTATATGCCAGTATATCTAATTCAAATACCTGTGCCGCTTTTTCTACAGTTGTTGTTACTTTGATAGTGACTTCCATTGTCAGCTGCTTGATGTTGCTACGTTTTCTCCTCCTTACAGCATCGGCTGCTCCGCACCTCACTTTCACTCCATCAATGTTACATTTTCCACCACAAAGCGTAATCAGCTGTTGCTTTACAGATGCTTGTGCAGCGGTAGATGAACAGTCTCCTTGGTACGAATACATCATAAAAAGATACTGATTGAAGCCTGTTGGTGGTGTCTTGGCTGTAGATTTGAGAAGAAACATATCACAAAAGAATGAATTTTCAGTGATTTTCATAAGGTAGCTCTCAAAGCAACAGAATGCAACGTAGAAGTAGGGCCTGTCACCTCTCTGCTAGCAAGCAAATATACCAAGATTGGCTTACATTTAACTGTAGCTTCAGGTGAACACTAAGCATTCTTTGAGTTACCTGCAACTGCTATTCATTTACTTCCAAAGGAGAATTTGTTGTTACGTATGCCGAGATCTTTTTTTATATACTTCTAATTCTTACAAAATACAAGGTACAAGAAAAAGGCAAAAAGTATTTAAAGGCTACCGCAGAGAGTATGCAATCCCATATCAGCCTTGCGGCCTACAAATACCAGTGATAATTCACCCTTTAGACAACGCCACAAAAGGGGGAGGGTTATAGGCACTTGATTTCCGTTATAGGCATTGCAAAACCTACATGGGAGGCACGCCAACGGGAGGAAAGCCCGAGATCTCCTCTCACCGAAGTCTGGCTGGTCATTGTAATGAAAGAATAGAATGGCTTACCAATACAATCAGGAACTAACTGTTTCGCCAATGGGTTTGGAGGATTTGGCACCCATTGTTGACTTTGACATAGATAGAAGAAAGGTAGGTTTTCAGTTGGATAAAGGCCTTGGTCATTAGGGCAAGACACTGTTGCAAATGTCTCTGTGAATTGTGCTACCATTCCGTTCCTTGGTGGTGGCAAAGGTGAGCAGGTCGGTGCTAAAAATGAAAAGTCATTAGAGATTCATCAAGCCAACATACCCCGTTCTCTATAAAAAAGAAATATGAAACCAGGATTTATCGAAATATTGAAATTTCTATAACAGTATAATGATTACACTTATCAAAAAGGCTTGCACTCAGTGGCGATGCCACGGAGGGGACTGGGGACTAGCTCCCTCCCCCCGCTTCTCACCAAGATCAATTTTCTGATTCGTCCAAATTCGATGAGAAAATAATACGGGGTGAGGAAACTCCGGTAAGATTTTGAAATGGGTATGGCAACCAGATTGCGTAACAATTTTAGAGGAATAATACCATAGAAATAGGGCGTGGAATGCAATATCTCCCCTCCCTCCCCAGTCTGCGATGACTGGAACCGCCCCTGCTTGTACGTGCTCAGAAATATATTGCAATATAGAAATACTATTTATTGATATTGAAAAGGGTTCCTGGGGACCATATGGTCAAAAAAACTGCAGAACTTGGGAAAAGCATTCATTTCCAAGCCGTATTGTAATTCTTTAGGACGAATGGAATTTTCATGTATTGATTGTAACTATTGGAAACCATCACTTAGGCAACGCTTATTGTTATGTAAAGTCTGAGTGTTAAGGAGCAGGATACAAAATCATTTTTATGCAATGTGAGTTAAAGCAGTCGGTGGCTTTCAATACCACCCTTTCTTGCTAGGTATTATTTGCTGCTGCTTATCAGACAGCCAGCGTGCTAATGCATTTCTACCACTATTGAACATGTATGATTATCATCTCTAGTTGCCAGAATTAACAATGTTGCGGTATTTCTTTCATCGAAAACTAGTTTAACAAGATATCATCAGTAGAACGGGCACGTACTGAATATTACTTGATTGCAGCTCTATGTATCAAACACACACCTTTGATAATGACATTAAAAATGCATTTCTCATTCACGTTTCCAGATGGATCCAATGCTTTGTATGTAATCTTTGTTGTTGAACCCTGCTGGAACTCACTGTTACTTGGGGTTGATGACAATATATCGATCTTGCATTGACTGTAATTCCCACAATTATCTGAATACTGTGGCTCTTCCCACATTACTCTAATCTTTGAGGCAGATGTCTTTCGCTCAATATTGGAGGGAGGGCATTTCAGTAGCTTTGGCGGCTGTTTGTCTAGGATAAAATTTATCTGAGATATAGTTCTAAAGTTGTTTAGGGAAGACTTTTATCAAATTCTTTGCTCAAAAAGAATCACTGAAAATGAAGAGTATGAACTACATGGCATGTCTGAAGATAAATATTGGTTTCTACCATGCACGTAGGAACTGGGGAGGCAGATGGAACACGTGCCCCCCACTTTCTGACAAACGTGTATGCACAGGGCCCATTTTCCGCTTACATAGTGTCCTTTTTGCATGTGAGGGTGCCCCAGAATGTATGTGACTCCCAACTTTTTGAATGCATCCTACGTTCCTGGTTTCCACACAAGCACGTGACTAGAAGAAATGTCCTGGGGGACAAAACCTGCCTGTACAATCACTTTGACGGGGGCAAAGCCCTTATTTTGTTATATATATCACCAAGTTAAGAATTCAGTTAGGGAGAGGCATTGCCCCCTGTGCCCACCTGAAGGTATTTCCACCTTTCAACCGTATGATGAATTTAGTTTCTTATGTAAACTTAAAACAAGATCTAATAGAAAAATTTATTTCGATTAGTAACTTGTAGACTTTCATAGATTGGTGCATGGGATTCATCTCTCCTTCATTATGTTAATTTTGTTTTGGCCTTTAGTTACATTTATGATTTGCTTTTGATCCTACATAATTCATTCCTTCATTGACATATGTAATGTAATGTGATGTAATGTAATCAATTATTTATACACAAACAAACATAGCCCTTCAGCAACTACAATATTACATATTCATATATACACTTTAAATAATATATTAAGAAAGAAAAATTTAACAGGCGTAACACTAATATTGCTGGTCTTCCAGGGGGTCGTGTTTTCAGTTATTATTTTTTATCAGCCAATAGATGTGCTTTTAATTTCGTTTTGAAGCATTTGAGAGTCAAGACCTCTCGTATATCAACAGGCATATCATTCCATAATTTTAAAGCCGAGAATTTGAAGCCATTTTTTGCACCTTCCGTATTCCTTATTCCTTCATTCATTCATTTATTCATTCATTCGTTCTTTAATTCATGCATTCATACATTCTCTCCATCACTCTTTCACTGATCAAGTTATTCCTCTATACTCCCATCATAATGAATTCAAAGAAAGTTGCAAGAAATCTCCAATGATAAATTGAACATTTAAATTGCAGTATAAAATTTTCAAATTTGCTCTGAAAAGGACAAGAATTTAGAAAAATTACCAGCAATTCTGCGTAGTTGTGATTTACGTTGTGTAGTAGTACAAACCTTGGATTTCAATGAAAAATCTGCAATTTGCTTTATTGTTGCTTTTGTCAGTTGCTGTGAATGTAACGGCAAGAGGCTGTCGCAATTTTGTTATGCCAATCCTGTATGACCTCCCTAACTCGTAACCAGCAGGTGAACTTGCAACAACAACTTCTTCACCGCTGTTATCAGTGACACCGATTGCATCAAAGTTAATCAATCCATACGACTTATCGATCACTGTAGTGTTAGTGATCGTGATGCCATTTTGGCATTCATCATTCTTGCTGAATTTTGGTCTTTCAATATCTGTTGAAAATTTGCATTTGTAAGTTCAAGACACAATGGACCATTAGTAAATTCGTGATCTCAGGTGC
>WIPJ01000447.1:259636-291896 GCA_018155075.1 Cassiopea andromeda
GCAAGAGTTCATTCAATGAATTTCTGTATTCCTAACCACCATACACATCTTTTAGTAAAGCAATATTAATTTTTGGCTGAGGATGCACTTCAAAAGGGATTTTCATTTAATAATACAGATGTTATTAGCTATCTATATAGATGATATCATTGCTACATCTTCATAGCAACAAATGTAAAACTCCAGAACCTTCAAGTTGGGAGAGTCTAATACAAGATTGAGAAGCCGGTCATTAGCTGAAAATATTTACTTACGAACACATTGAGGAGTTGAGCCTGAAAAAACTCCAGTATGATCACATGTAAGCACATCATTGCCTTCAAGTTTGAATCCGCTATTGCACCTGAAAATGCACGTTGCTCCATATTCATTCTTACTGCATTCTGCGGGGTTATCAATAAACCCATTGTTGATTTTATTCACTGGATTGCATTTCACCTCTATAGAAAGGAAGAAGAGTTACTGTATATTCACAGCGACTTACACCGCTATCATCATCATCTTCATCTTCATCATGATCATGATCATGATCATTTTTATCATCATCATAATCATCATAACTGTCATCATCATCATCATCATCACTGTCATCACTTTCATCATCATCATCATCATCATCATCATTACTATCATAATCATCATCATAATCATCATAATCATCATCATCATAATCATCATCATCATAATCATCATCATCATCATAATCATCATCATCGTCATAATCATCATCATCATCATAATCATCATCATCATCATAATCATCATAATCATCATCATCATCATAATCATCATCATCATCATCATCATCATCATCATCATCATCATCATCATCATCACAAGTAGCACTGTAGTGACGGACAGTTTTACCAATTTTACCACTACGAGGTCTCTAATTATGGCCTACTATCCATTATCATTGCCCTCTTTTCCGTTGCATCACTCACGATGCCCAGGGATTGGTGGGTTGCCTGTCAATACTTTCACTTCCACCACGACCACCATCACCACGACCACCATCACCACGACCACCATCACCACGACCACCATCACCACGACCACCCCATATTGATGTAGAAGATAGAGTGCTGAGGGCGCAACCCCCCTATCTCGGTAATTCTCTTGGAATTCATGCACTAAACAGTTATTATATTATGGGAAAAGACTACTTAAAACTTAAAAGCTAACAAGACAAGTTTGACAATATGCTGTTTACTGAAAAATATTCTCAGTTTCTAATATAACTAGGTAGATCAACTTCAAAGTTTCTTATAAAACTGCATGCATGAGAAGAGCCCCCTAGCTATCGATTTACTTCTACACCAACACCGCTGACAACACTTTCATTATTATCATAATTAGTCATATTATTAAAGTTGTGAAAATACGACAACGTTGCTTAATTTGCAAGCATTTGCATCTTACTTGTGCATGGAATGCCTCTGGAGGGATTCCCTGTAAATCCAAGTTTGCAACTACAATCAGCAACTTCAAGCTTTCCAGTCGCGCCATTAGTTCCAGAGTTTGATGGGCATGGAGTACAGCCTGTAGTGAACCCAACCTTTTTGCCATACGTATCAACAGCACACGCTACAAGGCAAAAAGTTTTTGCATGAATGAGAATTTGGTTGTACAAAAAGATAGCTGTCAGCTAAAAATTAACATAGTGGATAGTTGAACAGTGTGAAAAGGGGCTAGCAAACAGTACTATGGAACAGGGTCGCCGAGAGATAAGGCAGAAAGGCTGTTTGCTCTGGAGCCTGAGCTTTAGAGGAGCTCCCAAAAGTTATGAAGTTTCTTACATCCGTATTGTACATTTTCTTTCCTTGTATACTTAAAATTTGTCTGCTAAATAGCAAATATTATGAGAGAACAGAGAGTTCTACTCTCTAAGGCCTATTTGTTCTTGCTTTTCACCATGCAACTTCACAATGACGTCATCAGAAGGCCTGTTGTCTTTATTTAACCCAGGACTCTCAGCAACTCTTGATGGTCTTGCTATCTGCGAATTTAGATGCGTGACTGACTGTAAAAAACTCACGATGGCAACTTGCTCCAGAGGTGCGCTTTTCTGCTGTACCATAAAATCCTCGTTTACACGCACACTTGAATTTTCCACTTCTCAAATTGCATCCGCAGTCAGCATTAGCATCACAACCTTCTTTGCACTCTGTCGCCAAGACGCGGAATGTTTCGTAGTCATGTTCATAGGGATCTAGATGAGTATTAAATGAGATATTCGTCAATGATGGCTGCGGACGGTGATACGTACACATTCTTTAGTACAGCATTCTTAATTCAAAAGAGTAAAAAAATTACTACATTTCTTATATATAAAGAGCTAGGGAAGCTCATTAAATCATTAAAAAATACGTGAAGCAATATCTTTGACCAGAAAAAGTTCCCGAAATAGCATGTGTTAGATTTCTATAATTATTCCTTGTAGCCCACATTACATTTATGCGCAGTCTTACGTCGAGAAATAGCGATAGCAGGATTATGGAAGGCTACTGTTTAATCTGAAAGGCAATGTTCTGATATCTAGCAATATGGTACTAATATTTGATTGATCGATTAAGTGGCCTAAAATCAACTTAATAATTATTTAACTTATACATTTTATTGATCCTAGTTTAGAAAAGAAGCCATTACCTCCTCTGATGGACTTAGCGAGTTTAGTAAGATCATTGAATGTTGGTTTATATATGTAGAGCGATGGATCGGTTGCAATCTTGTTTTTCATCAAATTTTCGTTTGAGCCACTAGTTACAGCTACTGCATAAACCTCAACAAATCCAATTTGTCTTATGTCCAAGATTTCTTTATCAAGACTCACTCCCCAGTTCCAACTACCATCGATTTCAGTGTTTGGATAACCATCGCTAAGAACCATGACAACTTTATTGGCTTTTTGTCTTAATTTGTGCTTTGTTGGGTTGTTTATCATTTGTAAAAATATGTTATGGGCATCCTTTAGTGAACCTTTCATGTTTGTCAAACTACCCATATTACGGCTTGAATATGTCACAGACTTAAAGTCGCGAACAAAGCTATGAAGAAAACATCAATTTATTACAATTAAAAATTAAAGTTGGCTCTCTTAAACTCAATAGAAGAAATCAGGAGCATTCAGATTAAATTACATATGTTCTTGTTTTAGAGAATATGATGCCTGTTGGTCGCAATGGGTGTTAAAAGTGCAATCTAAAATGTTCAGTTGATGATCAATAAACAGCCCAGGCTTCATGATGGAAATAATATGAAAAATTCTCTCTCCTCATATCACAAGCACAATTGGAACGATTTGGGTATAACTGTGCTAGAATATCAGAAAGATATGCTTTGTTCGAATATATGAAGTTTGTATAAAAGGATGTACTTTGAAAGATTGGTTAAGGTGGTATAGCAAAAACTATTGCAGCTTTACAATTTTATAGGCTTTACTTATGCATGCATACATGCTTTGCAACCATAGATCATCTCTCGCTATGGTCTAACGTTTGGTTTAACAAAGGACACATTAATAATCTTTTGTGGGTGCCACAGCTCCCACAGCCCCAAATGTGCACTAATGAATTTGTCTCCTCAAAACTGGTTGATACCTTATAAGGATTATAAGACTATGGAAAATATTCGTAAAACCTTGCTTGTTAGTATGTAAAGATTGTGAACGCATGCACAAATGTGCCTGCTTATGCCACACATGCAGCACTATAGTTTTTGTATCCTATCTTAAGTTTCTAAACAAGCTCCTTCATGATTTTAAAGTCAAATCTCCCTTACGAATTGACTTGAAAGGAACGTTTGTATAGAGTACATGACATAAAATTAGTGGAAAGAGCCCTACTATTTCTATGGTTGATAAGTATTTTAATGATATAAAATCGGTTTACCATCAATTAGCATCTCAGAATGAGAAATGGTCGATTACGATTTTAGCTCAAATCAGAGAGAAGCAACCAAGACTGTATTACAAGAAATAGATAAATACGGATTGAAAGTAGAATAGACTAGGAATATTTATCGTTTAAATAATTAAACAACTAGTTTTGCAGAACGAAGCAATTGTTACATTGAAGGAGTAGGATCACGTGAGGAAATGTGGATGATTACATGATGGAATTGGCATGATTACATGAGTACAAAATCTTCTTACCGGCACTTGTGATTTGCAGCAGTTGGTTCGTACAAATAATTTAACTCAACTTCGTGCTTAGTTGCAAATGTTCCAACAGCGACTCTTGTAGCATTGAAGGCAATTTTCACTTCTGTCAACAGAGCATCTACAAAATCTATGGCAGAATTCCAACCACTCTGGCGCATGCTGCCGGACTTGTCGATAAGCAAGATTAAGTCAGACTGTCCATGCTCGACTTCATCTCCCCAGCAGTTCATGAACTTTCTAACAACGCCGGTGGTTTGTGGATTATCCTTTAATGCTCTCTTGTAGAAGTCACATTGCTTGGTAGAGAATAGCCCATTACAACTTATTAGCAAAATGAACAGTAACGTTAAGACCTCCATCTTGCTTCCGTTACGCATGGACGCATCTGGTTAGCGTATATTTTGCAGTTTGAGGTAACAGCGTCTTCTAGATATCTGCATATTTACCTTTGTAGTGTCAGGATATTGGTTTTAGCAAAACACGATGTATTTATACAGACACACAACTGGTCAAACTTCAATGATTATACGTTTTAATGGCATTTATGATAGAAACTCATCTGCAGATAAAATTGATCAAATACGCAATTTGATTGAATTCTCAATATTTATGAAATCGTATTTCAACATTTATGAAAATGTGCTGAAAAAATTGGATGAATTGACAATACAAACTCCGTCACAAAATGCTTGTGCAACATTGCACTTATTCTAATCACAAATCAAACAAAAAATAACCATAGAAAAAACCTACAACAAGTACACGATGTTGTATACAACATATCTAAAACACAGAAAGATTCAAAGGAGGCATTTCTGTATCAATAGCGTGTTGAAAGACCTTTGAGTGGAGGGGGGGTGTGTAGCAACAGAAATTTACTGACAGGCTACTAAATGTCACAGAATTACCGAAAAACGACGATCAATTACCGACAAACAATGATCGATTACCGACAAGCGACGATCGCAAAACAAGTATACACCGACGAGCTATAGAATTAGTGATGGTTTCGGAAAAGGAAGGTGGAATTTAACACCACCACACACCTCGTACTTCCGCACGCCACTGTTCTGTATATAAAATTAGTATGATCATTTTTTGTGTTGTCTCCTTAGCATGATCATGTTGGTATTACCCACTTGTGAAGGTTCGACAGCAGCTTCTCATATTTCTTAACCGTACTGGAAAAGGTAGTTACAATTGGCTAGCCTGATCATAATAAAACAAGTTACTAACGATAGCAAAGAGTTAAAAGAAGGACAATAACAAGAAAAAACTACTATGTGTTGTATCTTAGATGGAGAGAAGTTGTGGACTATTCCACGGCTTTTTTCTACGGCAAAAGATGTACTAAGTCGTTCGAATGATGAGAGAGTTTTGAGATTAGGTAGCGCCGATTTCCCAATTCAACAGCTAGAGCATCACACATTTCATTAAAAGTAGAGCAAGAAAGATAAAAAATTCCAAGAGAACTGATAGAAAGATTGACAAGGTTAATATCTGTATATTTGGATCTAAGAGTTTCCATAACAGATTGAAATTTAGCTCTCTTACGCTCAACGTTCACTTCTAGGTTGGCCTCAAAACCAGCTGTAAGTTCGAGAATGTAAATCTTGTTATCAGGCAAGACAAGAACAAGATCAGGACGAAACTTCTCACCCGTTGTTATGGAAGGAGAATGAAGGCATAGGAGATCAACATAGAGAGATGCTCCTGTACTGGCTTTAAAATAGTTAGCTAACATTTGTAATGCAGATTTGTGACTCAGGTGTAATGACCCTCTTCTAAGTAAGACTTGCAACCTGCTACAATATGAAGAAGTGTTTCTGTTAAATGACAGAAAGAGTATTCTGAGGATTGTGCGAAATTCCATTTTTTAAGGTTGCTACGAGTGGAAAGTGAGTTGTTGAGGCCCCCATTCACTTGGAAGTGGTTTTCATGGGGGTCATCTATTTCTAACTGTAAGCTAAAATAAGCAATCCAAATAAAACTAATAAAATAGATCAGATACTATAATACCATAGTAATCTCAGAACGATTCAATGTATGTATTATGCATATCTATGCATAATTACGTATGCAAACTTCTTGGCTTTGCTTCACGAACGAAGATAATGTAAGGCTATTGTTATCAGGCGAACATCTGACTAGGCCAGGGCTTCCCAACGGGGTCCAGGTGGACCCCCAGGGGTCCACAGCGCCATTTCAGGGGGTCCACATAAAAATGCTATGAGTGCACATATGAGTGCATCTTATAAAACTTGATGCACTTTTCGTAAGTTGCTGGATGAAATAAATAAACGATGGCTAGTGTGGACTGTAACACATCCTAGTCGTACTCACAATACTGAGTAACACTAAGATTAAGTAACTTTCTATTAAGACTGCAGGTAGTATAATTAGCCATTTCTAATTTAAAATCCTGGCTAGGTCAGCGCCCTGGGGGTCCATGCCACTTTGAAAAACAAATAGGGGTCCACAGCGAAAAAAGGTTGGGAAGCCCTGGACTAGGCCAATGCGAGACAGGCAGATCCAGTCGCAGTGGCTGCAATTGAATGTCTGTCCAAGTCTATGGTCCTCATACAGCTACTTATCCCTCCCGGTTCATCCTCCTGCGGCGCTTCTCTTTCGATTTGCCTCTGCGGGAGTCCTCCAAAGAAGTAATAGCCTGATGCGTGTTGTGGCGACAGTACTGACGGTTGGCAGCAAGTAATGACAATTGGCGGTGGTTGAATTTGCAATCATTGAGAGAATTCTTGAGAGAGAGTCAGTGTAGCGTTTCTTTGTTCCACGTCTGTCTCGGTATCCGGTGGACAGTTCACCGTACAGGACTATCTTGGATAGGCGAT
This sequence comes from Cassiopea andromeda, assembly GCA_018155075.1. Lineage (NCBI taxonomy): Eukaryota > Metazoa > Cnidaria > Scyphozoa > Rhizostomeae > Cassiopeidae > Cassiopea > Cassiopea andromeda. Next base: position 266,648 of record WIPJ01000447.1, read on the forward strand.
GGTCCTCCATTCTGGAAACATGGCCTGCCCAGCGTAGCTGTGACATGAGAACATGGCCGCAATACTGGTGATATCTGCAAGTTCCAGGACCTCAATGTTGGTGACATAGTCACTCCAGTGTATATTGAAGATGGTTCGGAGACAGTGCTGGTGGAAGCCTTCAAGGATCCGCAGATGATGGCGACAGGTTACCCATGACCTAGAGACATATAGCAGGGTGGTGAGAACAACGGCTTTGTAGACGCTGACCTTAGTCCCCTTCTCATGTGCTTGTTATTCCAGACTCTCTTTTAGAGTCTCCCAAGTGTGCTATTTGCTTTAGCCAGTCTGTTGTCAATTTCCTTGTCGATCTTGGCATCTGTTGTGATGGACGTTGTGTTGTTTCTTTCACTTTATTTTGAGTAGGATGTTATACTTAGCTTATTCAGCTAAGTAAGGCCCACTATGCATGCCGCATCCAGGCATGAGACCCATAGTTCAACGTCCCTTCCGAATGACGGCGGAGTAAGATATTAAGGCCGCCCATCCAGTTTCTGACTGTACACAGCCATGCTTAACTTCAACTAAGCTAATGGAACTGGCTGGGCCGCTTGGCTACTCACCCCGCTGACAGGACATACATAAATAACAATTTAAACACATAGGACTTCATTGATGATAACAATGCTGTGGAAGAAGATATAATATTGATCCAGATTGCTGAAACAAAGGAATAAATAGGAAACAATGAAATTCATAAGTTTTATGAGCTTGTTGCCTGTTGTCAACAACTATACCTTGGCACAAGTATTATGCAACTTTCAGCAGAATCAGGCTTGTGGATGCGGAAATATGACAAAAAAGTACATATTGAGCCCAATTGATTACAATGGTACAGCAATACAGGATTTGGGGCATAGCAAATTGATTTATTCAAAGCATCAATCGTGCAGAAGATTGAGAAAATAGCAAAATTCACAACATTGTTGTGTGAATGCTAATAACATTGTCACGTGAGCTCTTCAAAGCAAAAAACATCGTTGCAAAGCAAAGTCACAAAAAGAGAGTACGGAGCAAGGGACGTTAAACTAGGGGTCCCATGCCTGGATGCGGCAAGCATAGTAGGCCTAAATTAGCTGAATAAGCTTGGTATAACAGCCTACTCAAAATAAAGTAAACAACAGCAACAACAACAACAACGGCATCATTGACAGAGGGAGAAAATCGTGCAATCTATGTAAAAACAGTGCCTCACATGCTGATGATGAAATTTGGCCCAAAATATAGTTTTTGCAGATTCAAACTTATTAGACCAATTGAGGAAGATGAATTGGATTGGTTTTAATTAGCAAAAATGGCTTGAAAACTTTTAACGATAGAAGTACCAACCAACTACAAAATTTACACTTGAAATGCAATTTTTCTCTAAATTCAAGCAGCCAGAGCGGCATTTTTCAACATAGCATGGCTCTCGCATTATTAGACATGCGAATCCTTTGGCATAAAGGTCTATTAGGCATGGCTCTTATGAGGAACAAGTTCTATTTCTGCTCTTTTTTCGCCTTTTTTTTGTTCTTAACCGTAGAGCCAGAATCTTTCAATCTTTTTCGCTGATGTTGCAAAAAGAGTGTAGTTGAAAAAGTAAACAAAATATGGAATATTCCCAATAATATTTGCTGTAGCGTTGCACAAATGAACATATTTTGATTTGAACGAGAAGGAAGTCTATAAAATAAAGCAAAAATGGCTGGAATCAGAACTAAGGAAGAGGAAAACACTGCCCCTGAAATTTATTAAAATTCTACCTACAATGTGAATTTTAATCAGAGAATGCCCTGACTTTTGGCCTAATTCCTTCAATTCACTTCTTCAATTCCTTTCAGCTTGAAACTATCATATATCTCTGCATCAAAAAGTCTGATTTTGCTGAAATTTGCTGAAATTACTTGTGCCAAGGTCTGCTTGCTGATAGCTGGCAGCAACTTTCACTTTTTCATATTTATTCCGTTATTTTGGCTCTCTGGATCGAAGTGGGTTCTTTGATCTGGGAGAATTTTCAGGACCACACTTTTAGAACCTAAAAAGACGCTCTTTTTGGAATATAGATACGCCATTTCTAGATGAAAGAGGACAAATAAGTTCATCGATATGCATGCGAGAAGCTTTAAAAGAGCGTTTATCCTAGTTAATTTAATCACCCATAGAGACGTTGCCTGAGTGATTAAAATTGCCAGAAAGAAGAGTCTTCTGAAGTCTTTACGTGCATATCAATGATTTCAACTGCATAAGGGGTCTGGGACAAGCGCTCCTTTGAGGTATTGTGAGCTATTGTAAGCTATAATGAACGTTAACCTCAAGCAAACATTTTCTTCGCATGAACTGTACCTTAATATGATCAGCTTTAATCCATTTCTACAATGCTTCATTATATAAATCTTATATAATTCAGCTTGGCAGATATTTAGGTGATGGAAAATGGTAATTATCAGAACACCTAGCAGAGCCAGTAGCAAAAGGATAATTTCTTCAGGTGCCGAATGAACAATTTACCTTTAATAAACGCGTAAATACTGCATTTAGTCGTTTAATTCTCTTTAATTGTTCAGCTGTTTTGCGTCAACCATAAGTTTTCTCTGAAGTCACTGTTCAAATATAGCCTTGTTGGATTTACACAGTTGTGAGCATTTTTGTAACTGAAAGCAAGTCGGGTGACCTTTAATTAAGGGGTAAAGCTTCATCAATGTATTAAGCCTAGGTTTTGCTATACTTTTGTGAAGGCCGTTCAGAGGGTATTCTAGGAAATGGGCGTGGTTATTTTGGTTTCCAAATCGAGTCAAAATTACAAATGCGTGTTAAAATCTGGAAATTCACACTAAATCAGTGCTTTAATCAATTTTAAATAACAAACAGCCAGATGCGCCAAGCATTTGCTTAGCGAGTGAATCTTTCTCTGCCAGTAAATCAATTTACATTGTTATAAAGACTTTCATCTGTAGATGCTTCGATGTAATATTTAGAATGTCAAACACAAATTGTTCGCGAAGCAGACCAATGGTGTCTTGAGATAGTGTCGCAGCTAGGGTTCTGTCTTCAGGAGAGAAGTATGTGTGGAGCAACCAAGTAGGTGGTACTATTGTTCTGGAGGGGAAGCACCAGCCTAAACCCTCACCTAAGGGTTGTCTTATAATGCGCTAAATTGTCCACACGAGTGTAGAAACAGTAATATAGTGCTTGCGGGGTCATCTTTGTGAATGGTGAAATCATGGCAAACAACCATTTTTGCTGATACCAAGAGACTGTAATTTAGAGCTATAAATGTGTGCAAATCCATCTCTAGTACCGTTTATTAATGTGTAAGGTTACAAGCTAAACGTGAAGGAGCAATATAGATTTCTAGTAGAAAGGGCTGTTTTCAAACACGTTTTAACTACCAGGCCAACAATCCCGCCTGGGAGAGCGAGATGTGCTGAGTCCGTACATTTCTGCCAGCTTTTAAACTCTTTCCTCCCTTTGCCCGTACCTGCCCACTTTTTAACTAATCAACCCAACTCTACAGTCCGTGCTAACACAAATTGTGATCTTTTCTTCAATTCTGTAAATACTATAGCATAGTTTCCGTGTAAGTCCGCACGCACAGCCTTGCACTGAGATGCGAAATTCATTCTCTGGAATATCTCATTTGACTTAGAAGATTGCCAAAGATCTGCATGAAATAGCAATAACTTTAAACTTAATTAAAGTTGGTTACATGTGACTTATATGACTAATTAATACAAACTATCTACTCTGCATGATAATGACAAAATAGTATCTAAATTAAGTGCAAATATTGTATGTACAGTTTTTACCATACCAACTACGTAGTATGTCTTTTTGAAGTTTCCCTAGAAAGAAATCCAATTTTAGTTCGTCATTTAAAAGTATTCCACAACGGACTAATATGAAAAATATGCTGTATTTGACCTTGTTTGTGCTTGCCTCATAAACTGTGTTCTTGCGATTCCAGTCCACGGCCTTTCTCTTTCTCACACTTCACACCTCTGCTTTCCTACTTCTTGCTTTCTATTATTGTCATAAAAGCATCTTCCACACACACTCTCACTCCCTCGCTGGTTCTCTCTTTTCTACAAGAATAGTATACACTTGTAGTTTGATGTTGAATCGATTTGAGCTCATTGGAAAATATTGGTTTATTTCAATATCAAGATCATCCATAATATAACAAAATAAAACCCTGTTGAAGAAGAAACGTATAATGTATTTATTTCCTTTTTTCGATTTATTTTCCAACCTTCAGCGAAAAAAGTTGGTAATAAAATGACTTGCAAATGCCTTCTCCTCTCTTGAAAATCTCTTAAAAGAATATCTACTTGCAGCTAACATCCCCCTTCCCCGTCCGCTTTTGTCAGCATCGTTGTTTACCCTCTCTCTCCCCTAACCTCTATGGATAGCCCTATCGGCATGCAAATCTTGGCTTATGTAAGTGGAGTGAGCACATGAGGCAAGGGGCATACCATATGGAAAAGCGAAAGTTTTGGAACATGTTTCAATGCATCTTCTCCATGTTCCTTGTAACCCTTTTGTAACTAACTAGAAAAAGATCTTGCCGTTTTTGAACCAACCAGGAAAGTACCTTGCCGATTAACTTACCATTTTGTACCGATGTAGTAATGGAGCCAGGGCTTTTTCAAGATATTTAGAACTACATATATGATCCAGAAATGCTGTGTTCTTTTGTTTACAAATGGGATTGTACTGCCTGCTTTTGGAGAGAAGGGTAGATAGATGCTAATGCCTCTAACAATTCCATCTATGGTTTCGCTTCTCCTATCAGCTCATACCTAATTCTACCTTTATTACTGCTGATTACTTTCTTACACCCTTGGGACACTTGTGAACTGCACATATTTTTCATTTTAACTGCACAAATACGTTTAGAGCTGTACATTTTGTGTGGGATTGCACGTTAAAAAGACCTGGACTGAGCTTTTTTGCACGTGTCACTCCCTCCACGTGTCACCCCCTCCACGCCCCAGTGTAGAAAAAGCCCTTTAAAATGGCTAGGTTTTTCATGTAGTAGATGAAAAAGTGGGGACCAGCTTCTCTGCCTCCTTATCCCATCACCTTTCTTTATGCACAATCAGCTTGTACGTATTTAACAAAATAATCCTCAAGGTGTTGCATCTAAGGTGGTAGATTGCCCTTTTAATGATCATAAGGAGAGCAGCTGTTCTTGATTGCAACGGCCTCAACCCATTTCTACCCAGCCACCTATTCTTGGTCCCCTGATAACAAACTTGTAAAAATGTGGAGGCAAAATGCTATTACTAAAAGACTCTAAACTAAGTAGTTGGTAAACTATGTGAATTTCAACCTATTTCAAGTAAGAGAGGAAAGGTAATGCAATCAAGGATTCGTGTAGATATACTTTTAAAATGAATGGGGTTTTCGGCTAGTGGTTTGAGAGCCCTTGTTACAAGATGGTAAATCAGGAATAGCATGAGGGGATAAACAGTGCAAAGGCAGTGATCCTGTCCTTCCTGTTGACTGGCTCAGATTTAGCGAATGGATTACAAAAGCTAAGCATGATTTTGTCCAAGGGACAAGCAGATAACTCCATGCAGCCTAGAAGAAATGAAATGTCGCTAGCTGGAACAACACATCCTTATACAGAGAGTAGAAAGAAAATTCTTGAATATAGATGGGAGAAGCTCCGAAAGAAAATACTTGAAGACTGTTTATGGCAGGTCACCAAACATGGTATAGTTGTTGAATTATCTATCCGTTGGTTGTTCTTGATTGGCCTATCTTGAATAGTCTATTCTGAAATTTAGCCAAAGGTGGCCTAGATTATGTGACATTTTCTTCAACACAACGAGATACAGTAAAAATATTTCGATATTATTGCCAGTTCAGTCTCCATGATCGACATTGTTAGCTTGAAGAAGGTAATGGTCTTTGAGATCCTTCAGGTTCTAAGAATATGAGCATTTTTGACGCATTGTGCCAGCTTCTAACTGGGTACAGAAAAAAGTTATTTGTGTGGTCCAAGGCATGTCCCACTTACGTAAGAATGAGTAACTGGCGTAGGAGATTTATAGCAAATGCTCAAAAGTTTAATTTGTATATCCTTGAATATTTTAACTATCATCAACACGAAAATGTAGAAAGTGTCTGCATTATTTACATATGTGCCAGAGTTGTGGTCCAGTGGATAGGCTCTCAAACTATAGGTTGTTGGTATCTCCTGGTTCAGGAGGTTCATTGAAATATCAATTTGATACCGTTAAAATATACTCCAGAAATGATGTAAACAAAAAGTTAATTGGCTTAAGAAGGACCAGGAATTACCAGGAAAAAATTTTAGCTGCACACAATTTTTGACATACTTCTCCTAGCTTCCAGTTCCCCCTTGCATCTTGGAACTCCTATGCCCAATAAATGTTGAATGATAGGCTGATTTCCAGATGACAAGCAATGGGAAGAATAATTATTTTTCCCCCACATTCTACCTGTTTTTATAGCTTGCCAAAAAGCTGACATAGAGTCTATCTAATACCGTGACTAGATATTGCATCCAATTGAAAATTGAGTAGAGCTTGGAAGTTGCTAATATTGAGTCAATGAACACTTTATTTTCATGAGCCTATTGCTTATTGTTCGCTGTGACACTGTTTTAGAGTTGGAAGCTCTAGAAGCATGCTACTGGCTCAAAGCAACAGGCTTTCAGGAGTATGTTCAAATGTATGAAGGTATATATGCTTTTATAAACATTTGAAATGAAGATTTAAGACTCAGCCATGTAGCTGCATTAACACATGAAGCAATGCATTGAAAATCTTGTATGATTTTGCCTCCCCTACAAAGTTATTTATAAGTAAATATAGAAATTTCTGATGATGGAGTGTATAGATAAGATTCTTGACCATTCCAATTTGATGGCACAAGCAAGTTCTATCCCTCCTGGACAATACCTGCAGCTACAGCTTGTTTTGAATATTAGGGATGTTTAAAGAGCATGAGGTATACAAAGGGGAATTTTTAGGAATTGCAATTTTTGCTTCTTTGATAGATATGTCAAGTTTGATAGACCTCCCACTTGATCAACTTTTTGCTCTCTTATTTTATTGTGCTTCAATTTTATCTATATTATTACACATTTTCTGGGTATATTTCTTTATGCCAATTTTGCTACCAGCTTATTCTTTATCTATATGAATGAGTATGAAAGATTACAAAATCTACCAAGGAAGCGTTGCAAAATACAATTTGCCAAGAGCTATGTTGCTTTATCAAAAACAGTTTAGCATCGGCTTTACTAAAAACTTTTAACAAACTTCTCTTTGCTAGGGGAGAATCTACCAGAGAAATTTCTACAGTTACTCTTAATACTCTAGAGTACCAAATAATCAGAGTGGAGATAAATGGGGGTTTGCAAATTTCCTGAAAATTGATAATTCAATAGAATGGAATAAATAATGGTTGAAAAGAAGAAGCCATATACACCTTGACAGGCATGCCAGAAATACGTCAGGGCAAGGGGTGCAACTTTCTTATGTGGAGCACCATGTCTTGTCCTTTAGTGACCACACCCTTCATTGACTGCAATGAGTAACAATAGTTTGCTGGAAATGCTGAGTCACAAAATGGTTTTTTTGGAAAATTTGTTGAAATGATGTTGTAATAAAAGGTGATTGTATTGTAAGAAAAGTATCTGTGGCTGACTGAAAATGCATGGATTTAATATCAGCTCTATCAGTACTTAGTTGTCTATACCTCAATTGATCCTTTTCAGATCCAGCCAAAGTTCTGAACAATAGGTATTTCAGAACAAGCACTTTGGAGGGGCAAAAGCCTTATTTTGTTATGTTAGTCACCAGGATTTATGGTTCTGCTAGGGGGCATAGCCATGCAAAATTTCTCATTTGGGAGGAAATGCTCCCCTGCCCCTCATCTCACTATCTAGTCAGTAGACTATTTTGAGACAAAGCAGTAAATGTCAATGCCCCCTTTTGAGAGTAAAGAAGGACAGGTGCGCTAGATGGGGGGAGGGGAGACATTCATAAGCAAAAATTTTTGATGAAACAAAATCTCTATGCTTAGAACATTTTCAATTTGATTCTAAATTCTAGAATGGTATCAGGGAGTCTTGTGTTGGGTGGCTATACATATGGTTCAGCTTAGATTTCAGATTGGCATTTGCTGACAAGCTGAGTTGCCTACATTTGAGCTTCATAGTTTTTGCTACTGTTGCAATAAGAAGAATATCTTAGCAAATGCCTAAAGTAATCAAATTGCATTGGATTTTTCTGACAGATGATATTGCAGACATGCTTTTTATGATAATTTGGAATGTCACAGCCCCTAGCATACCCCACTGTAGCATGCCCCTTATAAACATTTTGTGCTATCGGGGACATAGGAACCATGGGACACAGGAGGCATATGCCCCCACTTTTCATCAATCTGTATGTAAAATGCTCCTTTTCAGCTTTTATTGCTGCCCTGTTTTTGCTGGTGAGGGTGTTCCTGAATGCATGTGCACCCACTTTGAGTGCTCCTCATGCCCCTGTGTGCAAAACACAGGGCCACCAAGAAGAGGGACAGGGGGCAAATTGCCCCAAGGCCTCAAGGTCCAAGGGGTCTCATAAAACCCAATTCTTCAAGGCCTGGGGGGCTCATAAAATAAACCAGCAGTAATTTTTGTAAGTTAATTTCTGACCCTGTAATATTTCAAAGGACCTCTGAATTCTGTTAGTGACCCTGGCAAAACATGGCGTAACACAGACAGCCCAGGGATCTTGCTGAAATCTCAGTTGGCCAAGTCGGTTGAAAATTCTAGCTTGTTCATTTGATTAAAGCGATCTTCATTTGTTGACCACTTTCATTTTAATAGGCGGTCCTCGCTTTCCACACGTTGTAATAATTGAATGAATCAATCTTATGAGCATAGAAAGGATATTTGCTATTAAATGCTAATGTCAAATAACAAAAGAGAGCATACAATAACATTTCTACCGTCTATTCTATGTTTAGCCATGATAATGGAATCTGGGTTTTTTATATTGCTATCTATCACTCCAGCCGATAAAGCAAATTTCAGCAATGTGCAGATTATTCATTTCAACGTAAGAATACAAAAGACAGGACTGCGACGTTGTGCTGCGCACAGTGAGTGATATCTACAGTGAATATATCGATAGTGCTGAGTTTTACGCGTTAGTACTACATCTTTTTCAGATCAGCAATTTCCTGTCGATATCCATATTGCCCTGCAAAACCACGATTCACTTGATGAAGATGCAAAGCAGTCGTTAATTCGGTAAGTTGATTCCATTGCATTTCATATCATAATTTGGAAGTATTTCACTATATTTGCTGTCTTATCTCCCCCGCATCAATAAGCTCGTCTATAAATTTTGAAATGAATATAGACAGATCTTAGCGATAGATTTGATATCGCAAGGCGAAACTGATTGTATGTAAACCAACTGTAGTTTTCACTGGTGAAATTGCATTATATGTTTGTAACAGTGCCTGCAAAGGATCACGCAGAACTCTTGATTGCATTCAAACGCAGGCGTTGAGTTTATCAATATTTTCTATAGGTCATTTTGAAGTATGACTGTTGTCTGCGTACAGTTTCATGCGTGGAAAACTTTACTGTAAAACCTGAGTATATAGTGATAGTACAGTTAGTTAGTGAAGGTCCGTGGATCTTGCAAGGTTAAGAGACTTAGATTTTGTAGCCGAAGTAAATAAAGATTTCTTCACCTGAGAGGCAATTTAGACCGAAAGAAGATTGAATAAAAATCCGCCCATAAGCAAAAATTTTAAGACCATGTCAGCCTCAGAAAGACTTCAATATTTTGTTGAAATCAGGCATAGCAATTTACACATTCCACAGCGTCGAATTTTGATATTTGTGTCTACATTGGCTTTTCTGTTGAAATGAGCATTTTGAATTGATTCGCGTCTTAATGCCAACATAAGAATCTGAACATTATTGGATTATGGGACGCTTGAAGTTATCAAGGATATCCAGGACACTTAGCTACTTTTGCAGCAAACAGAGGAGAACACTTAGAGAAGATAAAGTAGGGAATTCTGGAGCCTCTCCAGAGATCTGGAAAAAAGCCCAGCCCAGCTCAAATGCACTAATTTTTGTAGTATGAAAATTGTGTGCCACCAACATGCTACGAAGATGTTAGAACGGCCTCAGCACTTAGATTCCAACATGGCAAGCTGCCTACCAGGCTGTTAATGTATTACCCAGGCATCTGCAATGATGATGCTAGCAGAAATAGTTAGCTGGTTACTAGGAAGGCCTTTCACATGATCGTGTAGTACGCAGCGGAAAGTTTCAGGAAAACTTGCGAGAAGCGCTAGCCCCTGATGATATTCGTATTAAAAAAAGATATATATTTTCGAATCAAAATCGGGAAAGAGAAGAGCGAAAGCACGAAAATAGAAATAGGAATTTCCTTGGTAGCATTTTTCATCCACCTTGCTAGATTTATGGATGCCGAAAACGCCACGACATATCCATCTAGAAAGAACAGCTTTTTTGAGATAAATATCTCCAGTTGCTGTTGACAACTTCAAGCTCTTTTGCTGTAAAATATTGATTAGATAACATTCAGAGCACAGAAAGAAAACCTGCCATTAAATAAATTAGAAATAGAAGATTATAGTGTTGAGGAAATTGGAACAAAGTATGGAGAGAACATGAGATTTTTGGAAATCTACCAAGTACAGATGAAATGTCAACAAAAGAAACCTTTTGGTAATGGATACTTAAAGAATGTTCAGCGGAATTTGCAGTAACAAAAAATTGACGATTTAACTGTCATGTTACAAGTGTGTTTCTGTGCAATAGCTAACTGTGGACTTTGATGATAATGCCAAGGAATACCATCTACGTTTAGCTTTGTAGACATTTGACAACAATTCTATGATTTGAATGGTAGAGAAATATAAGCAATGAGTTCTATGGACTAGAGGAATGTAAAGCATGGAATGAAATGATAGTGTCAAAGTTTATTAATTGCACTACAATAGGGGTGATTTCTAGAAATTTAACAAAGGGGGGCCCCTAGGTAAAGTAAAGTAAAGGTAAGTAGGTAAAGGTAGTCCCTTATACTTTCGTACGTAGGGGAGTGCCTGTTAGAGAGGACATTTATCCTCAGCCATCGGCAAGTTAGCTAAGGTGGCCAGTTCCTTTCCTCGCCGCCTTTATCTCCCCAGTGTTGCCACTAGGTACCCATTTGCTGCTGGGTGAACCGTGAGCGAGTGTTCAGTCTGGGCATCGAGTCGGACTCGAGCCGTAGACCTTCCGCATGGGAGGCATGCGCTCTAACCACTATGCTACCTCGCCCAATTTTATTGTACCCCTAAACAATAGGAAGAATAGCCCGGAAGAGTAAAGGTAAGTGTCACGAAGAAGGCTAATGGCGGCCTGGGTGCAGATCATAAGACAAGATGTGAATACATTGGATCAAACCAGGGCTCTTAAAAGGGAGTGCGAACTGTTAAGAAATTTTTCATCAGAAAATGCGTTATGGAATTAGATATACTAACAATTAGCAGTATCAGTCGATGCTTTTGCATCTGTGAGTTTCACAAGTTTATCCTATATTCTGTTGTTCTCATGCTCTAAGTATCCAACCATCTATTCTATGCCATTTTGCTGTCCTGTAGTATCATAGGTAATTGCAGCTGCAATATTTTTCCACAAATTGCAAAACTTTGAAAATAAACTTGTAGGATTTGCCGATGAGAGAAAATAGTTGCCCACAAAAGTTATTCCAGGGGCTGCAACAGCCCTGTGGCGATCCCTTCTCGACGGTCCTGATCTTAACCTGTTTTATCCTACACCTTTATGTCTTATACTATTCTTTCCTATCCTGTCCTACACTATTTTATTCTACCTCAGTCCAACCCTTTGCTTGCTATCTTATAATGTTTCTATATTCTTCCAATTTGACTTTTTGAAGTTACTCAGGTATCGTGCTAACAAGCCAAGCCCTTTTATCCAAGTAAGTTTGCACACATAAGGGTTACCGCAACTTTTTGCAATCCATAAGTAAGTAGAAATTTAAGGGATTTCCTTATTATTAGTACCTTATCAAGGTTAGCTATCAGATAACAGGAAATTATAGCAAATTTTATGTCTCACGAATATAAAGGGATAGTTTCCTATTATTTTTGGTGTGGCGGGCTTCTAGCTCTTAGGGCTGTATCATATTCACAATAACCTTTAATAATTCTGTTCACCCCATTCCCTTTCGAAATCTGATCTTAGCAAGCTCTTCCATGGCTTTTTAAATTTCCGCATATTTTCTTCCTGAATACTTTTCTGTTGAATACTGAATGGAATAGTTATTGCAGAATTTCAAAGCTACTGTGGTATATACTATTATCAGAAATAACAGTGTGAAAATAATACCCTGATTATATGTAGACCCAACTGCCATGTGATTAAATACACACATCAGAAAATGTTTCATATAAATACGACCTTATTTTGTAGACGATTGGAAATATTGAACAGTTGTGATAAGATGCTGGACAAGGGGGTACGTTCTACGGATAAAGCATTTTCTTTCTTCTTTTCAAGAGCTTTATATTATTTGAAAATTATCTAATTAAACTATGGATAACAAACTGACTTTGCTGCACTAGCATTACAGCGAAGCTGTTGCATTGCTTGGCTGCTTTGTTACTTCCTTCTGGTATAGTTCCTATACGTGTTCATCCCCATAGTAGACACATCTTTGTAGCTCTTCTTTGTATTGCAGATAAAGACTGCGTCACCATTTAGAAGCAAACTCAGTAGTTCCTCTACAGAATTAGGCCGACAGTGTACATCCTCAGGTCTTTCTCGTACCCATGCTTCTAAATTGTCAAGCAGCTTGTCAAATGAAACTGCAAGCAGAAAACGCCCATCATCAAAACATGGAATATATCATCTGCAAGAAGGAAACCAATGCTTGAGCATGGATGATGAAGTTTTTCATGCCGATGAAGGCAACAAACTTTTGCGAAATCTATCCTTTTCAGGTACAAGTAAATCGATGATCGATCAAATGATAGGATATTCTACCCGGAAAAGCATCTATGATAATGTGAATTTGCCTATAACAAGCTCATCGGATAACATTTATGATAAAACTGATGCATCAGTATTTGACTCAGGATTGGCAGTATCCAATACAATTTTTCCAAGACAATTTGCTAATCGTACAGAGTCGGATGATGATATTTCGTTGATATCTTCTCCTGAATATGACGATGAATTCGAAGCTTTAGACAGTAAAAACAAAGTGCCTAGTTGTGACGTATATGCCAGTGACGTAAGCAGTGGTAAAGTAACGAGTAGTATCGACTCTGGTGTGGCAGCTTCTCCTATTTTGCGCTCTCCAAGGTATTGACAAAAATTGTACAGAATATCCTATTGCTATCAAATATCTTCAGTTCATTATTCTTGAAATTTTCATCAACATGAGAACATAGTGTTTTTCAATAGAATTTACTCAATCCAGAATGACGGAGCTTTTTATGTGACCTCCTCATATTTTTGCTTTACCTGCCGTAACTTCCGTTTTTAAATGTTCATAGCTAGGACACTCAATTAACGCGCGTTATGGATTTTTATGGTCCATCCAAATGGCATACTACGTAGCTCGTAGTTCATGCCTGAAGTTCCTTATCCAGTGTCAGTCGTCACTTACCAAAGCTTAATGCATCTTTTTTTCCAGTGTACGAAGACCTCGAAACAGATGGCATAGTTTTCAGCAGTTTTCTGAACGTGAATCAATTCCACAGTAGGGATATCTCCTTGTTAAATAAATTTTCAATGTTATATGTGTTAGAAATTATGGTTTTATTAAACTTTCCTATGGTATTAAACTACCGAAATACAATTTGATATCTTCTTTGTTTTTGTGACTTATTGATTAGTGCTTCTTATGAAATGTATGTATATGATATATTTATTTACTGATTTCATAGCTTTACTACAGCACGAAAAAGCGGCAACATTAATTTGACATACTGAAGGCTTTTTTCGCACGACAGTCGTCAAGAGTATGAAATGTCGGGTGGTGACTGAAAAGTTGACCGAAATCTATAGCCAGATGTGGTTGCACTTGATATTTCGGTTTCGGTTAAGCTTTCGGTCACTCTCCGACTTTTCATACTATGACGATTGTCGGATGAAACAAGCTTTAAGTATGTCAAAAGAGTGTTGCCGCTTTTTCATGTTGTAGTAAAGTTCTGTAGTACCAACAGATGATTTTATAGCTTTATATTGCTGTTTATAGAGCATGTATAACGTATTAATTTAGTTGCAATTTATTTTGTTCCTTTGATGAAAGCACTACCCTTAGACCTCATCAATGCACTCTGCTTTTTCTATCCCTAGTTCATTACGTATAGAAAATATGTCAGCTGGGCAGCTACACGTGTTGAGGAAAATTTCGTTGCTTCGTCTAACGGCACTGATAGAGAGGTATTCGATGCAAAACAGAAGTAGTTGGCATTGGTATGTAATATTTTAACGATATTTATGCGATATTTTAACGATATTTATGCGATATTTTTACGATATGTTTACGATATCTTTTGTGATATTACGAGGTACCTGGTGGTGTTGAAAAACGATTTTATGTTTCATGTCATGCAATATTATTAATGAAGCAAGAATTAAAGAGCTGACAAAATGTATAAATATTATTGCTATCTGAATGGCAGAAAGTGAAAGTTGCGCTTACTAGTGGCAAGTTTCCAATGGAAAATTTCCCTGTATATAAGTTATGTGCTAGAAACTTTTTAGATGAAATGCAACTTGGTAGATATCTTTGTAAAATATAGCATAGGCTTATCAGATGTTTTTAGATTTCGGTTGTTGTTGTTGTTGTTGATTTTATTTTGAGTGGGTTGTTATACCTAGCTTTTTTAGCTAATTTAGGCCTACTATGCATGCCGCATCCTGGCATGGGACCGCTAGTTTAACGTCTCTTCCGAAGGACGACGGAGTAAGCTGTTTTGGTCGTTCATCTGGAAGGTCGCCCATCCAGTTTCTAGCCGTACACAGCTATGCTTAACTTCAGTTAAGCTAATGGAAATTAATCGATTCCAAAGGGGCTGTTCTGCAGGTTTCAATAATTTCAGTCTTCTAGACTTCAATGAAGCTCAATTTTAACATTGGTTGTGACGAGTAATGTTCAAGAAGATTACTAATTGAAATAATTCATCTCGTAACATCCTCACTCTTTGTTTGAACGTTTTTTAAGGACTGTCCCAAAACTTCTTCGGCGACTAAAAACACAAGAAAACAAAGGAATAAAATCCGGTATGTAATTTTTCTCTCTCCTTTCTCATTAATCATTTGATAAAATATAGAATTTTGAATGCCTTTGTATATCTTAGTTTAGAGAAAGTAAGAAGTACATTTAGAAAAATGCAATTTAAGAGGTTGATCGTCTTCAAGCACTCTTATAAGAGAAATCATTCTAATTGTTACTCTTAGATATTACTCTTGTTCTTTGTAAATGGAATTTGGGCTGATTATTATCCAGCTAATCATTTTTACCTTTGCGCCTGTCCTTTCCAATTCTTTCTCACTCTAAGCTAGGTAATATTTATTATGCTTTTGTTGATAGTCATAATCGCTACGCAGATGTAGTCTGGGGAAGTCCTCTACAGTATTAGTAAATTACTCGCCAGTATACCTTTATAAAATATCTTTTATATATACATATGTAATATATATATATAATATGTATATATATTTATTTAAATATATATACATATTGTTACAATGTAAATTGTTAGTTGCTTAAGGGTTATTTTTCGTGTATAAATAATTGATTACATTGCATTGCATTTCATTTTTAAATTCAAATATATTTCCAGATAAAAATATTTTTGGCTCGACCCTACTAGCAATGGCCCAACGGACTGGCGAGCCTCTTCCACGCCCAATTTTGCTATCAATGAATTTCTTGCAAAGGACTGCATTGAAGAAAAGTGGGATTTTTCGGCGATCTGGAATGAAATCTAGAATAGAAAACTTGAAAAGAGAAATTGAGAGCGGCAACAGCAAAGTCGATTTTGAGTTGTATTCTCCATATGACGTAGCGGATGTTTTGAAGCAGTATTTACGCGAACTACCGGAACCGTTATTGACTTCAAAGCTGGCTGAAACGTTCATTTCAATATATAAAGGTAAGCTTTTTAAAAAGTATTTTTAACTCTTTGATTTAAAGTTTGCTTTTTACGATAACTAATACAAAAGTTTATCTATCATTTTTTAGCTTATGCACCTAGAGTCTCACCTTTTTTGATATTTTGTCCTTTGGATTCTTTTCTCTATTCTGAGCCTTTCGACAAATTCTGTAATTTTTGCTGATTCCCTTGGCTTCTGCGATAACTCAGAATTAACGTAGATGATAGTTAGCGTAGATCACGTTTTTGTGCTACAGTTTCCCATATGTATCCTGCATATTATTGTTATTTCCAGATTTCCCCAAAGAGCTAAGGGAAGAATCAATGCAGTTGGGAATCATTCTTATGCCAGATGAGAATAGGGAGGCGCTTCAAACAATTTTGGCTTTCTTGAGAGATTTTGCTGTCATGTCAAATGAAAACCAGGTAATCGATGTTCCAAATGTGCTAAAAAGTTCTACAGAACTTAGTCCATGCCAGGAAGAAATTGGTGCTAGAGAGTCAATTCGCGCGTGCGCTCTTGTTTACACGAGCGATTACTCTTAAGCCTAATCTCGGCAGAGACATTATTTAGCGCGCACCCACAGTGCTCAAGAGCAAAAGAGTTCAACAAGTGAGCGCTTGAGAGTAGAAGCCAGACCTACTCTCAAACGCATCCGAGCGAGCATGAA
The DNA here is from genome assembly GCA_018155075.1 of Cassiopea andromeda. NCBI lineage: Eukaryota > Metazoa > Cnidaria > Scyphozoa > Rhizostomeae > Cassiopeidae > Cassiopea > Cassiopea andromeda. Next base: position 283,528 of record WIPJ01000447.1, read on the forward strand.
ACTGACTGCAGCAACCGTGATCATTTCTCATGTATCCGTGCATACTTTGAGCGCTTCGAGCGCGCTCGAGAACGTCTCTGACGAGATAAGGCTTTAGTTGTTTGTAGTTGCACGTGCTATCCAAGATTTGCGTATCCGAAATACAGAGTTGCTTGTTGCTGATGCATGTCAAATGTCTCCCTTAGGAAAAATAGGATGAAGCAGTGTTATGAAAGCAAAAGGTGACAGTCACTAGTGCTGCTGTTGGGACAACGAAGTTCCTATTTGCCATGTACGATTCCACGGTTAATTATGGTGTTGGTACGGGCGATTTTTCACTCGTGCTGGGGATTTTGCACGTGTGTGGACACACGCACGTACGATCGCACTTGTCTCCTGGCATGGACTGCAAAACTTCTAATGAAAGTTAAATGTCAGGATGTGAAGTACTAAATTTTCATTGAAGTTTGATACTCTCCTATTTATTTGTTATAACTCTTTGTTTGATTTTAGATGGATTATAAGAATTTGTCTGTTTGCTTTACTCCTGCGTTTTTCCATGTATTTGGTGTGAAGTGCGACAAATCATACAGTTCAAAGCGTCAAAAAAGGACATTTAATATTCAAAAGTCTGAAAAAGATTTCGAAGATACCACTGTAAGATTTTAGTGCTTTAAGATTTTTTGATTAGTTTTACCGTTTGCTTTCTGCTAAGCAACATGTATTCTGTAAAATTTTCAGCATTCATTTTCTGAACTTTTCCTAGCTTCCAGTAATACCTATTTGTGCTAAGGATTCTGTTTAAGCGACGCCACTCCAACGTCAGTATGACTGCCTGCGTACCTTGGTAGTAATTATTGTAAATCCTTAGGGTTTGACTGCAGAGCCAGAATGGCACCAAACTATCATCAACAAATATACATAACTATATTAATGCGTTTATTATTCCTTTATCTCTTTCATAATTTGCCCCTCCGCTCAACTGTCTTAACTAAGCATGTGACAGCTTGCTAACTATACGTGCCCCGTAGAGGCTGGCTGCGAAGCTGGAAGCGTAATGTTTACAGTAGTAATGGTAAGATGGCATTGGAAGGTCTCTAACAAAATTAGTAACGCAAGTATTTGATCCTTTTCTGGAATTGCCTTAACAAAGCCTGCTTACCTTATTAGTCCTTTTTACTACGGCCCTTAATGGCATTAATTTTCCTTATGTGGCGTTATAAGGGCCGGCGTAAAGGACCGACAATTCACGATTTTTAGCAACGCAACGACGTTATTTTTATAGCTCCTATTTTTGGAACTATTCACTTATTACGTCATCAGAGAAGGGGGTCTTTTTCAATGCTTATGTTTGATTGTTGGGTTGGGGGGGGAGGTAGAGATGTTGATGTTTGTAAAAAGACACGAATCAGAAACTCATTTAATCGGTTCAGAAATAAGAATCAACGATCAAAAGAACTGACAGAATTTGATATAATAATAGAGTGAACACTATTTTATATAAGAGAAAAGTTTGTAAGAATAGTGAAGCTCAGAATAATTTATGAACAATGCAAGACTTTATCACTTTTCACTATCATACTTTTTTGAATGGCGTAAACTGTGGCCCAAAGTGGCGGTATACCAAATTGCTTTCCTGGCGTTACAGGGGCCGGCGTTAGATTAGGGCCTGCGTAAAAAGGACCAATAAGTTATTTGGTTCAAGACATTGACGATTGGAGGAACTTACTTTTTGATCATTTCAGGCTGCACATCAATGCTTAGAAGATCTGATGAAATCGCTTCGTTTTTTGTTTACCGTGAGTTATTATTCTTTGAGTTATTATTCTTTAGTTGATTTAATCCTTTGAACCATTTCAAAATAGTTCATATTTCATGCTAGCACCTTAGGTCTTCGTTGAAATTATTTTTAAAGGAATATTTGTCCTTGAAGTGATGCCAACGCCTGAGTAAGATTTGATTTTCATAAAACAAGATTTGGATCATCTACATCATTCCCTTCACATTGCAAGACTAAAATTTTATCTTCCATAACTTCCACTTACTGACATTCTACCAGGGTTTTCCATCGCTGTGTCCAGCTGCTTTTTGAAATTTTCCTTACTATGCTTCACGCAACTAATTTGAGCTATTTTTCATATTTTTCATTCAGGTGCCAAAAGATGTAATGATGAAATGCGAATTTTCATACATTGAACAAGGTGACCCAGTTTCGTTAGAGGATTTATCAAACAACAATGGCGAAACAGGAAATAGTGGATATAGGCAATACGTCGATAACTGCTTTACAGGGCTTCTTCAGGTAGTTTTGTTCAAAGCATAGATTTATAAAGATAATTTTCACTAGTGATAGATAATATATTTACCACTTTCTCCCCAATGCTTTGCTATATAGTCCGTGATAGATAGATCCCAGTACGTGCTAGATGCAACAAAGTCTTTTAAGAACTCATTTTCTTTACCGAACTGATAGTCAATGAGATAGAATTTATGCTTTTTATTTTTCCATTATTTATCAAGATTTTTCTGTCACCGCAATTATTCTGTGATGATCTTCAAAGTCCCATTCTCAAATGATCCATAGATAACTTATCATTAATCTCACTGTTGGTATTTTGTCGTTAGTGCTCTGAATGGAAAGCTTTCAAAGTAATAGAAAAATTATCGGATTGGATAACGCTCCATTTTTGTGATCTCACAAGCACGGTGCCGCCATATAAAAAAGTTGGGGGCTAAGAAGTTAACAAAATTTTTGTCTTTAAAAACTTTGCCTTTTCGAAATCACTACGTGGCAAAATGTGGAGAGGGGCTGAAGCCTTCCACTTTTTGCCGCGTAGCGCCGTGCTTGTCTCACAGCCCTTCATGCTGCATTCTCAATATTGGTATGGCGCTGGTAGTCTAAACTTTTTGCATATAGGAGTCCCATGCAAAGTCAAAGGGATGGATCCAACATGGCGTGAATTCAAGTGTTGAAATATCCTATAAGACAGTAAAGGATGGATATCCCATAAGGCTTTGGAAAGCTGTAGTTGATGTAAATGCAACCCCAGTTGATGTTCTCAGAAGATTTGTCAAAGAAAGGTATGTATATGCTTATATTTATGTTTAAATGTTTATTTTCATGTATGCCCATATTTATTTGCATATGAGTTTTATGAGCACGTGCGTCATTTGAATATTAAGGCTCCATTCACACTATACCGGATTCACCACATATCGGATTACTTCCTATATCAGATAGGCCTCTCATTCACCCTATACCAATGAATCCGATATGCTCCGTATCGCTTTTGCGGAGTCAAATAGCTCCGTTGTGAAAGTGGTATGTATCCGATTACTTTCGATATCGGATCACTTTTGAGCTAGTTTGAATGCATGAATCCAATACATTGTCGCTCCGGCAGCTCTCTGTGAGCTGCAGTCAGCTTTGTTTTCGAGCGTCAATCAATTTTCAAGCCGTGACAGTTGACATGAAAAGTTCCTCCAAACAAAACGCTTAGTGACGTGTGAACGAAGTGGAGTGATTTCCTTCATATGAGAGGTGGGCCAGCCCACTGAGATGATATCCCACTTGATAACTGGTGGGATCCCACTCAAGTGATATAAATATTTGTTATATGAACACAATCCAGTGGGCTAGCCCACTCGGATGAGATAATTTTGCGATTACTGCGCATGTATAAAATGGCACATGGAAGTCTCTCATTACAAAATGGCTGCCGACAACATCACCAATCTACACGAGAAGTCTTCAGATGAAGTAGAGGTAAAGAAAAAGAACTTCTGTTGGACAATGGGAATGATAGAAGATTTGATCAACTGCTTGGCTGATTATAAAGCTCAGATGGAATAGCAAAGTCTAAACTTTGATGCTGATAGGCCCCAACAGATAAAGGAAGTTAGAATGGAAATGGCAAAGAAATATGGAAATGGCGAGTTCAGTCCAGTCACTGTCACCCCTCCGAAAAAACCACTTACTGAGTTGTCTGTGGGATGAAAAAATGCATTTACTTGAAGAGTAGGAAAATGGAAAATGGTCAAATTCAAAATGACCACCAACGCCGAAAGGAAATCACGGATAGCATGGAAATTGGGAAACGCGCCAAAATTTATTTCATTTTCAACAAGAGGCTGGCCCACCAAAGTGAGATGAAATATGCCATATGCAGAGAAAATGAGAAGTCTCACTCAAGTGAGCTATCCTACTCATGTGGGCTACCCCACTCCATATGAATAGGGCCTAAAAGTTTAATCTGATATAGTATGAACATGTAAAATTTTGATATCGGATTCGGTCAAGAATGTGATATAAGATGAATCCGAACACGTTGTATGTCTACTTGTTGAATTGAATTATCTTTGTGATATTAAAACAGGCACGAGTAGATAACTCTTCGTATAGACATTTGTGTGAACAACTGAGAGAATTCATAGACACATTCTCTTAAAGGCATTTATGGGACGATGAAATGGTACATTGGGAGTACTTAGAAACTCTGGATGAGGAAACAGACATATTTTACTATGAAACACAGAGCATTGTACCCTCAATAAAAAGGGATTACTTGCTTCTAAGGTGAGTTATTTTTAGATAAGTTTTGCTTACCAAGAAACTCGATGCTAACTGAAACGGTAGAAGCATAGCTGTTGTAGAAAATGAATTAGGATTTTTGATAAATGTAGGATCCGATCGAGTTTTGCAAAGTTTTGGGAAGTTATGGAATTTGAAAATGCCATTTTCTAGGACCTGGAAAGTTTTGGAAAAAGAGAGTATTTCTAAAATGCCTATGGTAAAGTTTTGGATATTTGTTTGGAAAAATTCTAAGAATATCCCAAAATGGATGTAACCTTGGTGTCGTAGTAAGCTCCGTATATCTTATGTTTGTTCATCTTACTATTTATAATGCAAAACATAATCTTCCAAAAAGTTATAAAATGTATCATCGAAAATAGCTTTTTTTCTGGTATTATGGTGTTTCGAAGTGCAAATGAAATTGAGTTTCATGGTTTTCGAAATTTAGTTATTTAGCTTCGGAAAAGTTTTGGAAATGTTTTTGAAGAAATTTGCATGAACCCTCCAAATGCTACTGAGGACTATGCAAAATATTCTTTTCAAAAAGAGTAAACGAATGAAAAGTTTATTTATTTCATCATGTTTGCCTCTTTTTACTTTTGGCTTATTCTTGAAAGTGTTCTTTAATTTTTCTTGTCATTTATTGTATTATTTAGTTTCTCATTGAATGGTAGAATTTCTCTCTTAGGTCCTAATTTACTGTAACTTAGTCACTGTTTTTCTTGTGCTATGCTGCGGCAATTTTTTAGCTTTTTTGGGCGATCATAACTTACATTTTCTAATTTGATTTCTTTGTGTGAAACAACTTGTAACATGGTGGATTGAGATTGGTAGGAATCTGATACTAGTGAGGTACCGGTAAGCATACTACAGAAAATTGCAATTAACTGTTTTGCAGTTTCTAATCGTATATTTATATCTTTAGGAAGGAGGTCTATTACTTTGAGATTCAAATGTACTAGAGATCTGCCACAAACCCCCAGTTTCCGAATAGGTTTATTCACTTTAGATTTGAACTGTTACTACTTTCTGCTTACGCTGTTTTTTAAGGTCATGGAGGAGGAATTTGAACGGCAATTGCTGTGGTTGTGTATCTACATCTATCACACATAGAGCTGTTTCAACTGAATATGGTCATCGAGTAACTGTGTTAGCTGACAGGTGTCTTTTAGAGCCATTTGGTCGAGATCGGTGTAAAATTACTTACATAAGCAGAATCGATCTGAGGTATTGTTTTTACTCTTGGGCACCTTTCGCCCTCCTTGGGCTCCTTCTGTTCTTCTATAGTTCATGAAATTTGTAGGGGTTTTTCTTGGTCATTTCGTCATGTTAATGGGATTTCTGAAAATATGCTTGACTAGTATCTCATTATTATTCAATTTCAACGCTTTGCTGCAGAAATAACTATTTTCGTGCTAAGAAAATCGCAGTCCATGCCCGGAAGAAATTCGTACACGAGCGTCAATTCGCACGTGCACCCCCGTTAGCACGAGTGATTGCTCTTACTTATTTGGATTTGCATGTGCGATCCAAGATTTGTGTATCCGCAAAAGAGAGTTTCTTGTTGCTGAAGCATGTCAAATAATTCATTTAGGATAAAGCAGAGTTAGGAAGGCAAAGTGTGACAGTCACTTGTGTTGCAGTTGCGACAACATAGTTCCTATTTCGCATGTGTAATTGTACGTTTAATGGTGATGTTGGCACGGGCGATTTTCCGCTCGTGCTGGGGATTTCGCACGTGTGTGGACACGCGCACGTGCGATCGCACATGTCTCTGGGCATGAACTGAAATCGCCTGTTTTCGATCTTTGCTTTATGCCCCGTTCGCACTGCTACGTTTTGTACAAAATTGCAGGCCTAAACCTTCATTTTGTGAAACCGTTCACACTACTCAGCACAAAAGCGCACAAAAATGGAGGTTGACAAATACGCCCTTCAAATTTGATATCTAACATAGACGGAAGTTCTGTCGAACGCAGTAGGAGGTTTTCTTCGAACTCAGTAGATAGTGTGGACGCATAAAAACGAATATTTGTCTCGACCACAGCATTGTTAAAGGATTGAAACCCACAGACGGATATTCTTTCCTCCATTGCTGTGAGCAGTGTGAACTCACAAACACGGATATTTTTATCTGGATTTTTGCACAGAAACGAAGCAATGTGAACTGTTGACAGATATCTACAAAAACGGGCAAGTTCTAATGCGGAGCAGTTCGAACCCAGCCTAAGTCTCTCAGCACTTCTACTTTAAAGATTTCCATTGGATTTTCATGTATGGTTGTGCTTTACAAACTCAAAACAGCTGAAACAATATTTCTGATAAGAACATTACGTAAACAACGATCAAAAATATTTGCTTGATTTGTTACCCATGTACTCCTTTTTGCATTTACTCATGACTCAAACAGGGGTGACGCTAGGGGAGCTTGGGGGTTATAGCCCTCTCGTCAAAACATGCTAGCCCCCCGCCAAGTGAAATCTTTCTGAAGTTTTTCTGCAGATTTTTGCTAGCCACATTTTAGCCCCGTCGTCGGATGACTCAGCCCCTGTCGGAAAATTTCTGGCGCCACCCCTGTACTCAGATGTTTTCCTTACGTATTTCATGCAAAGATTTATTGTATTGTTATGCGCTTTTGTAGAGGCAAGAGTCCCAGGTATTATAACCTAGCAGTTGGACCATGGTTAGTCTATTCATGCGTCTCCAAAATTCGAGAGACATTCAACTGTGGACCTGATGGCCCAGAGACAAATGTGTAAATAGTAAAAAAAGGTCTATATATATTTATATATATATACATATATATTTATATTTGCATATATAAAAAAAAATATATATATATATATATATATAATCTTTACATTATCAACGTTGTAATACATTGTTATTGGTGTTAAAGACCTATTTTGTGTCATTCAAAAAGTAGATGTTTTATTCTTTGCATTCATATCCTTTCACCCAGTTAGGTTTACTAGACTTGCAAAATTCTCCAACTTAATGTTGTTGTTTATTTGGGCATCTGAGAAGGAGCTCGCTAGAAAATCCAATTGAAGTTTGGAGCGCTTTGACAGAAACTTAGATTAATATTGTAGGAACAAAATTTCCTTAACAAGCTGTCTAATAACTTAGACACATTGCTTCTTATATTAAATAAATGTATTCTGAATGTGTCCTTCTGATTGGCCAGCCATTATGCCTGGACATTAACAAGCTCTTTGGCAATATGTAATGTTTGAATAGCTGAAAGTGCAGTGTATTCCTTCCCATGATGTTTGAATAAATGAAGTTTCTGTTTAATTTGGCGTATAAACTACTTATTCATTTTGCCAGATAATAAATACAGCTTTAGCCAAAAATCTTGGAATACTTGCACTGTTTTTATGTCGAATCGGCAGTTCACCTTATTTCCTCTTCTCCGTCTGTTGCGCTCAAAATAATATTGATATTTTTCTGTCTAACAAGCACAATGTAAGTCACTATACTTGCAGATTAATCTCCGGGAAAATGAGGTTTAATTCATTAATTCTTAAAGGGAGGAAGTAATTTTAATCATTCGACATAGACTGGAATCTTGTTATTATCAAATATCCATTACTTAATGATTGTTCGCAGTGCTTTTGAAAGGGATTATAGCTACCCACAGCCTGACCTTTCCAACCAATGCAGTGACCTATCAAGGACTTCGCTACAGACTTTATTTCTATGCAAAAATGTGTACATGAGTTGTATATATTTATATATGTGTATATATATATATGTATTTATATATAGGTATATGTATATATATGTATGTATATATGTATAAATATATATATAT
>WIPJ01000447.1:293945-326780 GCA_018155075.1 Cassiopea andromeda
ATATTTATATATATATATCTATATATATAAACGCTAGCATCACATACTCTTACGTTCCGAAAAAGCGGGAGGTCCTAATAGGCAGGGGGGCTGGAAAATTACTAAAGGTCAAATAAGCAGGGGGATGGGTGGGAATAAACGGGAGGTATGGGGATTGAGCTGACTGTGCATCAACCAGCACAAATGCAAAAAGTCCCTATAAACATTACTATAAGCAAATACTTTTCATAATCTTGCCGTGCATCATTCATTCGTTATTTGGGCGAGTCAAGCACGGTAACAGCTTTTTGCAGGTTCTTCCGTAGAAAAATTGAAAATTCAATAAGTGGGGAGCTCTAATGAGTGGGTGGGAAAATTTGTGGAAAAAAAATAATCGAAGGGATGCTTATCCAGGACTTAAGAGTATCTATCCTAGAGAGTTTTTTCGAGTCTTCACCGTATCTCTTACCTTTATGTACATTTTGTAAGATATAGTGGTTTAATTGATTATTACAGTTTAATTGATTATTATAGTTTAATTGATTCAATTTTCAGTATTGTTCTTTGGAATTATTAATTGATAATGCTCTAATTAGTTAATGATACTCTGTACCAGAGAAAGATAATTGACCATTAAACTTTTTAAGTTTGAGCTTGTACTCGCCATGTGCGAACAACTATTTTCATATTCTCACATAAAGTTGCAGTTTTTGTCCTTTCTGTGCCTGTTTTATTCTTTCTCTGTCTGTTATATTCTTTCTCTGCCTGTTATATTCTTTCTCTGCCTGTTATATTCTTTCTCTGCCTGTTATATTCTTTCTCTACCTGTTATATTGATGGTAGGCAAAACCTTAGTGGACGTCAATATCGGTGTTGCACATGCATGGTGGGATGTGTTCTGGAACCGAAATTCACTTTTAAGCATTTTAGCACACTACATTGCATTCCCAAACTAGGCCATAAGTGAAAGTATATACATTGCTCGTAGTTTAGCTTATTTTAAAGTTTAGCAACTAGCAATGTGGTTCTTCATAAGGTATCTACTAACAGCTCTTACGATGCATCATCTCTACCTTTGATTGCAAGCCTGGAGTGGTTAACTATAAAAGAAATTATTGCGTTTGAAACTGCAACTACAGTTTACAAATCTCTCTATGGATTAGCTCCTGATTATATGCAGCTAATGTTTACAAAATTGTCGGAAAATGGTTCACGGTTGTCTCCGTAATACCGACACAGATCTTAGAATACCTCGCTTTGCAACCTCTTACGGGCAACGCAGCTTCTCATATCGAGGTTTGAAGGTGTAGAAAAATCTCGGCACTGAAATAAAAAATGCCTCTTCACTGGCTACTTTCCAAAATTTGCTGAAGCAATCTTTGAGAAATCAAAGGGTGTGAGAGCTTGTACATTATCTAACTTTTGTCCTTTCTAAGCAGAACATATTGTATATTAATTTTCGTTTATCTTGGTATTGAACTGTATGTAGATTAGCTAGGATTTTAGACAGGGCACATTGTAAATCAGTTTTTCCTTTTCATTACTGAATGTATTACCCTGTATAAATAATTAAAAATCAAATCTACAAATGCTAGCGCTGCCTTACCAAAAATCGGACTATAACAATGGAGATTTGCGTGTGCAGCATGTGCGTTTCAAAAGAGATTTGAAGGAGATTGTCGTAATCAAATTCAAACGACCCCGTGCAAAATCTTATTCAGTAGAGGTCTGAACAAACCTCAAATCTCTGTTCACAATGCATTTTTGATTCTGCTGAACTTTAATAGCGGCTTCTCCAGTAAAAAGCGGCAAAGCTTAAGCGCCATTTGTCCGCTATCCATTGACTCACATCTGCAACTTGTGAAGGCAAAAAGAGAGTTCAAATGGATGGTAATTCCTCTTAGCAGTCGCTAGTCAATAGAAAACCCTATGTGACTGTCCCCAGCATCCCCGTCTATGAGCAAAAGCATGATTTTCCACACACTCTTTTGCAAGTTTCAAATACGGACCTCTAAAAAACCAATTGTTATTTGGTAGCGACTGCCCGCCTTTGAATAGAATTGATTTGATTTCATCTATAGATGGAGCTACCATACGAATTGCTTTAAACAAAGGTAAAATCACCTATCAGAGAACAGTTTCAAGCTCCTTGGGTCCAACATCCTATGGAGATTTGAGAGCCACTAGTGAGAACAGCAAAGCAACATTTGCAAAATAATTGCGAAGAATAGAAGAATAAAGTAGCACAGAACTACTGAAGATCAATGTGCTACCCAATTGAACAGATTCTCTTAAGGCAAGGGGAGATCCAGTCGGGGAGGAGGGAAGGGGGCCATGCCCTCTAAACAGTAGCATTTCCTATAGCAAACAACTGTTTTAAGAAACCTCTTGCATGAAAAAGACAGTAAAAGGAATCAGATGGCCCCAAAGCCCAGCTCTGAATCTGCCCCTGAAGCCTGCATCTTGATACCTTCTCTAATTCCCTTGTACAAAAGTTAGGTAATTCATTCCATGGTCTCTACAATACCACCAGTGATTTGGGCTTGCCCTTCAAATGATGCTAATGGGAAAAACTAGTTTTCCTATCATGGTTCAAAAAATCTCAAACAGCTTCTCAGTGGCTTTCAAAAAAGCATCTATCTTGTATTCAAAAGGGAAATTAGATTCTAGACTTTGTATTCTTAACATTCTTACTTCTTTATGTGTCTTTTAACATAGAATCAAATAAAACAGATTACTGTAAACCGGCTTGAAATGCTACTGAAGTTGTGAGCAAGCTTGTTTGCAACATAAGTAATATTTGGATTATCTATTGCACACCTCTACATTAGATTTTGTGGAGGATCCTTTTGTGCTGGTCTTGCTGCAGGGGCTACTTTCCACCAAGTATGTCAGAGTGAAAAAAGAAAACAACTTGCAATAGATCCTATACTCAATTAAGGGTATTATCCTGCTAGCTTAACCTCAAATAAATGAACTTTTGTTTCTGAACAAGGTATAACATTTCCTAATTTTCAAAGCTTCAAAAAAAATCTTAAAAACAATTCACCACCTTTTGGAAAAGGCTTCTAATAAAAACAGATGTTAACATAATGTGAATAGTAAATACTTCACCAAGAAACTGTCTGCATAGCTTTAATCATTATATAACTTATATTCTTCATCATCCTTGAACATTGGATAACTAACAGCTAGGCAAATACAATTCATTTCTCTTCATCTCACAATGGATATGAGAGCTGATCATGGCACAGCTTGCAGAAAAATTTTCAAATGGAAATGGATGAACTACATTAAAATTTTGCTGCTACAGTTTTCTTTGCTACCTTGGGGGGGGAGGCTAGAAGCATCAAGCATTATACTATTGGTATATTTATTAACAACATTCAAGAAGCAAGGTGTTCAAACATACAAGCAAAATTAAATATAGTGTTTAATTAAGTTCATTTTCCTGTCTTTGAAATTTGGTCTACAGCTTCTAAGACTTGCTTGCTTGTTTTATTGGTCAGGTATACACTATTTTCTTTGCCAAAATCTGAAACAAACAATTCAAAGAACTGCATCTAAATGGGGTATAGCTTTGATATCTCATACAGGATTCTTATTAGGTCCATCCCATCTAGAGCTTAGAATTAGATATGAACTTTAGCTCTATAACAATGCAGTCTACAGTGAAATAAATGAGCAAATACCAAAATAGACATAAACACTGGGTTTGTGCAGGATTTTGACATGCAAATTCCAGAAGTTCTCAAGGACTATTCAAAGACTAAAATAAAAAATTAAAAGGAGCTCTAAATTAACATTCACAGCACATGCATGAATACACAGGAAGCCCAAAATACCAAAAACAAGACATTCCTTGCCATATCACAAGTTTTCTTGTATGATTTTCTTCAAACTTTCTATTGGATATTTCTTTAAGTTATTTTTGTGTTGTTCATTGCTTTGAACAAAGTAAATGGCATATATTCACTGATTTCAAGGAGTTTGATCAATTTTCAACATAAAATTTTCATTTTCAAGGAGCTTCAAGTGCCCTTGAAATGACATTTCAAATTCCAGCACTTTTCAAGGAGTTCAAGGACCTGTGCAAACCCTGTAAACACTTATTACATTAAACAACCCAAGAAGGACTGATATAGCAGGAAGCTAACTAGAAAGCAGAGCTGCTCAAAAGAAATGATATGAACACCAAAACACAATATACCTCAAACAAACAATACAGCCTAAAAACTGTATCTTTGCCTTCAAAATATTGTGCAATTAAACCCTGCCACTCTTTATCACAACTCTGAACATAGCTGACACAGGAGGCTACAATGTCTTGAACGAAATCTTAATCAGTTCAATGGGACCATGTTTGAAATTTGATGAAAGAAGTCCTTCCTGGTACTTACCAAACCTTGCAAAGAGTTTTGGCTGAATCCCACTACATTCTCGAATAAGAATTGGCAAATTTGGGTTTGCAGTCTTCATTTCAACATAGTGATTATGTATAAAATCCCTATGGCAATAAAAATACTTCAAAATAATAACAAATTGCTGTTGAAAATATAAGAATATTTTTCCTTTTAGAAGGCATATTTTTCCTTTTAAAAAAGTGCAAACTTCAACTACTACTATTAAATTCAGCAAAATACCCCACCAACTTTTGTTCAAGATCTTTTCCAACTTTCTGTAAATAGCACTTTTTCAACACACTCCTGAAGAGCATCTACTGTGACTGATGTCAAAATGGTAATATTACTATCTTGCCATTAGTCACAGCAGATGCTCTGCAGGAGTGTGTTGAAAAAGTGTTACGTGTCACAATGATAAGAAACTGCAATTTTGGTAATTTCAGTCACATCAAGCTAACTAGTGTTTCCCAGAAAATTACCAAAAAAGCAATACATTGTTTACTTTCATCAAAGACCTTTCAATGCACCAATATTTTTGGAAAAATTCAATGTAGAAGAAATAATTCCAAAAAAGCAACATTTTGTGTCATACTTTTTCATCCTGTGTGTCATAATCTGCTTCTCTTAAGCAAAACCCCTAGTTCTTTGTCCCAGAAAAAAGTGAAAGCCAAGTGCAGAGGCATAGTACCCACAACTTTCTGAGACTTGATGTATAGGAACCAACAAAAACAGGTTTTAACTCATGTTTTAAAATCTGAGAATTGACCCCTAGCATCATTTTACATGGAATGGGCCAGATACTAGCAACAAACCATTAAGCATACACTATCACTTTAAGCACTGGATCTGTGACTCTACAGGGAATCAGGAGACTTGAATTAAATACATGTGAATTGAAACCCATTGAAATCTGACTATCAAACCATGTGACATCTGAGCTCAGCTTGTGTAGGCTAGCTTCTCTGACACAGACCAATACAGCATTTTGCAATGTTCTGTGCAAGGTGTTGCAAAGTTTCTGCATCTGCAAGGCATCTGTACACTAAAGATGTTTGAGTCAGAAATTGCACAACTTTAGCTTGCTGTATAATAATTCTGTATTTTATATAGTCCCATAACAAAAGTATTTGTACAGAAGCCATTTGTTGTAATGAACAAATTTTGCATGTTTGAAACAAAAGGCTATAATTTGAAAAAGAGCTCACCGTTCTTCTTTACATTCTAGTAGCTTTTGAAGCATCATGTAAATATCAAAATTTTCAATTTTGCGCAAATTATCTAATGGCTTCGATTGTTTTTCAACATTTAGTTCAGAAACCACAACTGAAGCATGCTGCTGCAAAATTTTCATAATTTTATAGGTGCAATGTTTGTATAAATGCTCTTGAAATATTTTCCAAACTGTCAAAAATTGCATCAACTAGTTGTTCCTTGGTATTTGGAGGATTGCAGTTGATCAAGCTCTCTACATGAAGCCAAACATTTTCAATAATATTAAGGTCTGGATATAGCATAGAGTACACTATTCCAAGACAAAGATGGTGTTATTACTTTTGCTGTTTGGAATCAAACATTATCCTGTTTACATTGGATAGTTTTCATTGCCATACATTTTGCTGGCTATTTTGAGTGATATTTTTACTGAAAATCTTTATATAATGGTGTATACTGATTGTTCCCATAAGAACCAGTATACTTACATACCAAATTTTTCCAGGATGTCTACTTCCTTTGCATTTCTTAATGGAACCATGTGTTCCTTCTATTCTAATATTCTGTGAGCTACAGACTTAGTACAACTAACTATGTCAATTTCTGATTATGAATGTCTTACTTCTTGTAAAAAAAAGTATGGCATATTTCTCCATTTTGTGTAACTTTCTACTTTTCACCATACTTTTCTAAGTATTTACTTTCCAACACTTTTTCAAATAATTCTGCAAAGTTTGCTCAAGTATTTATAATGTAAAAGTTGTTTTTTGGCTTCATTTGTTGTTTTTCTAATGTCAAGACCTTTTCCACACCAAAAATTTGAACATAAAATGATCTTTGGAAGTTTCTACGCTAATATGGACAGCCATTTCCAGCCAACCATTTGAATACTTTGTCATGGGAGTGGATAGTCTTTTTTCAAAAATATTTATTCAACATGCATACCTTGTCACAATAGTTGCACATTCAACCAAGCATCTTTACATCTAAATCTACATGCTAATCAAAAATAGCTACTTAGGCATCACGCTGATGGAGATCAGCATACAACCAATGGGCACCCATTATATGCCACGACTGCTCAGGAAGAAAAATAACATTTTACAAGATAATTCAATGTGGAATCTGGGGAGGTAACACTACAAAGGTGGGGCACAAAAATGATGATTTTGCCATGGATGATAAGAAGCCACAGGATTTTACACCTTTTGCTATCGAGCTCTTAATGATTATCATTTCAAAAATAAAAGCGAGCAGTACCTTACACCTTGGCTGCTTGGCGACTTCTGACAAAGGTGAATTCGTAGTTCACGAACAGCTTTTGATAAGCCAGATAGATTTCGAGACGCCATCTTGCAAAGAGCTCGATCAGCCTCGATTGTCCTCTAGACAATGTTGATAATGAGGTAAAAATTAACCCAAATTTTTACCTCATTGACCGTAGCGAATTTTAAATAAAGATTAGCCAAACTGCCGTAAATTATGCTTTTCTCAGGTCACGTGTACACATAAATATTAGTAATCGTTGAAATATCATACGACACATTAATTTGAAAATAAGGGCCTATTCGCTCGTTTTATAAAACGAGCGAGTAAATTTAGTGACACGTTAGTGCAACATGACTCCAAATGCGTTTTAATTTCACATCCAATACTCGAAACTTTTCATTAGCTGTAATTTTATTACTGTCATATATATTCAATATGAACTACGAAACCCATAGACCCTAAGTTGCCAAACTTCATGAATAACCTGCTATCATATGTCTTCGTAAAATATATCATCGACTGCAATGTTTCGTAAAGCGCAAGCTAAGCAGCGCGGGCGCGTGACACCCCCTCCCCAATTCTTGCAGAAGCCACCAGTATTTTCTTGGCTTGCCCTTAAAAGTCGGCACAAAGATTGATTAAATGCTATCAATAGTTCTTGGAATAGTGCATGAATTGAATCTGAAAGCTATGCGATTGAAGAAAATGCTGAAAGTTGGTGAAGTTAGACTACATCTGCTCAATCTAAGGCTTTAAAGGACCATTTACAAAGGACGTCCAAGCTTTAGGGGTAGGGGGTCTGGTGAAATAGGACAAATTCGGACATAGGGGAAGGGGGCTCAAGCAATACAGACCTAGAAATATTCTATGAATGCAGACATTCGAGATTTTGACATTATAGAGCAAGATATTTCTATTCAACTCTTATCTTAAATGGAGAGTTGGGTGGCTCAAGCAACTAAAGTTTCCAATAGTTACAGACCAATCTTTTCAATTATGAGGCCAAAGCTACAACTGGGTATTCATTCAGGCATCTTTTTCGTTGCTAATCTTTGACAAAAACTTGTGGAAAGATCTACGAGTTTAGAGTATCGAACAAGAAATCAGATACTCTTATCAAAAAGTTTTAGAAAGCAGCTTCTACACCTGCAGGACCCCAACACGAAAATTTCGTAGAGCAGAAATTAACATTGCATCCCTGTTATTTTAGTTTATTTATTTTCTTTTCTGCTCTGTAGCTATCTATTTTCATTATGCTGAAAGGCTATAAGTTCATAAATATTAACTAAAATGAACGTATAATTGAATTAAATGTTTACTTTGCTTTGTCAATGTGAGGTTCGTTCCTCGTGCACAATCTATGCAAAATTTTCAGACAACTTGAAAATTCGTACAATTTTTTTCAGAGAACTCGTGAAAATAAAGTTTTTGTACTTGATTTTAAGTAATGTATGTGTGAAATTGTTAAATGTTTGGATGTACTGTTATTTGCTTAGCTTGCCTCGGCATGTTTTGTGATGATGTAGATGCTTACATAGATTTTGGTATGAAATAAGTGAATGTCCGGGGGAGAGAGAGGGAGTAACTGAATACGGACAATACTAGACAAAGGATGAAGGGGCCTAAAAAATTTTGTCTTTTGCCGGACGTCCGTTGTGCATGGTTTCTAATCTCTCTACGCAACATGTCTATCTTTTTGACCCTCTAGAAGGGGTGTCTTTTTGTTTTCGAAACAAAGAACTAAAAGAATTTTCATCGCATCGTTTTGAAATAGATCGCTCCTTTTAAGATATTGTTATTTCTGTAAGTAAATATTCGTAAAGCGATCCAGCAATTCTATGATGATGAGAAAGAAAATAAGAACAAATTTCATCCTATTATGATACTCATCGTTTGAAGTACGAGAGTGCGTAAGCAAAGCTTCTGCTAAAAGGAGCAACTGCTTTTAAATAATTAAAATATTCATAATCGAAGTCAATGAATCATACAAAAATGCAAAAGTGGAAACGAATTTGACTCAGAGAATTACATGTATATAATGGACAAGTTAACCAAGAAGCTGATAGTATTTCAGAGTGTTCTGTCAATCCCATTTTGAACATAAACCTGCAGATACTTTAAGCAGTTTTAAGTGCCCCTAATTTATCGAAAGTTCTAGCACTTTAAGAACCTGTACATGTCATCGTAGAGTTGGTGGCTGTTTGCTTCGATGAGCCATAAATCACATCGACTGGTAAAAATCTTTAAATGCAACTTAAAAATGATTCACATGGAAACCGAGCATAAAACAGCTGGCAAACCATTTAACTCGGACAAAAGATGACGGGAAAGATGCAATTAATTTCAAGTTAATGTAAAATCTCGAATCGTTAGCAACTGAAAAAGTAGAGGAGAGAGGTCATGTTAGAACTGCTTATCTGAAAGGGTTGGTCAGTTTGTGCTTAACGAATCACAGTTCTTCAATATCATTGCTGTCCCCAGTAAATCTTATTGCTGTCCCCAGTGGATTTAGAAATGGCTCAGTGGCGCAGATAGTTTTTGACATCATGAGGAGCTAGATATTCTTGACTTGAAAGTGAATGACTATGATATTGGTGACGTCATTGAAAGGAATTATTGTAAGTCATATTCACATATTATTTTACATCCGATGGATGAAACAATACGGACCAAAAGAAAAACTCGTCATTAATAGCAATCTTCCGATTTTTGTTGTCATATTTTAGAGTAGTGTCACATGGTCGTCAACTTATGCCAAAAATATATCCATGTAGACTTTGACAATTTTTCATTCAGGAGTTAATGTCCAAACAGAATACTTCACTGGTCATTTCAAGGCGGCTCACTTTACCATATGAACACCTATAAATACATATGATCTGCAAATCTTGACAGATGAAATACAAATTGTTGATCAAATTTATGTTTAATGTATAAACCTATAACAATGTCAGTGAAAGGATTGGTAACAAGCAACTTGTCAAACACAGAGAAGATCTTATTGACAATCATTTTGTCGATAATAACTATAATCGGTGTTATTGGCAACCTTCTTATTTGTGTGACATTCCCTTACAGAAAGAGAATAAAACATATGCACAGGTCCACAAGGTATCTGGTAGTTAACCTTGGGTTTATTGACATGCTAACGTCTATGAATAGCATACTGTATATCCTGAGTCTAGATCAAATCGATTTGTCATCAAATCATCTACTGTGTCAGTGGAGTGGTTTTGCCAATTTGGGCCTAGTCCTTGTCTCGATTTGGCTTATCGTGTTGATCAGCATGAACAGGGCAGCTATTATTACAAACCGCTCTAGGTACTTTGCAAAAAGAAAGACAATTGGATATATAGCAGTGATATGGTTGGTTTCTCTGGCTATAGGTTTAGCTCCAATATTAGGATGGTCCAAGTACTACTACCAAGAAATTAGACTCCTATGCACGGTTGTATTTCTCAATCCGAGGTCATTCTCGGTAGTACAGTTCGTAACATTTGAACTCCTCCCTGGCGTACTGATTGTTTATAGTACATTCGTCATCGTGAAGTTGAAAAGGAGAAATCTGAGAAGGATAATGGAACTGAATGTCACTAACAGAAGTGAGAGACTCCAGCAAGATGCTAAGCAAACAGCCATGCTGCTTGTTGTAATCTTGGCTTTCGTTCTCTGCTTTGTACCAGATTTCATATTGGTGAGGACAAATATTGACAACAAAATCCCAGCTATTATATTTGCACTTTCTACGACATTGAGATTGCTAAATCATGCTATCAACCCAATAATTTACGGACTTATGAACAAAGACTTTAGAGCATCTGTACGTGCACTGACCAAGACTATTGTTACTTCGATGACTCAATATTGAACAGGTGAGCAAGAATCTGTGTTGGAATACTTAAGAGATATCACAAATCAAATCAATTTGAGCTGATGTAAATATAGTAAGCAAACTTTGAAAGAAACTATCATATTCTTCAAGAAAAGATGTACTCGATGTTCTATCATAACGTATAGTAAAGTTCAGAATTGACCGGACGTTTTAACTATACAGAAACCATTGTTATCAATCAGAAATATCCTTCTTAATGAATTCGCTTGCATGTATTGCGAAATTTTAGCAATTCAGAATTCTTTATTATTTCCTTGATAGCCTTTACTATATTCTTAATTAAGTTAATTACTGATGCACGAAAGCATAGTAAAGTTGTACCATCATTTACTGTCAGAGAATACAGCTTTTCAAATCGATTATGATAGGCCCTACCTCTAGGTCTTCTCTTTAGCACTGTCTTAGAAAACTTACTTTCTAGATTTTGAACGAGTAATACAAATAATTTTTAATACTTTAAAAAGATTATCCCACCTATATGCTCTAATTATAGTTTTCTGAAAGTTTTGTTAAATTATTCATCGATTCGAAGCAGGGTTTTGTAGCATAGTTAATTGAGATAGAAATAGCGCTGTCAAACTATCTTTATGATAACAGAATTTTCCGACTGGAATATGGTCCCTTTGTTTGTGAGAGCTAACAGATGTTTCAAGGCATCAGGGGGGAAAGCTGTTAAATTATGCTCAGAAAGTTCACTAGCGGCCTAGAAAAGAGTGTTTTTATCCACTAATATTAGTCTTGAAAAGTTGAATGCTCTTCTTGTGAATGAAAATCAGCGGTAAAATATTGCCCTTAAAACAGTACCTGTTATTAGTCTTACATTGCCTAACATCTGAAATGAGGGTAGATTTCGCAACAATAATTGCTATACGAACACCTAGAGCTGCCAGTTTCTTGTGGAAATGGGCGTAGTTCTGGAATTTATCTGCGGGTTCAACACCTACGACCGCTGCAAAATTGTTGAGCAGAGGTCTTGTGTACTTTCCTTACCTGAGCCATGATTAATCTGCTATCAAATCCACACTCTCATAATTTTGCTTTGCTGTAATTTCATATCTAATCAATCAAAATATCAAGGCAATTGTAATGAGCTCTGTAGAATTTCTCGATAACTTTGAACCTTTTAAATTTTGCAGCTGTAATAACACATTAATATGGATCGATTAAAATATCAAAGCACACAGTCCAAGAGGCAAGAGGTTGCCTAATTTTGTTGTTGAAAGTCCATCAAGGAGTTTTTACTCTCTATTTGTTATGACATCATTGTGCACTTTAGCTGGAACATCTAATAGAATGAAAAAATCCGCAAGCAAAGTATAAGCCAAATTTCAAAAGTCACAAACATCCAGAAGTTGCTGCATTATATTTCAATTAGAATCAGATTGGCATCTGAAAATTGCAACTATTGCTCAGCTGAAGATACCAATCGATTTTGCAGTGATTAACTGTTCATAAATACCTGCAAAACAATTGAAAACTTTCGCCATCGCATTTTATAACATGTGGTCTTATTCCAATTTTGACATGCTGCTAACTTGACTTGCTTGATAGTCTTGCTTTGATGACAATAGTTTACAAGTCCTACTAACACATAGCTTATTTTTAGGAAAATTTGCAAGGCCACACTATGCTATTTTAAGTTTTGGCCACACCCTACACACAGTTTTCTAGGGACGATGCACCTTAACTCTCCAAAGCTTTAGGTGTGACACCTTTCATTATTTGCTTCAACTTTCAAAGGAATGTCATAATGTTTTGTCTGGCACACTGTAAAATGTCGCAAATTACTGTTGCTGCATTGATGAAAATATATCTTTCCTAAAAGGCTAATTTCTTCCTTTTTCACTGCGTTGTTACTTTTCGAATCTGTGGGCGAAAAACAGGATAGAAGAAGTTGTAGAGCACATGTGTCAAACTCAGGCCCGCGGGCCAAATTTGGCCCGAAATATAATCATGTTGGCCCGCGAGTTCATATCAATTGTGCATTAGAGCTGGCCCGCGGTTTATACCATATCTCTTATATCTAATTTAATTTCTCATGTGTTTGTAATATCAAGATTTAAGATTCGGTTGTTCCAGATCTTGTGTTTAAGCAAAATTAAAGCCTATTTCCATTTGAAAAGGTTAAACATTAAACATCAGTTGCAGCTAATTTTGTAATAAATATTGATTCTGGTTCGTAACTTTACTTCACTGCTTACTTTTGGCCCACTGTGAGTTTGAGTTTGACACCCCTGTTGTAGAGTTTCAACACCATGAATGCTAACCACACTTTTAGATTTCCAAGACCTCACGAAATAATTCCAGGATCACAAAGTGTAGTCAAGACCATACAAAAATAGGCCTTTTAAAATTTTCTACGTCATTATATAAGAACACCAACAACTGTACCAAACAGTACACTCAAGAACTCCAAGAACATACTGCACTGTGATGGTAGTCTACGTTTTCAAGTTAAAAAGCAGACAAAAACAATGATTTTCGACTGAGAATATTACTGCGTAAGTATATTTTGATGTTGAGTTGAATGGCATCATTCGCATGGAAAATCTTTGATACAACAAACAAAATGTTACAAATGGTGTCACATGAATTTCCAACTGCATCTAAATGATGATAGGAGCTACATGTACCACTCCTTGCAAAACTGTTATCAGTCATATTCCCAATGACTTTTACACCAATTCATTAATTCTTGCACATAAAATTCTTCATTGTTAGCACAAGTTTAAAGTCAACTAAGTATAGCACTGAAAGATTTATGTACAGCATGCAAAATCCAGAAGATTACTGCATGACTAGCTATCTAAATCAATTCAAAGTCTAAAATCTATTATAGAACACAGGCGCATGTAAGAGGACCTACCACACATTAAGGATGTGCCGAGATACTTTCCGTTGGGGGTGGTGCTTTGATAATATGACCACCTACTGTCACTAAGAAAAAGGTCACGGAAAGCTCTATGACCAACGGTATGCTAAATCTCCTGCAGCATAACTGACTTTTGACCAACTTTCTTGCAATTTCAAACATAATGTGGGGGCGTGACGCCCCCAATAAACACATCGCTGCATTACATCAAAGGGAACTCTATTGCTATTTGATCATCCAGTGCTGTACATGAATTGTAAGGGCAGGGCATGAAGCTAGTACATCCAAAGATGCAAGTACAGCCTCATAACCCCCGTCTGCTAAATACCGCCTGCTTTTCTAGGTAATTTTCTAGCTTGAGCCCCCTCACGGATCATAGAGAAAGCCATCTGCTGATTTAAAGTTTACGTTTAAAGCATTCTCGAGCTTGACGATAAGCAACATAGATTTGCAGGTTGTTCTTGCTGCATCACCAGCTCACTAAATGCTCTGATATCACAAATTCGTCTGAAAGCAGTGAGACATTGAATTTTGGTGTCATAACTAGCAGAAGAAAAAGAAAAATGTAAGATTCATTGCAAAAAATGGAGCTCGGACTAGGTTGCTTACCCATACTTTGGAGTGTACTGTCATTAGGAGCACCAATCATCAACTATGCCATCGCTGTGCAAAATGACAATGTCTATCCATTCTTACCAGCCATTAGCGACACAGGCTCAAAGTCACCGGAATCAAATCTACTTGCCACACTATTGAATCTATCAATGTTAGCCTGCCTTTTGAACATTTGCGTTCGCTACTATCAGTGCGGTGTACAAATCAAGTACTGCACTGATATCAGAGACACACTTGCACGCCTGAACACAGTTGGGCTACTTCTTGCTGGATTCAGCATGCTTGGTGGAATTGTTGTCTCAAACTTCGAGTCTACTCAGGTAAATATACAACTAAAGACATATAGTTGTAGCAGGGGCGGACTGGCAAATTTTTTCGGTCCGGGCACTTTGTAACTAAACCGAACCATGAATTCTAGAGAGTGTAAATCATTGGGTAGAGATATTGCAAAAGGCTGCAGCTTTCTGATAAATCCACAGTTTTACTGTCAGTTCATACATTGCAAAGTTCTCCATATTCAGAATCAAGCCCTTTTTCCACTTAATGCAGCAGGCCCTACGGGCATTGGCCCGAATGACCCTACCGGCCAGTCTGCTCCTGTGTTGTAACGAGGTGAGGCAATATAACTTCAAGCAACATCTAAAAATGTGGTAGTTTCCATAACATTTGCCAATTATATCTTATCAAATATCTCTTTCTCATAACTCATATTTTAACCGAGAAATTACAGCTTGAAATTGAAGTCCTGACAGCAAAATATGCTCTGGAAAACTCATAAACTGGTTTCATATATATCACAAAGGCTTGTTTTCATACTCAAGGACCCATTTTCAAATAGACTTTTGGTACCCATGAGAAATTTTCCTGGTGTCTTGATGGGTCAGCAAGCCCTGTAGCTTGATATTTCATGTGTTAGATAATTCTCCGTTTGGGTTTTTAACAAGTCAGTTTTGTGAAACACCTTGTTATAGGAGAAAGTTTATACCCGTATTTAAACATGAAAAGATATATAAGAAACTTTGATAGAATATTTTAGACTTATTGAAAAAGTGCAATGGTTCAATATATAAGAAAGGCCTCCTATTCCACGATTGAAGGCTCGAGAACGTCTTCAAATAACTAAAAATTCATTCTTGGGCAAAATTGCTTGCTGTATTAAATTTAAAGTTTTTAAAACGTCTTTGATCTTTTCAATGATGTCACTTAATTGAAACTAGACGCCTTTTTTTAGAGAATTCTAGCTTCTTTGTACAATAAAAAACTCTTTATTCTATATTCTGATGTAATTTAGATTGAGCAGCTATAGCAGCTCGTTCTAACTACATTCAATCTGTCGTGTATTTTTTTTAAATATAGAACATGCAAATGCCTTGTTAGTTCTTTTGCTCCGTCCCTTACTTAGCCTAGATTTGGTCCTAACAGAACAAAGTCTGCAAAAAATAGGCGTAATAACAGAAGACATTGTTGAAATTGTAGGACTCAGTTTTAACTGGAATTCATGATGTTGGTGCTGTACTGCTGTTTACATTCGGTGGTTTTTACTTTTGGATTCAGACAAGAATAACCTATTTGATGAAACCATATGGTATTTATTCAAGCTGCTTGTGCCATACGCGCCTTATTCTTACGACGACCATCAGCCTCTGTTCCATCGCTTTCTTCACTGCTTCAACATACGGGCATGAGCAGTTCATGCAAAGTAATCATAACCATGGAATCAGTCAGTGGAGACCTGGAGACGGGGGCTACATTCTACATTTAATTGCTAACCTTTGCGAGTGGATAACCCTCTTTGCATTTGTAATTATGTCCCTGACGTTTGTTTGTGAATTCCAGGGGGTATCTATTGAAATAAAATGCACGGAAAAGAAACCTTACGTCATCTCGACACATAATGAATTTAGCGAGTATTCTTCTTTAAAGCTAAATTCTGAGGAGAGAAATTTTTCAGACGACGACCAAAATCAAGGATAGATGTCAAATGGCATTGGCGGTGGATTGAAAGAGTAGAAATTTGTGGTAATAATGTTTGTGGAAAGTTAGAAAGAATGGAAGAATAACATTAGTTTTACAACTCTTCATGTTTGTATTTTAGTGCACTTTACTACATGAAAAGAAAGGTTACCATTTAAATAGTGTTTGGTGGTTGTAGGACTGCAATAGACCTAATTGATGGTAGTTAAAAGTTGTAGGGATGGCTAATCACCTTATTGCTTTTTAAAACATGAGAGAAACTGCTAAATCCGACCGACTTGCATTCTGAATGTCAAAAGCAGTCATGGATTAACTATTGTCTAAATAAGGAAGGCCTTGCCTAATAATTTCTGGGAATATCCCACGCCCGTACCCCCTTACATACGGAGCGGCCTGCCAGTAGGAAACCTACTACATATGGACGCCGTTTTCATTCATTCATTCATTCATTCATTCATTCATTCATTCATTCATTCATTCATTCATTCATTCATTTCACATATTTAAGGAGGGTGGCCCTTCAGTAGTAACTGATTTTCAAGGGGTTTAATGCTTCCTTTCCTTTAGAGGCCATGGCTCTGAAGCATGCATAATTTTTGATGTACATATAATGATCAGACAGTATCCAAGACGCTCCTTTTGAAATCCCACTCCAGTTAAACATTAGTTTCGCTATTTTTTCAACTTGTGCTAAAGATGATATGACCAGGCTGTGTTCGCACGAAAAATGTTATGACGTCATCACCCTTTATTCCATTGGCTTGTAAAGTAGCTATAGTCTGAAACAAAATAGTTACAGGAATGTCCATAGTTTGCTAAGTACTATGCGAAGGGCTTCTTGCTAGGATTGTGATAGAGAATAAGATCAATCAGGGGCGGATCCAGAGCTAGGCTATACGGAGCTATCTGATTCATTCTAATGTCTTTCATGCGGGAAGTTTCTTAGCACCGTTGTTCGCTATAGGATATACTTCCGTTTGGGGGCCATGGCCCCATGCCCCCTGGATCCGCCCTTATTCTGTGCCTGAAATCAATTTGAATTGCTAAGTATCACCAACTCCCATTCTGACAAAATCCATCATCAGGATACTATACCTTCAATATGGCAACAGAAAGAACACACCAATACATACATCTATGCACTTACATGTTACTTTCATAAGAATGTTTTTTTTCTGCCCAGAACTGAAACTTTCTAAAAATTTTAACGATTCCAGTATCTAAAGACTTTCTCAGCAAAGCTTTTGAGGTTCAGAGCGAAGAAGTGTCATGCACAGTTGAAATGATGATAAATCCCCGTAAAAAATATGCTACTACTTTCTGAACTACTAGAGGAAAGCCAACATAAAATATTTAATATTTTCTACAAAGATAAAGTCAAAAATCCAGCACTAAACTTTCAAAAGTTTTTGAGTACTACTTTCTTATGAAAAAACGTGTATTGTTTTTGAAGGAGTGACGCAAATACATTCTAGAAACTACACGGAACCAGCAAACAAAGGTAGGAACGTGACCCCATCAGAATGAACTACCAAGTCAGCTACAAATGAAAGCAGAGAGCAAAATAGGAACTCATGAACATACCATCTTTGATGAAAAGTTCACTGCGTTAAGAGATTACATAGCGCTCATTTTTCATTCCCAACATTAATTTTAGCTAAAGCAACAAAAAGTTTTGAATAATTAAAGAGCGGTTAAAAAGTAAAGTTTTAACTACATCAAAAAGCAAAAACATTCTTTTTGCTTAATATACAATATTTATGCTCACACGTCATATATACTACATACTTTTTCAGAAGAATAGAGTTTGTAAGAATATTCAGGCTCAGAATCGCTAAAATTTAAAAATAAGTTAAGAATAACGCAAGGCCCAAGTTTAATGAAGACTTAGAATATTTGTGTATTTGAGCTATAGTACTGCTTGTAGATTGACTTTTTCACTATCGATGCAATGTTTGAAATTCTGTACTTCTTTTATTTTGCTTTATGATGAAGTAAAATATGATTAAAGATTTGGATACAATCATTTATTTCCAGAACTAGTTACACCTTCGATATTTAAGAATAATACAAGGCTCAAGTTTCATCAAAAGTTCCAGAATTTTTGTGCATTTGAGTATGGTACTGATTGTAGATTAACTTTTTCTCTATCGATGCAATATTAATTATTCTGCTCGACTTTTATTTTGCTTTATGATAACGTAGAACATCAATGAAGATTTTAATATAATCCTGGATGCATCTGGATATATATTTCGGTTAAACTTTAGGTCA
The DNA here is from genome assembly GCA_018155075.1 of Cassiopea andromeda. Classification (NCBI taxonomy): domain Eukaryota; kingdom Metazoa; phylum Cnidaria; class Scyphozoa; order Rhizostomeae; family Cassiopeidae; genus Cassiopea; species Cassiopea andromeda. Next base: position 312,436 of record WIPJ01000447.1, read on the forward strand.
ATATCCGACGTTTTCATACTCTGATGAGTGTCGGACGAAAAAAGCTTTCAGTATGTGAAGAGTGTTGCCGCTTTTTCTTGCTGTGGTAAAGTTCTGTAGTACCAACAGACTTTAAACAATATTTGCTATTCTGCTCTACTTTTGTTTTGCTTTATGATAAAGTAAGACATCAATAAAATATAATCCTTTGATTTTACACCTTCGATATTTGGGAACAATTTAAGAATAATCTACGGCTCAAAACCTAAAGAAAACTAAAATATTGAGGCTGAGCGAAAAATCAAGTATTCATATTAAAAAGTGCGTATGACAGTCAAATGACTTCTTAAATGTAATCTATTTACGAGGACTCTACGGGGTGTTGTCTGAAATACTATGAAACCGAAAGCCGCAAAGCCACATAATGACTAATTGCTCTAAAATTTAAATTTCCCAGTTTCTCTTTTCATTGTCTTATAAGAAGCGAGAGAAAAGCAAAACTAAATTTCATATAGTCAAAAATTCAAGTCAAGAAGCTCTAGCAAGAAGGTCTAGAGGAAAGATAGAGTACATCACTCTAGAATTGTAACACAACTTTGCCAGCGATGTCACAAGTTTGGAGATCAGTGGCTGTTTTCTCATTGATATTAATATCATTCCTTAATGGTAAGTTAATTTTTATAGTTCTAAAAGCTCTGCATGATCAAAAGGACTTTAGAAAACAAATTTATTGAACAGGAAAGCCAAAAAATCTTCCTCCCATAGCCCGAACTGAAAAGATCTTCACAAAGATATAACAATTAAATTATAGTTAAGCTTTCGAGCAGTCCACCTGCACCCTACCAAAAAGTATGCTCCATCCCCTCTTGGTCCTACTTTGCAGCATAGGTAGAGCCAGGAAGAAAATATTGGAGGGTCAATTGATTCCAAATTGGTGGGCGACAGTGAACGTGCGATAAAATTTTAGCGGTCCACGCCCTTAAGAGCAGGAAGGGCAGAAATTGCATAGAAATTTTAAAAAATTTACGTCCCGACTACAGAACTTTGTGAAATTTTGGGGGTCTCCAGTCACTCTCCTACTAGGACATTTATAGCATTTAAAGCCTCTTCCGGGGATTATCCTTTTGCATACAGAAACAATCTATTATGATGTAATTGATAAGAAAACCAACAAATGACCTTGGAAGCATATTGTCAAGTACCACATAGATCTTTATGCCAAAACAGCAAACAATTTTTAACACTATCTCATTACATTTCATTTCATTCAATATTTCATTTCATTTAATATGTCATTTCATTTAATATTTCATTTCATTCAATATTTCATTTCATTTAATATATTTAAGGAGGGACACCCTTCAGCATCCCTACCATGCTTCCATACTCTGATGGCTATTTTACTACTGGTCTCGTGGTCGTTGTTGAGTGAGTATTGCCAAATGAGATATAATTTACGGCAACATCAAATACTTGAATTGGCTTTGAGGACTCAAGAAACCTCGTGAAGCCGCAAAAAAACCAAACAGGAAAAAAGACTATCTAATAACTGGTAGAACTTGTTGTTAGCTTCTTCGCTCGAAATTTACTTTCTAGTATTCCTTCCTATTTACGACATGCATACAAATGCAGCCCACGCTACCAGAAAAAGCTTACGGTCTAGTCGTTAAAGATTCCTAATTTTTTCCTAATTCTATTTATCAAAACTTCAAAAGTTTCCTAAATACAAGGAACAATATAGCAGGGGCTGTGCAATGATTTTGAAAGTGCTGGGAGCCAAGCTAAAGTTAAATAAGTTTCTCGGGATTAGTCCATACTCCAAATGGCTTACAGGTTTCCATGGCATGTCATGTATGAATCATAGGACTACATTCTCAAACTACTTGAATTTTAGCGCATTTTCACAAGGCTTGGTATGATTACAACACCGTCTGCTAAAATTGCTAAGAATTGAAATTTTAACATCTCATATAAACTCTTTTCCTTTAAAAGTACACCCTTTCTGGATAGGCAAAAGCACATTTAATCATAAATTTGCAATGCTTTATTTCCTGCAAAAGAGAGTACAGAGATGAGAAAGCTGAAAGAATTAAAGAAGACATAGTCTAAGGGAAAGAGGGTCAGCATGCGAAGCGCCCTATAACATTTTAATAAATAATACGCTCTTTAGATCTCAGAAAAACGCACTTCCAACTTACGAGATATGATTTTTCTAGATCAATAGTAGCGAATTGATTTAATTCAGCATTTGATTGATTAATTTGACTTGAAATCATTGATTTGAGAAGGTTTAATTCCTGTTTTAGACACTAGACTTTTTACTTATAAGAAAGTGGTGTCTTAATAATAAGTGCTCGAATACTCAACAGGTTTGGAAAATTTAATGCTTCGTTCATGAGACGAAATAGTTAAGTTTATAGGCTCAAATGCGTTATAGTTCTTCAAAATTCAAATTAACTATGCATAACTATGCATAAAATGGTATTCGTTTCACTATGGCTACCCTACAACAGTCTATATTCTACTACGAAGATCTACAAATATTTTGGTCTGCTAAGAAATTCATAAGAACATCTTGCTATTGAAAGCGTGAAAAAGCCAAGAAAGTTTCACTAAATGGCTAAAGAGCGGGACTGAAGACTAACTTCAGACGTAAGCACGAATCTAAACTACTAAATGTTCCATTTCTTCATTGCTTCACCTCGTTGTGGAATGATGGTTTTCAATTAGTATGTTAGGAGACCTTTGACCTTTAGTATACTATTATCATACTCCCGAGATAGGGGTCATCCACCCGTTAAGTAGCATCTCTGGGGGGAGGGAGGGTATTTGAATTGTTACGTTGTTGTTTGATTTATATGGAGAGCTATAGCAGAGAGCGTTACGACATGGGGAGGGGGGGTCTCAAAAACGGTCAATTTAGCGTTACAGAACGGTGAATGACCCCATAGTGATTCCAGACTGATAGTAGACTATTCTCACAAATAGCCTTCATGCCTCTCTTCTACAAAATTTACATCCTCTACTCGCTTGATTCATTGCTTAAGGTGAACTACGTACTCTACCGTGCTGTTCCTTTTATAGATAATGTTGTTCAAAGCTACACATCTTGCATGCTAAAAATTTTTATCTTTCTGAAAAGTGGGGGGGACATTATTTCAAACATGCAATTGATTAGCAATTTTATTGCAGGGGCATACTCTATGGTAATGCATGTGTCAATTAATGGAAAAAACACGGCAACATGTGGCACAATTTTGATGCCATGTCAGACAGTGAAATATGCCGTGGAAGGCAGAAAGTTAGCCGATGATATCTTAATATATGGCAACAACAACGCAGGGCCTAAAGCAGTTTATATCGAGACAAATATACAAATCAACAGAACGATAAAGTTTTTTGGTGTATATGGTACACCAGTCATAGCATCGAACGAAATGCCCCTGTTTTCCTTGTTCTCGTCTGCAATGAGAAGAGAATTGGTCACATTTATTAACATCAACTTTGAAGGGAGAGCTTTTGCGGATGGTCAGGATGATAGATCCCTATTATTTCTAAAAGATGCGTCACTTCAAATCATCAACTGTTCCTTTATTTCGGTAGCCCGGCCGGTTCTACTGCAGTGTAATGAAATCTGTGATTACATCGTCACTAACTCAATATTTGTTTCTCCCATTATTGGCAGTCACGTGGAAGGTATAGGGTACATTACAATCAATGTGAATGGCACGCAATTTCTTGGTAAACAGGGGCGATCCTTAGTTGGATTTAAATATCGGGATGTTTATACAGGTCTAATTGCAAAGTTCCTAAGCGTAAGAATATCTTATTCCATTTTCACTCGCTTCCAAACGGCAGTATTGTTGTACACAAGTGCAAAATTGTCAAAAATTAGAATCAAGTTCTCAACCTTTCTTGAAAATAACAGTCTTGAGAAATGCAATCCAGGAATGGCATCGTCATCTGTTACTGTGGCGAACTTATGGGCGAACCCAATATCACCACGAAGCACAACCAAATTACTATTTCTCGTGCATTCTTGCCTCTTTCGAGATAACTTCGGAACTGAAGGTGCTGGAATTGCATTGAGATCTCGTTATAGCAGGTTTTATGGGGTTATAAAAAACTGTACATTTGTTAATAACACTGTGTGGGTAACAGGGGGTGCCATAAGTCTATTTCACGAAAACCAACAGCCTTCGAAATTATCTATTCTTGGCTCATACTTTGCAAAGAATCAAGTATTGAAATTTCTTGATACAAGAGGTTGTACGATTGTTGACTCAAGATCACTTGGCTCTGGAGGAGCGCTTTCATTTGCAAAACTCACCAGATCTTCGAATTATCACGTGCGTATAACTGTGAAAAAATGCACTTTCACTTCGAATTCAGCTGCTATAGTTGGTGGATCCATCTATGCTATAGACAGTTATATAACTCTTCAAGAGTCGAGCATCAGCACGCACAGTCAAAACCCTCTTTCAATGACGGAGGGTATTGCTATATCAATCAGAAACACCGGGTTGCTTTATGGATTGAAAGTCACAGTAAATGATCGTCGTTTAAAAGTATCCGTAATTCGTATTGAAGGTAAAGCTCTCTTGAGTTTAGACACTAGCCTGTTCTGTCCAGTGGGAACAATCGTTAAAGATTCCTCTGTTGGCAGGTCGGGTATATATGATTTCCTAACACTGTATTGCACCGTGTGTGACGTTAACAAATTCAACATAAATGGCGGTACTTTAAAACGATTGCGAGTGGATAGCTTCGATTGTAAGAAGTGTCCACCAGGTGCTAAATGTCAGTACGGTATATTGAAGCCCATGGACAACTACTGGGGATTCATTGATAACAAATCTGGCGACTTGAATTTTGTACAACTGCCTGTTGGGTACGGGTGTTCAAAGAGCCAATGTACACGATACAATTCCTGTGCAAAATACAGAAGTAGTACAATGTGTAGTAAATGTGTACAAGGATATACAGAAAGCATGCTATCGTCAAAGTGCATAAGGAACAAAGATTGCAATTTTCTTGCATTTTGGGCAATGGCAGTTGTTTTTGTCGTAGCATATCTAGTTTTCTTCCTCTTCAAGAAAACTTTGATGACTTCATTGATGACTTCGCTCCTTTGGTGTAAAAGTAAAGACCAAATCGGCTGCAGAGCCCGGCAATGTTCTCTAAGTGATGATCGATATCAGCTCATGATATCTGACACAGACGAGGGAAGTCATGTTCATGATGTCTCATCTGCTGCTGGCCTCGTAAAGATCCTTTTCTACTTCTACCAAATAGAGGCACTACTAGATGTGTATGGAAGGGAAGGGGAACTTGTAGCCAGTATAAAAAGTTCTGTCCGCTATGTTTTCAACTTCAAATTGACAATAAACTCGCGATCCCCCGCTTGTGCAATGTTCAATATGACTCCAATCAGAAAAGTAATGGCGAGAGGAGTATTCATTGCAATCATACTCGGTGCGTTTATTCTCATTTACACTGTATGCAGAATTTGCAAGCGAACCAAGAAGTGCAAAAATCAGTTATACACAAGAAAGACTAAAAACCCCTTTGATGAAAGAGTACTAGTTGCACTGTTTGAAGTGTACCTCTTAAGCTACTCGATAATAGCTCTGGTTTTCATATCATTGCTTAATTGTAAACAAATAGGAAATCAGAGAGTGCTGTACCTTCAAGGCAGCATACAATGTTATAAATCATGGCAGTATGGACTTATGGTGGCTGCCGTAGTCTGGGTACTACCATTCTGGCTATACGTCTGCATTCTTCCGAAACTTATCAGAGAGAAGCGATTGGGACCAAAAGTCCTTTTCCTCGGCTGCATTTTCCCAATATTAATTATTGCATATTGTCTAGCAATGTTCAGAAGTTGGAAGAAACAGCTAGAGTCTTCACTACAAACAAGCAATTCTGACGACAGCTTACTTGAGAATGATGCAGGACCAGAGACTCTTGATGGAAATGGTCAAAGTGCCGAAGCTCACAACAATTTACTCTTTTCTGTGCAACAACTTCTTTGCGCACCCTTCAAGGATACAGTGAATTCCAGCAACTTTCTATCCTGGGATGGTGTCTACGTATTTCGCCGCTTGTTTGTCGTATCTGTTTTCGTATTTGTAGAAAACCCACTTTACAAACTTTACATCATACTTGCTGGACAAATTATCTTTCTCATTCACCATGTTCATGTCAAACCGTACAAAAACAAGATACTTAACTTGATAGAAACAGGGTCACTGGCGTTTTTAGTCATGATCAACGCAATGAATCTGCTGGCTGTGGATCACTATATAAATGGCGTTAATGAAGAGGGTGAACAACTTTTATTATTGCAGATATTTTCATGGATTGAAGCAGTTCTTCATCTTTTTGTGCCAGTGATTCTTGTAACAACAATATCTGTTCTAGCAATTAGCAGGTGTCTACACTTCGCATTCAAAGCATTAAAGCGTCTGTGCTGTGGATTGATGATAGCAGTAATGCGAGCAAAATGGTGCAGACAGTTGACTGTGCAAGACTGAGTCTTGAAACAAAAGTCACAGCTACACAAAGTGAAATGGCGTTTGTAGAAATTACTGTTTAGTTCCTTTTTTTGAATAAAACGTTTGTGGTTAAAGACGATTAGACAGCTGAGTGGCTTGCTCTGCATTAAACCCTACACTATGTTTTCTTTGCATCATGTCTTGAGTTTCTTTACTACTTCATACTGAATGTAGCTTTGCTGAATGTGTTAGATATTTCTAAGAATAACTAGCAGTTAATAGTGGAAATATTTTCCTAATGGAACGCACTGAAGAAGCCACGAGGTAGAATGGACTGTCGACCAACATGAAATACAACCAAGCTAGGCATCGATTCCCATATTACTTATCCTTTGCTACTTTTCAAATCATTTGTGTACCTCCATCCCATGTAACCTTTCATATGAAGCCCATGCTTCTTTGTCATGGACTGACGGGAGGTCACTAATTTAGTACGTACGCACGAAGAGGGAGGGGGTCGAGCAAAAGCGCACGCCATACGTACAAGGTGGAGGGGGGTTGACACATCTAAGTACCTACGCAAAAGTCCCTCTTTGCATATATTTTGCAATATGGTCATATACAAGGTACTTTCATCATATTTACGACTTCATTACTGTTTTAAAAAACATTTGCTATGATTATCTTCCTGTCTCTCAAATGTTTCAGTCTTTCTCTATGGAATTATTGTTGGATAATTTAGAAACATTCCCGTTAAAAATGGGGGTCATATGGGGAAGGGTACGTAAGCAACAGGGGGGGTCATAGCATGCGGAGTGTTCACGATAGGGGAAGAGGGAGCCAAACTGTTGCCATTTCGGTATGTACGTACTAATTGAATGACTCCTGTCCTCAAATTTGCCTAAAGTCAGTCTCAAGCGATGATTGACATATTTACTTTCATTCTACCGTTTGTATGAAAGCTAAGCTATTGACAAATTGTTTGTATCCTTTTGCAAACTTCTTTGTTACAAGTTGCGCATGAGATATTCAATTAGCCTTCTTTCACCTAATTCACTACAGGGTGTCCACCAAGACAAAGTTGGAATTCCTGCAAAAGTTTCAGTAAAAGATGACCTTTTCCCAGAATTCTGAGTAGAAAACCGCACTGTTTCCCAGCCAAACTATGAATGTTGATAAGAAATTCCAGCCATTGAAAATTCAGTCCAACTATCGTCACAGTATTAAGTGACTTTACAATTTCCAATAAATTAGAATATTCTATATAAATTCAATGTCTTCCGGTAAACCACCATAGGAGGGTAAAGATCTACTAACCACCATGGCAAAACATTGGGAAAGCTTCCATTCCTGGATCGACTCTGTCCTACGTTATATTGAACAATCTTTTCTTCTTTAATCCTGTTTATCGATAAGATCGTTTTTCATCTAATAATGTTTTTCATCTAATAATACCGCCAATTATTAATGGGCCCAAAAATACAATTCCAGCTTTTCCAGCCAAAGCAGAAAACCTATGACTTTCCAGCTTTTCCAGCATTTCCAGCCAGAATGGACACCCTGTACTATCCTCTATTTTTATCGTAGTTTTTATTAAAACAAGACTGCTTTGACCACATATGGTCATAAACCACCAAGAAAACATCCAGCACAAAATAGAAAAGAATCCCAAGATAATTTGGGGCATGCAGAGCACACTTTCTCCTATCTCTGCTACTTGTGCCATTCCTTCTCCATCCATTCACATTAAAAGCATTACGCAGGTCCCTCCCAAAATGCAGAGTACACACGCAATAAATACAACATTTCACTAGGTGATAAAACTTTTATTTGTAAAGAAATAAGTTGGTTAGAGTACTTATACATAATAATACTAAAAAATTAGCATTAAACAAAATTATGGAAACTGAAAAACGATACCTAGCAACCTTGCCAGTTAACAAAGGATCACTCTGGATCTAATAGCTCTACCCTGATCACCACTACCTCATATCCTAATCTACTGTGATGTAGCCAGGGGGCAACGGGGCAGGGTTGGCCCCCAATGATGATAAATTTGGTGTTTGAGAAACACTCAAATCTGCAATAAAGTTGACACACCAGAAGGAAACTTTGAAGTAGCAAGTGCAGCTACTCCTATATCCAAAAGGGCATTTCCCTAATATTTAAGCCCCCTTACCCCCATCATTCCATCTTTGTTCATATTGGATGGTACTTCAACACTCACCATGGCAGGGGGCTATAGACCTCTACCCCTAGGTAACTCCAGGGTCCACACCAATTTTCCCCACTCCTCCTAACCACACCCTTTTTTGCCCCCCAAAGATGCAGCCCTGGCTACGTCACTGATAATATGCATTTAAAGCCAATCTCTTATCTCTTCATACTTCAAGTGAACAAATTCTATTTAAAATACACCTCATGGTGATACCACCTAGCTTCCTTATCATGAAAAAATATCCAAGTCAATGAAGCTTCCTTATTAAAGTCTACAGCAAAACTTTCCATAATATCAAATACACTGAAATCTATTTTATTTGCACATAACAGTTTCAGGCTTCATAAATGCAAAGATTGCACAACAGACTGGAAACTGATGGTTAACCAACTTACTTAGAGAAATTAATGGGTGCATATGCTTTTGCAACTATACATGAAATTCACTACACAGAAAGCATGTCTGCAGTAATCCAGGAAGTATTTGATTCTAACTCCCTGGCTCTGTGATACTGGCCTAAGTACATGACAAACTAATTTCAGAGTACAAAGGAGCTTTTCCAGACCTTCAAAAGTAGAATGTTACTAAGAACAAATGAGGCTCTAAACATGGAAAACACAGGCAGAATTAGATCAAGCAACCATCAACTGTGCACTTTTCTAATAACTTGTAAATTGTATTATGCTTTTCGTTATACTTGGAAAGTATCATGAGTCTTCTGCTGCACATTATCATCTAGAATATAATTCAGACTAGAAAATGGGTGCCATATTCTTATCATGCAAAAGTGCACAATAAAGACAAGGAGAATTGCAGCCAATGCATCAACTCCATAGTGATGATGAGAGTAGAGAGCAGCCCATGAAATCCAAAACACATGAAACCATGCAAATTTCTTCCCAATCCATGGTCTGTTTACACAAATAATTGCTGGCCATGCAACATGAAGCGATGGAAATGCTCCAAATTTCAAGGGTGATGCTGAGTAAACACCATGGAAAAAACTCATACCAATAAATGCATCCAAACGCTGGAAACCAGCTTCATTGCTACCAGCTTTTACCACATGTCCATCAGTTCCATAAACAACACTATCCACATACCATGGTGGTGCAGTTGGGAAAATGTATTGCAAAAATAAGGCACAAAGATTCACCCATCCACCACACCATGCAAATGTCAAAATGCTGTATCTCTTTTTAGGGTTTATTAGCAGGTACAACAAGAAAAACGCCGGCAAAGGAAAGTGAACCAAATATGGAATGGCTGCAAGACAGTCCAGAAATGGATTTGCAATTTTTGAAAATAGCCTGTGTGGATGGCAATGGAATATAACTGACTCAATCCATGGTAAAAAGTCAATATTAGGCTTCCGAATCTGATCCAATCCAGTCAAGGCCCGAAACAAATTATAATTTGAGTAAAATATAAGGTAGATAGTGTATGGAAGAAAAGCTATCAATGCCTTTCGAATTGGTACTCTTTTTGTAACTTCCCTTAATTTCTGAGGTATTTCTCCAACAATTGACTGAAACTCCACCTACAAAAACAATGATATGCAGATATGGAAACAGGCAGTAAAATGGCAATCATGACTAGAAAAGAACTGCATCATGAAAACCATTTTGCACAAACTATTAAATAATCACATATCCATAGACATTACACCAAATACTATAGATCTAGGTCAGAAAACTTGAAAGTCATATGGTAAATATTTGACAACTGAAAGGCATATCACAAATATTCTCTCCAAACCGCAATTCACATCTAGAAGTTACTGCATCTGCACATGGCCTAAGAGGAATCTGAACAACTTTGTATCTGAGTTACTTTTTAAAGTCAACATATAGAGCCAAAATTGATAGTGAAGTGTAAATGAATAATTGATTGTGCTTAGCATACGCCAAAGCAAACTCAAAAATAACCAATTACTAGGATATGCACTTCAATGTCCATTTCCACATGCTTGGATAAATAAGATGGGAATACTAATGGTTTTTAATGATCACTACTAACTTATGAAAACATAGTTTCTCATAATACCTATCTATATCATCCATTCTTCTATGTTGCTGATCTAAGGCTACCTTACCTACAAAACCATGTCATGCCATAATAAATGGTTTCTAGTTGGTTCTGCATATCATGACTTCATGAAGCTGATTTTACAGTTGGGTGGACTGTGCACTTAGATTTTCCACTTAGAGTCATAATACTTACTTAGCACTACTAAGCAGCCTAACAAGATAGATGTTGTCCAAGATTTGAAAAGGCTGTTATGTGCCAAACCAACCAAATATCCCTTGGTATGGCACAAAACAGCTCCTTACCTAAAACAGCACTATATTAACAATGCACAGTTAATGAAGAGACCTATTAGGATTGCATACAACTTTTCAAATTTCAGTATAGCAACCCTGCTATTCAGTTTTGAGTCTAGAGTCAAGTGAATTGTGGGTCCCCACTTATTTGCACGGTTTGAGGTCTGTATATCACCAGTGTGATGCTCACTATGGGCTTTACTGATTAAGATGAAATTCAATATGAAAAATTATATTGGGTCCTATACAATGTTCCATGTCAACATGCTGGGCATTTTTATAGCAATTAACAAGAAGGAGACAGAAAAATATAAGTACAAACCACTGACACTGCTGTTTGTAGTCTATGGTTATAGTATTCTGTCTACTACTAAGTAATCTTTTAACATGGCAGGCATAAAGTAGATACATTATGCATGCAGTGCTAAAGGCTACTAAGCAGCAGACTGAACAATATAATCATATCAAGAATTCGGGAAAACAGAATGTCTGCATTCCATTGCAAGCTATATGGAGATAAATAAAGTTGTTGAAATTTACCTGTTTTGCTTCAATATACAATTCAAAAGCTTCACGAAGGCTTATTGCAAACCGATTCCATGAATCAACAATCTATGGTAAAGAAGATATGAATTATTAATTTAGGAGACTGTCTTCAAATGCAAATAGATAAAAATTGGCCATGAATTGAGGAATGTAAGATTGTACAGAAGAAAAAATAGCATAAAGCTTTCAGAGTTAAAATCTGTCCTTTAATATTACAGAAATTAAAGATGTGTATAAACAAAGTGCATCAGATGGTTCCTAAATATAAAGTCAAGAAATATTGCTCTGCATAGGTAAGACTAAGGGCCTGTTCACAAGCAGTGGGCTAGCCGCTAAAGAATTCTCATGTGAAGGTGAGATATAAAGCATGTTGGCTGGATGACCTAGCCTGGTTTACCAGGCTAGCCCGCTGCTTGTGAATAGGCCCTAAGCTCAGTAGGTTTAACAGGTATGGGTTCAAACCATAATGCAAAAGGAACCAAGATGAAGCATGAAATTATGTGTAGAAAGTGCCAAGTATTCAAAACACTCAGGAAGCCAATTTGATAGCACTGCTGTCAAATCCAACATAACTTAAAAACTCAAGAATAACCACATGTAACTAAGTATTGTCTGGTAATTGTCAGATACTGTGAATGCTGGCTTTCTTTTACTTTTATTGCTATTGGTTTTAGTACTTTTAAACTTATGTATCATAATGCATATGATTAATAATGGTACACACTTTTATTTTCAAAAGAATACCTAACTTGTCTCTAAACCTCAATATTCTTAAACTGTTTTGATTTTGAGCCTTAGATTATTACACAATACCAAACATGTAACTACGCCTTAAAATAACAGTTGATGTCATACTTGATTATACAGTAAAATAAAAGTGGAGCAAAACAATAAGTATTGTATTGATAGTCTAAACGTTAATCTAAAAGCAGTATTTTACATCGTGATGAAGGTTGTGCATTGCATTAGTCATAAATTATTCTTAAACTTTAGCAACTCTGAGCCTTAAAATTCTCATAAAATTCATACCCATAAAAGTGCATATACCTCTAGCCAAACCTTGCCTTGCATTTGGCATGGTAAATACCTCAAGACAGGGGCATTATGTGCCCCCTTGAGGGTGCAAAAACGACAAATTAATTTATGACATGTTAGGTCTCAGGGGTGCACCAGTCTTAGGCATGAGAGGTACCAAATTTAGGTTTGAGAGAGCAGTCTCTCTTTTAATCATCAAAGTGATCTGCTAAATGATAATTTTCAAGGATCCTACTACTGTATGAGCAGTATATAACATATTTACAAGAGCAAAAGATCCTTAGGAGAAAAACTAAGATGAGAAGCCATGGGCTAGTTAAAGATAAATCCTGATTTTTCTTTCGCCACGAAAGGTAGATTATGCATGACGCTCAAAAACAAGCATTTACTCTATTAACGGTAGCTCACAGCTAGTACTCGCTAGATGGCAAGTTAATGAATAACAACTCAGCAGGTAGGCTATACCTATGTAAGCAAATTATACGCCAAGATACCAACGTAGGCCGAACCGCGAAAGACTTACCCTTCCTGCTTTACCCTCCATATTATTTTTCTGGGCTTCCAGATAAACCTGGGACGGCAAGAATGGCAAGCTCATCTTCAACTTTTCACTGATGCATTAATTTCTGAAATAAGGGAGAAAAAGTTAAAAGTATAAACTCTACCTAACTTTGTTTGTGACTTCCTCAATATGCAGGACGACACCAAGCAACAAGAACATAACACAAGAAAACTAAAATCTGTCTGTAGTATGAAAACCTAATCTCTACAGCTAGCACGGCAAGAATCACAAATAAAGGCTCTATGAAAGAGGGAAATATACTTTTTGGCTCGGTTTTGCTTCACTCTCTAGTCTCCGTCACCTCCCATTCGCCATTGCCATTGAAAGGGCGTTTAGTGAAATTGACGCAGCCCTTCACTGTTCCTCTGCACAGCGGACTTCTCATTGTTAGCCAACGACGTCATTCATCACCAGGCCCTTTCAGTTATACACTTGGGAGTCATTCATTTAGTACGTACGCACGAAGGGGGAGGGGGTCGAATAAAAGCGTACGCCATGCATACAAAGGGGGAGGGGAGTTGACGCATCCAAGTACGTACGCAAAAAGTCCTTTTTTCATACTTTTTTGTCCATGGGTACGACTTTGATTGTTGTGCTAAGTGTTATATAGCATGGCTCCTCCACATCAACGGAATACGTCACCAGCGAACTGAAGAAAGAACATTGCAACATGATTGTGCAAAGAGAACTAAAACAATATCTATTGGGCAATCTATGGACTTAACATTATTATTGGATATTTTATATGTTGCACCATCATTTGTGTTGGGTATTATAAAGTAGTTTAGTTTTATCATAAAGTTAGTAGTCGTCGAAGAAGTAGAAGTAGCTGAAGTAGATGAAAGCCACCCTGATGATAGTTGCCATTTTGAAGAGAAAAAGTCATAAGTCTTAAATAGCCTTTTTAGAGATTCTTGATATCACTACGAGAGAGCTAACGAAAGAGCACATCTAGATGTTATATTTAGAGAGATGCTTGGGTCTCGGATCTACTTAATTCCTATCCCTAAATTGTAACATAGAAGAGAGCGTGAGTTCTCTAGTAGTGATATCAAGAATCTCTAAAAAGGCTATTTAAGACTTACGACTTTTTCTCTTCAACACGGCAACTATCGTCAGGGTGGCTTTCATCTACTTCAGCTACTTCTACTTCTTCGACGACTACTAACTTTATGATAAAA
>WIPJ01000447.1:329353-357611 GCA_018155075.1 Cassiopea andromeda
GCTTTACATCACATCACATATCAATTTGAATATGAAGAACTTTCTCTCCATTCAGTGCATGTGATTTCAGTCAAATAAAATATTGTGATATTTAAGTTAGTTACTTACCGCTCATTGTTGGCTTTTCTTCTGCTTCTTCAAGGGCCAAGGCCATGAAGAAAAATATTGTTGATAGCCGCATATAACTGACACAAATAATCCTTTGTTTCGTTTCCTGGTAGACTTCATGTCTCGAAATATCACAGCAAGCATCAATTATGTTAATTTTTCTGACCTTCAGAGCAACAATATTTGACGCCAAGCACAGAAAACTACCATTGCTCAATATTATATCATTTTCCTGCCAACATTACTTTGCAATATTCATTGTTTTCATACAATTCCCAGTCACCGAACTACCTGAACTGTTTGTCCTTTAAGCAAAATTTACCTGAAATTTACCTGCCGAGGAACTATTGGGGGGGTGTAGCACCCCCCACACCCCCCCGGTCGCGACGCCCCTGCCTGCGATGGATTGCCGGTGCATCGCAGGCAGCTTAGGGGTCATTCACATATTACGTCACACTCATTTTGGCATTTTTAGACACCCACCCACCCCCTGTCACAAATTCAAAACTACCCAACCATCCCTATTGTGTGACGTCACATTATGAATTTTGATAGGATATTTTTCTGCTTTCGTCATAATGTGTTTACCATGTCCTTTTTTGGCCTCAATATGGCACCAATATAGAACTGCCAGATTATTTTTCGACTTGAAGCCAGACTTCTTCTAAAAAAGGGCCAAACTTGCAACTTTGAAGCAAAATGTGCTAAATATCAAGTTTTTAAAAAATGTGACATCACACTGCAAAAACAACCCACCCACCCCCTGTCACACTTTGCCACAAAAATCAAGACCCTCCCACCCTCCTTGCGTGAAGTAATGTTTGTATGGCCCCTTACGATTATATGAAAACCAGCCCTTAGGGAATACCGATTTACAATGTAATGAAAAATGCCTAAAAATATAGAGCTTTGAGATCGAAATCTTTGGCAAAAGTTCCTTACAAAAAGTACACATAAAGAGGTGCAATTTGCAAATTTTCAATACACATTTTTTAATATAAGAAAGCAGTTATTATGATAATGAAGCTTAAAAGACCAAAACCATAAGAAACCCAAAGATCAAGCTTCAAAGCTTTGTCTTTTTGCTTGCAACCTCCAATTCATACTCTTTCTTGAACATATCGAAGGTAAGATTTAGGCAGTATCGTAATAATTGTGATTCACAATTTTTGGCAAGCAAAAATGCAAAACTTTGGAACTCAAGCCTTGGGTTTTCTTATGGTTTTGGTCTTTGAAGCTTCATTTTCATAATAACTGCCTTCTTATATTAAAAATGTGCATTGAGCATTTGCAAATTACATGTCGGGGTTTTTCATATACGTTGCATGCTTTGCAGAGACAGAATTAGAGAGAGAGAGATGGTAACGTTAACAGTATAAGCTTCAAGCAGACAGCTTTAGAGAAATATTTTCATGAAGAGTAACAGGATACAAATTGGTGTCTCTCTGAGAGTTCTCTTGGCACTTTAACAACTAAATCCATGAACCAGCAGATAGTCTGCGTGGGGACACTGAAAAGTTTCTGCATTACACCAGTGTACTTTTTGTAAGGGACTTTTGCCAAAGACTTCAATCTCAAAGCTCTACATATTTATAGGCATTTTTTATTACATTCTAGTACTAACAGGTGCTTACTAGTTCATTGGCGTCAATGCAATTTTGTGCCCTGAAAAAAGACTGATGCAAGAAATACATTGTGATTCAAAATTTTGCAGCAAATCAAGCTGTTTATATGAATTTACACTTTTAGCTTAGAAGCATCACTTCAACTTCATGCTGTGTCAAGGGTTTACAAGAACATGACCTACTTTAATAGTCTATGAAGAACTAGCATCACCCCTCCCTAGAAAAAGAGCTCTGGCAAATAAAATAGTTATTTTCTTTGAAAATTAAGAGCTTTTATACGCCTAGAAGTAAAATATAACATATAATCAAGTTGAAGAAATGATAATTTACCTACTATGACAATGATAACAATACAAGATAATAAGGGTAGTGATATATTTAAGTAGAAGATGATATAATTAGTAGCTACAAACTCTAAAGTTTGGTCTAGTATAGATATCAAAGCTCACCCTTAAAAACTACAAAATTCACTTAAATAAAAATTATATCAATAATCTTCCTTTCAATATTACAAAGTCCAAATAATAATTCTAATTTCATGCTAAAACTTGAAAAAATTGTCAACTCTCTGTTTGGTTGATTTATCGGCAAAGAGTTATTGCAACGTCACAGAACGAATAGGAAACAAAGCTAAAAAGAGGCCAAGGATAATGTTGATTACATTCAGTTAAGAAATTCTACCGTTCAAGTATACATGCTACGTGTTATGAAGGATAAGTAACACAATCTAGAACACAGTTCACGCAAAAGACAGGATGACTAAAATGCTAGAGATTTTCTAAGCCATGCCCATGAACATGCGTACCTTAAGAAATCCAAATGTGGAAAATACAAAAAGAAATTCTTTGGTAAGAATGAAAAAATACCAGACTAAAATATCTTTCATGAATATGTCAAACAATTCTGCAGCTACTAATTATACTATTCGTTCAAAGTTATGAACTTGCATCCGAAGAATCTTTAATCTATACAAGCATTTTGCCACTAAATTGAGTTACTGTCGAAATCTGAAGCGAAACCAGAAGTTGTAAGTTTATACTACGTTCCTGTGATGTCAAAATCTAAAGTAAACTTTTTTGAAAAAAGTACGGGGGGAGAACTTCCGACGAATCTGAAATGGTGTACTGGATATTATACCCAAACCCGAAAAATCACTCAGTAAAGTAAATACCTAATTGCATTACATTTCAGAGATCCGAAAGACAACACACAATCCTAATATATAAATCTGCCAGCATTGGATCCAAGACTTGAAAATCCTCCTCCACAATTACCATATGATCCACCTCCGCTGTCATCATTTCTATCTTCATCCCATTTACGTGATTTTGACTGCCATAATACGTCAGTCAATGGCCTCTTCGTCATTCGCTGGTCCTAAAAGTCATGGAACAATAGAACTTCTAGTATACATGAAAATCATTAAAATTTCCATTTAGCTCTTTAGATTACTTCAACCAATCGAGTCTTATGCTGTTTACGCAAAGTTGAAAAACTGCGCAAGGACGTAGGGAGCATTCAAAAAGTGGGGGGCACATGTATTCAGGAACACCCCTACTAGCAAAAAAGGGCTCTATGTAAGCTGACAAGGGGCACTTTACATCCGAATTTGTGAAAAAGTGGGGGACATGCCCCCTGTACTACGTCCATGAAACTACGTATGAATGGACAAATCTACTTTTACTTATACAGAAACTATTTATCCCAGCACGAAAAAGCGGCAACATACTTAAATCTATTTAACAATTTCTATTAACAGATATTATGTATATGAGTGAACACTTTGTATGTACTTCGCAATACTTTTGCGCTTTCTACAATAATTTTGAAAAATACATTGGTACATAAAACAGTACTCTTGGGTGGTTAATAGACGCCCCCTGCTAATTAATTTTCCACAAATTTTCCACCCAGGACATTCTAAATTTCTGAGTAAGATCTCACCCTAGGTCATCTTTCGAGGAGATGTTTTGGACTGCAAGTAGAAAATATGATAAAAAAGCACGCTTATTAATGTGTTGTGTGGTTCGGCGTTGCTTCATTCTGTAGACTTGGCTATGTTACTTTGATATAAATCTGTCACAAGAAACCATTGCCTTTTCTATAATATTTTTGGTAATTTTCCTACTCCTCTCTCTAATTAGGTTTTGGGATTTTTTCAGCCCCCTGACTATTCCAATCCCCCTTATATTAGGCACCAAAGTGAACATACATTTATATGGGTGTGTATATGTGCATCCATTAACATATGTTGATAGAAACATTGACGCATGAATAGGATTTGCAACACACACCTACCTTGCGAAACTCGATGTTGTCTGATTCGACTTCTAAGGTCCATAGGCCTTCAGATTCTTCTTCAGTAGAAGCAGGGCTATCAGTGCATGACTCTTCATAAATGAAAACATATGGAGTATCCCTGGGGTGGTTTGACTGAATTTTTTCCAGGTCCGCTGCTTTCACCCGGGTTACTAAACTATCATTGAAAAGATACCAATCATCCTTTAGAACGCTTTCGTTCACATCATCTCCCAATACGTCTGTACTTGAGTAATAAACTGTGTTTTCTGGTAAGGAGCCTCCTTCAGACCTATCTAAAGTGCTGTCAATAGGCCCCACATTACGCGACTCCAACTGCCGTTCACTAGGTCTTGAAACATTTTTACGAGAATAGCAATAGTAATGACCACTTTCTGAAGATACACCAGCATGAACAATTACAGAAACCAAACAATACGATTTGTTTTCAGCATCATTCATTCTCATAACTGGTTTGCAGGAAATGCTTGGGAGAGTCTTTTTGAAACTTTCTATCCCACCATTGCTACACTCTTCATCTAACGATGTACTGTCAACTTCCATCTCACATTCTTGGCGCATTAGCGGTATTTCTGCCGTATTATCACTATCCTGCTCGTTCACTGTCTGAATAAGATTAGGAACAGTCAAAATGTAAGGGAATTGAACATTTTGCATTATCTTGCCACGTGTGTGTGTCTTGGCATTGTAAGTGAAACGTTTCAGGGTCAAGATAAGGTACTTAGGACATTTTGTCAAAAAGTGTGTCTGCTCAGCATCCTGCAGTGATGAACAATTATCACATCTGTATTGATTCTGGCCATGCAACACTTCTGTTGATAAATAAGAATGAAGAAGATCTTGCAAATTCAACGGCTTCTCTTCACTTATTGGAGGCTGTACGTCTTTCAAATCGCGCGGTGAATGGAAAGTAAACGTCATTGATGGTTGCGAAAGTTCACTACTTTTTTTCGTCTCTATAACATCTTTTTTCTCACTCTCAGACAGATTTCCACTTACTGCCTTGGAAAGTCCCCTTGAAATGTCACCACCTAAAACATGCAACACAAAAGTATTGAACTAGGTCGCTTTATATAAAACAATCCCAAGGCAGTGATCATTAGCTAAATGCCTGGCAACATATTTTGTTATCCACAATAAAAGGAAGTTGAGCAAAGGACTAGGAGTGGAAACCTCATACCCTTCATGATAAAATGAATTACACGAAGAGATCTGGAAACAAAGAGCCCTAATGATTTTGTAAAGTACCTATTTCATGTACGAAGGTCCACGGGTGAATCTCCTGCACATATATCATTTACATCAAAGCAAGGGTGCTTGAACAGGGGGTAACACGGGTAATCGTCCTCCCTGCTCTAGTGAAAGGGGGAAAGTGGGGCAAGAATGCCCTTTTTCTAAAATGGATTTTTAGAAAAAAATTGATCAAGGACTACTTTAAAGCAAATTCCTGCCATCAAAGTGTCATAACACTTTCGAATTTGGCGCAAGTTATCCTACTGCGTTCATTTGACTTCAAGTGCTTTAAAAATTCAACAGTTTCTACATGACTTCAGATAATTTTCTTATAGTACCATCACCTTTTATTACAACATCAGTTCAGCGACTTCTCTAAAAACACATTTGCGGCTCAACACCTAACATTTCCAGAAAGCTACTGTAATTGTTGGGTCATTGAAGGGCGAGGTCATTAAAAGAGCGTGGCATGGTGCCCCACAAGAGAAAGCTGCCCCTCCCATTGCCCTGATGCGTTTTCGGCACGCCTGAATCACAGTCAATTAAAACGAGGAAGCATAAAATTGACTACAGAGCTCGAGAGCAAAATCAATATGAAAGCTTTGAGACGAAGTAAACATAGCAAATTGCACTTAGGGAGGAGATATCTTCCATAACTGCACATCAGAAGCGTACTTTTCAGTGGCAAAAGCACTTCTCGCTCGAAAATACAAACGGCATGATACATTTAAGAATTGAAGTCCTGATACTTTTACATAGATTTCTCACCTTTGAGGGAGAATTCTCTTTCTTGATTGTCTATAGCGTTTGGAAATGCTAATGGCACGTCAGTAAATGCTTCAAACCTCGATGATACCGCACTGCAGTTCATGCACTTGACGTCCACTTTACATTCTCCTGTGAACAACTCATTGACTTTTGGATTTGAAGTCTTGCATGAATCACCATTTCCCTGCCTATCACAACGCAGCTTATCTTCACGTTCTAAAATGTCTATGAGGTGTTTCAAGAACTCTGAGCAGTCCTGTTGTGCTCCAGGCCTAAACCAAGGAGGCCTTGAAGCTCTGTAGAAATCATTTGGGCTTATCGCTGGCCTCTGAAATTGTAACCAACATGAAAAGGTAGCATACACTATAGAAGCTACTGCACCATTAAAATCTAGGTTAAATATTTCCTCCTAAGTGCATCAAGTGTGACCTAATGACGACATCTTTTGTCATGACTAGTGGAAGGGTTGAGTCAAGCCCATAAATCAATCTGCAAAATTTAAATAGCTAACAAACAATGAACAACTGGATAGCACCTTGGCAAATAAAACAACATAGATAATGAAGTGCGTGGGGTGAATAGATAGCAAGATGGACTTCTTAACATTTATATAGGGCAACTGCTCAGATACTTCATGGTGTCATTTGTTTAATTGTGCAAGAAACAGACTGGCTGGATAGTGAATTTCAACAAAAAATCAAAATATATACCTCTGATAACAGTAAAAATGCAAATAACTTTGCCAAGTTGTAGGTTAGAGGTTCCGTTGTTGCTGTTAGAGGCATTGATAGAAGCTTTGAACGTAAGCTGAAATAGATAAACATCACTCCAGCCATTATCTCAATAAGATTTTCTCTAATTAGAACATTATCCAATAAGAAAGCAAATACAAATAAAATAATGAGGAAGTTAAAACATCACATACTTTATACATGAAATGAGTGTTACTATACTCTCTAAGCCATTATCAATATGTGTTACCTCTTAAGCATGTACAAGGCTTGAATCACACTATTCATGTAGCAAGTATTTCCTAGGTTAATTAGGCCAGTCTTTCCAAAAAAAGGCTTTCTAAATTGCTCAGATCCTATTTGTAATGTAGACCCATCTTGCTTGATTACAGAGCTTCCTAACATCCATCGCTTCATATCTGCAATTGACGGTTGAGGGTAATTCTGAAAAACAAACAAACATTGCATACATTTTTCATTCATTTCAATAATTACTAGCTTATTTATTAATTGTATTGATAATATACATTCATAAAAATGTTTTCCTAAAGAACAAACTTTCTGCTTTCTGCTTGAATGCTTCTTAATATTTCATCAAATCTAGCCTCAAATGTTTCTAAACTTTTCTCAAATTATTAAGAATTCCAATTGCAACTACAACTGAGACTAGGCAGCAATGGTGCTAGAAATAGGATGCTCAAATTTTGTGAGGCATGCAATGGATCTTCTCATGGAATCTAATGGATTTTTTTCCAGCTTGGTAAAAAACTCTTTTGTAGTAATAGTTTTTCAAGTTACTATTTGAAACTTAGCCTGCTTGTGTTTCTTAAACATTTTTTAATATTTACCTAATTCCAGTTTCTTATAGACATGCTTCCTACAAAAGGGTGTATAGCATGAATGATATTATCCAATACCAACACTATACTTAAACATAGAATATCTTTCATGTTTCTAGCAATAACTTTCCTTTCTAAAACACTAGCAAACTCCCACATGCTTAACTGTAATGACTTTATCTAATTCCTAGATCTTACAAATAATACATTAGATATCAAAGTAAAAAAACAAAATGTCAACAGTAGCAAAACTAATCTATGCAATAATTTGAGCTTTCAAAATGAACAGCAATTTGAAATGTGGGCTTGTGAGTTATCAGCAATGAATATCAAGCTAATAACTAATAAGCTAATAATGAATATTAACTCAAAATTTGGCTTCCAACCAGTATGAACAACAAAAAAGTACACAAAATACAGCCAATGAACCACATAAAAATAGACAAAAACAATATTTCTCCATGCCACTAACAAAACCCAATCATGGATTGAAAATGACAGATAATGGAATAACATTGTATGGCAATAACCAGTAAACTCACAATGACAAATGCATACACTTGTAGTAAAATACCTTAACAGCAGATAGCAGATCACTATAAGCATCTGAATATCCTGGAAATATGTAAACCAATGTGTAAGCTAGTTCTGCCAAAAGTTTCAAAACTTCTTTACTTGATTTAGGATCCTTCTCAACTAAACTGAATAAACTTGGAAATCTTGGAACAACCTGAAATATAATTGCAAATATCTAAGATCTGGGATGGCAAAACTATAATGTCATTATAATATAAAGCCTGACTTAGTGATAAATATGCATAGCAAAGAAATTTGATAAATAGATAGGAAGAATAAAATATTTCTCCACCAGATAGCATAATAATAATTAGTACAAAATAAATACTCTAGGAGAAGTAATCTAGAAGATATTTTTCCAGATCACGCCACATCTGGAGATTTCAAAAAAAAAATGTCTGATTGAAATTTGTACCACAAAAACAAATAAAAATGAACACTAACCTTGTGAAATATTTCAGGACTGTGTTGGTATGCCATCATCATAAATGAAAATACTGCTAATGCACTTTCCCTTGATACCTCACAGAACATGTGATTAAAAACCTAAATGAAAAATATGGAGATGGTCAGCACCACTCTGCCAATTATTTGAAAAATACTAGCATTTACCACATATAAAATAAAAATCAAGCTGCAATACCAAGAGATGGAAAAGAGTTGCCAAAACTGAATAAAACAATTCAGTTTCTATTTGAGATTATTAAGAAGAGGTCCTAAATTGGCATCATAAGAAAAGGACTGACAAATTGTACTTTAACTAAGAAACCTTAAATGTATACTTCTGGATAGCTTCTAAAGATCCCATACCAAATAGCATACATATAAATAAATACCTACTTAGCAAAATTATCAAGATATCAATACCAAAATATTACTCAAAATCTCCTCATATGTGTTCTCCTCTCTCCAGCTTAATACTATCACCCTCCCTTGGGTATACTGAGCATGTCATAGTAGTCTGAGAATATAAATTAACATCCAGCCCTAAAACCATCAAAGATATTGGGTACAAACATGGTACTGGCAAAAACAGAGACAATACTAATGGTAAAGATGTGGGAAACTTTCATATTGGCAAAAAAACTAGGTACCCCTTATATTCCACAACATTCTCCCCCCCCCTACATATACATCTCTATGTGCTATGTCTGAAATATATAAGCCTAAAATCCTACACACCTAAACACACACCACACAACACCACACCACACCATTGAAAACAACCCTCAAAATTAGAAAGATATCATACCACAACCGCTTTCTTCTTTATTATATCAGCAACTAATGTGTGTCTTCTTCTATCTGCTAACAGAGTCTTACAAAGAGTTATTATCCAAGCATCAAGCTTTTGAGAAGCTGGCCAGACCAACCAGTCAATTAATTTACATAGAACTCTATCAATGTTCACATCTTTTATCATTTGGTTACCACAGATTGCCTCTGCAGCAAACTTTGCATATTTTTGAGGTATACTTGTGAGAAGGGGAACCATAGTAATACTGGAAGGAGAATCATTCTGACACATGGTCATGAAAATTTCTTTCAGAGCAAAATGGACATACTTCTCATTCATTCCAATAATTTTTGAAAAAAGGGAGCTGAGAATGTTTGCTTGGCAAACTCTTTTGGATATTTCTTGCACTGGTGATCCAGTGGTCTTTGAGTCAACTTTTAAGCTAAATTTGCACAGCATTTTGATCATTTTATCAATCAAATCACTCTCCTTTTGCACTACAATGTCTTCTCTCCAGTTTTGAATGAGCACCTCTGCTAGCATTGCACAGATGTACACAGACTTCTCCACCAAGAAGCAGGAAACAGTTGATTTCAGTATTCCTTGCGCGAAGTGATTATCAGTGTTACTTGATCTAAGCAGAGACAATACATGAGGAATGAGTTCAAGCAACACCGACTTTTCTTCTGAAATTTCATCTTGTTGAAATAAGCCATGTTCTACAGCAAGAGTCAATTTCTGATAGAAAAACTTTGATACTTCGTTAGGATGGGCTCTGGTATACGCAGTTAGTACACGCTTGGTCATGCTGACGTCAAAATCCGTTTTGCTATTGACGATAATGTTGAAACAGACTTTTAAGATATTGTTTATCGCATCCTTATCTTCAATTGCATGAACAGATTCCACTATTCTATCGATGACGGCTAACTTTAAGTCTTGTGGATAGTTAGATGAAAATGTTCCTTTAAGAACTTCGTCCATTCTCGGGTCTTCTTTTGTGGTACAATATGGCCTATATCAATCAATCGTTGGAAAGGAATGTTTAGTGCCTATACACAGAATGATATTTTGAGGCAATCTGTCATCATGCTTCTATTTCTTATGACCATCCTAGGCTCTTCATCTTCTCCCCTATACCAGCAGCATCTAATGCAGAGTGTTTACCTTATACTCATATTTTCTCATCTTCCCTAATAACGAAAGCCCATATCCACGCATAGCTAATGACAACAACATCCGATGATTACTGCGCAATTGGGCCTGGACCCGAGTGACATAACTAGTTTTCCCATCTCCATGAGTTTTCCACACTGGTTTCCAGCAACTTCTTGTTATAGGTCAGCGTTTCTCAAATAGTGAGACGCACCCCCCTTTGAGGGGGGCATGATGCAATATAATGGGACCACATATGAACCAGAGGAACAGGTATACCTATAAAGTAATAATATTATTTATAGTGAGTGGAGGGCGCGAGATATTTTCTACTTACATGGCGGGCTCTGCAAAAAGTAATCGAGAAACACTGCCATAGGTACGGGTAGCAATAACTTACAGCAAAATTTTAAAGCAAAATTATAGAGTAAAAGTATGCAAAATACCTTTAAAGGCAATTTTTGCTGTTGATCAACTATAGCACTTTTTGCATAAAATAAAACTCGAAAAGAGATTGAAAGAGATAGGCCCCTACAACAATTTTAGCAAATAACGTGTAGCCCTGTGGGGGAACTTTACTCTACGCTTGTGTAGCTTAGATGAGTCTGATATAGCCAATTCAAATGAGTGAAAGATGCTGAGTGTATATATATGAAAATGCTAAAGAAGCTATTTTTCTTGCCAATTATGACTTTAATAAAACGACAAACAAGCTCTATCATGACGTCAAATAAGTGAGTGATTTAACATGAGTCTCATATTCATGCTTCATAGATTGATAGACAGTTGCAGAAATGAGTGGAGATATTTTTATGGAAATGTGCTTAATTTCAGTAGTACTTTTGCTGCTATTATCAAACGATTATCATGTTCGTTTCCTATCAATGAGATCAATAGTTTTTGGGAAACTGATAACACCATCTAGTCAACTTTCCAGTGCAAGTAGGTTACTGGATTCTCCTCAAGCGCACCCGAAAGTTACTGCATTCAATGACTTTCAAAATGCCTCAAAAGCACGAATCTTACAAGAAAGAACTTACCTGGACGATAAAGAGAGAATGAAACGATCTGTAAGACATTTAAAAAGACACAAGCCATATTTGCACGGACGAAAGGTTTTCAAAAAACACCGCACCCATAATAGGAACTCTAGAACACGTGCAAGGAATAAACATAGATGGAAAGGTTCTCCTAAAAAGCTGCGTAATAATAATAAAGTAGTGGATGATGCAGTTGGAAGTAAATCCAGAGGTTCTTCTTCCTTACAAAAGTTGCAGGATGAATATGAGGAAATGGGATCAGATGATTTATTGGTACAGGAAACCGATGAGTCACATGGTCAGTACAAACATTAAATGAGAAAAATAATCTTTCATCCTATCTTGCAAATTCTATGATCAATGAAAGGTGCAAACATTAACAATAAGCAATTCTCAATGGACCATTCGTATGCTGGATAAACTTTTAACTTTATATTCCTTTTGGATCGTCTCGAGAGCTTCTAAAAAACTTAGATTCTTTAATACAGCTTTTGTTAGCGATAATCATAATAATACTTCTCTAAATTTGCTTCCTAACATTTCAATAATAAATTTTATTCATCTCGCAGGAAAAGAGAGCAGAAGAGATGGGCAGTTAATTTTCTTGGCTATTCTCATTATTCTCTCAGGATCCTTCTTTCTGGTTTTTATTTGCGCCAAGTTTTAGTAAGTATTCCTAGCAAATATTGCTGCAGTCCATTGAATGGCACATTAATTTGTGCATTTACTAAAACATAGATGCTCACGGTTCTAAAAATCACCGAGCAGATTGGAATGCAAAAAGTATCTGACATGAAGTACCATATCATTGTGTTAGTCTAAATACTTTCATAAACATACCGTATAATTGTGAACATCAAAAAATAGTTGCTAAAACGTTGAAATAGAGAAACAATTGGAAAGACTAATCAGTGGTGATTTCTAAAAATTTTAACAAGGGGGGGCTCTAGGCACAACCACGCCCATAGTTTGGGTGTGGCCCAGCTACAACTACGCCCATTTTCTCAATGATAGAAACATGATAATTTAGTTTAATACTGATATAGTATAGTCAACAATAAGAAATGCCTCAATAGCCATATAGCAGCGCACAATTGATCATAGCACTTTGGAAGCAAGGCCAATAAACTCTGAAAAGCCAAGCCAATGCAAGAGTGTTAGGGGGGCTGAGCTTTCCCAAAATGAGCAGAAATTTTACCAAGGGGGCTCCGCCCCCCTGAGCCCCCCTAGAAATCACCCCTGAGACTAATTGCCAATGAGCAAAATAGCATGTTTTTCAATTAATAGCAGCCAACTTTTCTCTTTTGTTACTTAGTTCAACCACGTTATATCTTTTCAAATACAACAGAGTTGTCATGGAAGAAAGTATGTAAATCTTTTCAGGAAATTTTTCTAGCATCCTCCCTAGAAGGACCAGCCTTGATCATAAGGAAAAGTTTTCCAAAGATTTTTGCTGTGTAAAACACAATTGTCAAACAATCACTTTATACACATAGAACATCAATGATTTTTTGCCTAAAAGGTAAAGTGAAAGTCTCCCAGTATACATGCAATGGAGAAGGTCTAATTCAACTTCGTCTTGGAATTCATTGGAAATACTCTTTTCTTATGTAGCTTTGATATTTCAAGCTCAGTCTATTTCATCCAACAAAGTGTTCGATGCATATGAACACTAGTTAAGATAATATGAAAGGAATCAATATTAGGCAAATGTGTATTTATTTACTAATGTATAACCAACTGCATGCAAAACAAGGCCTCTTATAACATATAAAACTAAG
This sequence comes from Cassiopea andromeda, assembly GCA_018155075.1. Taxonomy (NCBI): domain Eukaryota; kingdom Metazoa; phylum Cnidaria; class Scyphozoa; order Rhizostomeae; family Cassiopeidae; genus Cassiopea; species Cassiopea andromeda. The sequence goes on from WIPJ01000447.1 coordinate 342,766, forward strand.
GGAGCAATTGCCCACTTAGTTCCTTCCTTGGCAATAAATGATACTTATTGGATTCTCCTTCCTTGCTCTGCCTTGAAAAGAGGATGCCTTATGCCGAAAAGGAGAGGCATAAAAGTGAACGGAAAATGATGCAGCAAAATGTCACAAGGTGAGCTAAATTTTTACCAATGACAGCTTGGCAAAAACAGTCCTTGGTAAAATAAAACCAAGCTTGCGACAGAAAAACCACAGAGCAGCAATGGCCAGTAAGTTCACCAAGTTAAATGCCTAATTGGAGGAGAGCTCTTTGTCGATTAATCCATCTTGTATCTGGCACAATAGATATGACAAATTTTCTTCATTTTGGTTCATTTTATATAACAGGGAAATCTCTATAAGTGCACAACCAAATCTCTCCAACTCCTCGATAAGGAACTCATTTACAAGCATGGATTCCAAATCTGGCAATGACACTACTGATGAACATAAAGGAAGTATTTTTGCCGAATATCCTAAGGATGAGGAAGCATCAAGTCGAATTGAAACAGACATGGATAGCTGAGATAGAGTTCAATGTACTGTACCATCCAATCTAAAAAGATTCCAATAAGGGCATTTTTTCTTCTCAAACTGGAGATTAATGATAAACGTAATGTTTGTCCTACATTCCAAAAAGGTGTTTTCCGACGTTCTTGAGGTTGTGACCTCAAAAACTTTTTCGCTCGCTCCGCTCGCACGTTTGATACCTTCTTTCTTATGCATGACTAGCGCCATTAACGTATAATCTATACAATTTATAATTCACACAAGTAATTAGAGTAAAGAATGTCACTAACTGTACCTTCTATTATCTTGTATCTCTGAAAATAAATTAATGGCTTTTTAAGGATATTTGAAAATAAGCATATCCCGGTCCCCTTCTTATATTTGCTCCCCCTATTTAAGATTCCTTATTAAAAGAGGCCCTGATGCAAAATGTAATTACTTGTACGTATGACGCAGAAGCTTTTCAGCTGCATAATTTTCCAATCATGCAAGGACATACTGTATTTCTCCTTTTTTATATTCATCAGCCCAGATTGCGGAAGACGACTAATACCGTTTAAAAGATACAATGGGTATGAACAGTTATCTGAAGAAGATGACATAGAAAACGAGAAATCAGCGATGAAATCGAAGGTAATGTACACCAATAGTTAACTGCAGTCAGCTCTCACTTTGTTATTTGGGAAAAGAGGCAATTTTGTCATGTTAGAACAAGCACACAATTTACTTTTCTGTCCATTAGCAAAGTCACTAATGATTGCTTCGTCGTGCAGTTAAGAAATGGTTAGTATTATCATTGCTTGAACAGGAAAATATAAATGCAAATACAAAAAGGTGTAAAGATATCTTTTCCTAAACTGAAGATAGAAGCAGAAGTGTCTTCAGAAGAATAATTAAATAGCTGAAATAAAATTTTATGGTTAAGATTGCTGGTCTTAAAATTGCCTCCATTTATCATTTATCTATCTATTCCTGTCGATCTCTAACCACAATATGTTAATAGAAAATACTAGTGTTGCTAAATAATAAGGCACCATGTCACAAGCATGAATGTTGTTTAACATCTAACGTAATTTTGCTTCTATATCAAGCACGTCTGCTGTGCCTGTTTTTGCAGCAACCAAGTAACATATTTTCTTCAGCCAAGAAATACTCTTTCCAACATTCATCACATAACTTTCCAAGACTAGCTTAGTGAATCGTAGTTTAATTATCTTGCATTCAGGATCTGAACTCAAGTAGTGCAGAGCAAGAGAAAACGACTCAATTCGAGCAACCAAGAGAGATACAGGGGGAAAACGATCCTTCTAAAGGCAATGATGAAACACCGAAGCTCCCGGAACAGCAACCTTCAAGTTCAAAAGAAAACAATAAAAGTAAGTCATAGTTTTTAGTCAACATTTGCTATGATAATATTAGTTATAAGTCCTGTCTAATTGCTCAAGTTTGCAAATAGTTGTTGCTTTGGGGCTTTTGATAGACCATTAATAAGAGGTAATAAGAGATTCTTTCGTCAACAATCAAGATACTAAAAGCATTTCAAAGTGCCCATTACATTTCTATCTTTCGGCATCTCTTATGCTGCCAAGATTATCACGTCATGATTTCATATTATAATAAAAATTGTCGGAAACGTCTACCAGTAAAAGGATTGCAAGTCGCATGCCTTTAAATCTCATGATCATTAACTGCATTTTGGTCCTAATGATCATGAGATGATTACTTAATTGCGAGAGCCATTTTCTGCTCAATAGTAAATCTTATCATCCTTCCTCTCGGAACTTAGTAATGCTGTTTTTAGTAAAGAATTTCTGTTTGCATAGATGATTATCCAGAGCTAGATGCTTAGGATGACCGCATGGCAAAGTCAACTGTAGAATGCTCACCTTCCATATGGGAGGTCTCGTACTGAAGCAAATGTCGGAGTTGTGACACTAGGACTTTTCTTAAGGAAGGTAGGAATCATCCACCCTGGGAAGAGGGCCTTAAATCCTAGGACGTCATAAGTCCTGGGGGGCCTCGCACAGCTAGAACAGCAATACATTTTCCGGGGTTGATGCCCTGGTCCTATGCTTTTCTGTCTGTGCCGTTGTTGGCTACAAGTTTCAAATATGAAAGAACTGTTTATTGACATTCAATCATATTCGCTTGTATTGCCTCAAATTGCATCCCTAGTATAAAAACATTGAATGCTAGGTTACTTGATGTTGTACTTTACCCTAGATGTTGGAAATCCTTCCTCAGTTACTGATGCAAATGGAAACCCTAAGGAAGCTATTGGATCATCTGCTCTCTCACGAATGCTTCCAATTTACATGGGCAAGTACCGTGGTTTTCAAGTTGAAGATGAGGAATCAGGCTCAGCACACCAACTGCACAGCTCCTCAGAAAGCGATTTCTCTGACTTGTCAACAGACAACTGGTCGTGGCCAATTCGAACTGCCAGAACAGTTTTGAGAAGCATCTCTAACATGTTATCAACCAAAAGGATCTCGGAATCAAAAAGATTAAGAGAGGATCCAAGTAAGGATGCATTGATTGAAATGGATGCTCTATCAATGGAAAACATAGCAAGGGACTCTATCAGCCAGCCATTGCAAGTCCAAAATGCCATTGAATCTATTGAGTATGATCGGTGCATGAACTATAGAGACGAAGGTGATAATGTAAGGCTGACTATCCCTTATGATATGGCTCATGAAGTTAAAGCAAAAGAAGGATGTAATTTAGAATCTTTTCAAGAATTTTATGGGACTATCAAAGCAAGATCAAGTCTAGACCGACAGAAAGAAAGAAGAAATGCTAATGACGTAGAAGATTGGAGCCAAGAGAAGCCGAAAGGGAAGCGACGGAAGCAGAAAATACGTGAAGAGATTGCAAAGAGGCAAAAGTGTAATGATGAAAAAGAATTTATTTATGTAATTCATGACGCTTCATACGAAAACTCTGAATCACAAAGTAACTCAAAACAATCCATGTCAACAGAATACAAAAGATCACGACACATAGCTGGTAGAGAAAAAGCATCATTGACTTTTAAGAATGATAATATGTGCGGCGGAAAGTCTGACATTAAGTGGAAAAATGCCATGACAGCGAAAGATGGTAATGGAGAAAAATTTTTATGGATAAATGACGCAAAGAGTAATAGGGAAACTCCAATAGATTATCCCCTGCAATCTGATCCAAAACACATCACAACTAGAGATCGAAAAAGGCAAGTGGGCAATTCCAATCAAGTTAATGTACCAGTGGTTATACACACTGAGCAATCATTGCACAACATCCATAGCAATAAGCCAGCCCGCAAAGTTTTTGTGCGAGACAAACGGAATCGAAGACATGATTCGTGCATCAAGAGAGGACATCGCAGTAGAAGTTACACATTAGGGCAAACTCGACAACCTGAGCATGCTGCCAGAATGAACCGCTGCCATAGCTTGTCTTCAATTCTTGTCTCTAACAATAAAATCAGTCATTGCACTTATGCAGAACAGGACCTTCACCTTAATAAAGAAGATAACGGTAAAATTCAATTAGGTTCTAGAAAATATTCACAATTACCTGCACCGCTGTTTGGCCCATTGCATATTAAGACACAGTGCTCAGTAAATAATCCAAATGCTCAAAATGATGAGCTATTATTAACTCATGAGCAAAAAAAGCCAAACACTCAGCATTTAGATAGAAACATAGGCCAATCTACTGCCTCCCAAAGGCAACAAGCAATACCCAAGAAGATATTACCACTGTCTGATAATCTTAGCAGTCAATGCCATGACATTACTCCTGTAGAGGCAGAAAGTGATTGTCAGCCACAGAAAACTCTATCTAGCAGTTCTTTGTGGAGAATATCCCCTGAAAATTCAACGACTAGTGAGAACATAGTAATGCTAAACAGAGTTGCAGGATCGTCAAGCTCATTGCTCTATTGTGACTCTGAAGAGCTAGTAGTTGCCAGAGAAACTAGAGGAGATCCAGGCAACCATACATACCCGAAAGGAGCTCAAAGAGGTAAGCCTTTACACCTGGACGTAGGAGAATTTTCAAAATATGTGTTTATAAATATTCTGCCCGAAGAAGCAAGAAGACTAGGAAGCAGCATGGGGATGTAGATGTATTCAGTTGCAATTTCCACAAAGGCTATTGCTCCTTTTGAAGAACTTCCTGAACTAGATCAGCTCCTATCCAACTGGGAGGGGGGTTAAAGCACCTCAATAGCATTACGTACAATGGCGAACAGAGTTTGATTTTGGACCACGATAAGAAGTATGTCAAGGACCATGAAGGCCTCAAAAGTGTCAGGGGTTATGTTGCATGTGCAACTAGTCTGTGATCGTGGCATTTGTTTATGAGTTAGGACATCACGGTTTTCTGCATACTTCTTACAATAGTCCGAGGTCCATTAAGCTAAAACTTATTTTAAAATATTTAGGTTCGATTTTTTACTGCAAAACATACTTTGTCAAGCTCGCGCCATTGAAATTGTTGAACTTCTAAAAAACCACTTCTTCGATGTCTCATTTCTCCACTCATTGCTTTTAGGGCATTTAAAATTTGCATATTCTGAACTATAAATATTTTGACCCCCAAACAAACTAATTGGTTAAAGTTTGTATTTTAGGTTACGAGCATGGTGAAAATGATGATGATTATAATGATTATGATTGCTGGCTACTGTCGAGAGGGTCTGGGGCACTTCAGTCAGAAAAAGAATCATATCGCATGGTAAGCAATAGGCATGACAGTGGCATTGGCAGTTTATCTCGGTCTACTGACAGAGCATCGGCCATACTGAACAAAATTCATAATGGCAGCAATAAAAGCTGGAAATACAAAGGTGAAAATGCATCGGTAATTCAATTCAATGGTAAGTTGTGTTCAGTGTCCAACAAAAGCATTCAAACAGTTCAGCCAAGGAGCGAATCAAGAAAACGATGGACATTTGTAAGAAAATTTTTCAAGTCTAAGACATCAGCTGGTGAGGCCTTCACCGAAGAAAAGTCAGTGATGAAGAAAAATAAAGGCATTTCCAAGAAAATGCAAAAAAAGTTAATAAAGCCAAAAATACAAAAGAAATTGAAAGTAAAATGATAAAGTAATGAGTTCGAATGATTAGCAACTTGAATTTAATTTATTTTTCTTCTTTGTTGCTCAAAGCTTTGCATATGTGTGTTGGATAGCAGAAGAAAACTTTCCATAGCTCAAAACGATCCCGACAAGTTCTCACTATAGAATTTGCTTGTTGATTTCAAAACAAACTATTTGCTAAAAGCGTAGGCTTTAGGAAAGTGCTGCATGTCATGACAGTATTCGCTCCACATATCACATGTAAATAAAACAAGGATTAGATTCACGTTCATAGGAGGAAGAATTGGGGTGCCACAAGACTCAGCTATGGGGCCTATTTCCTTCAACTTCTCTAAGAATAAATAACACGTGACAATGTTGAGCAATAGCATTTAACCCAAGATCTTAACTGATATTCTATGTATTTTTATGCACAGAATCAAATGAAAGTACTTTGTGGTTCAATTTCAATCTGTTTTTTGCCAGTTACTTCATCCGAAGAACTGGAAGAGAGCATAGCATTTTGTTGAAAATTAGGAAATGAATTCAAAATCAATCCTTTCCAAATGACATATTGCTGAAGCTATCTTTGACTAGCATTTGACAATGTGTAGTGATGTGTTGCGATTTGTTGCAATGCGTTGTGGTATTTCCTTTGATTCAATTCAATGTAATACGTCACTTCATTCCATTTTGAAATATTTATACTTGGTGGCCGCGCGAATGTTACGTCTGTTTTACAGGAGGGGGGGCATGCTGAAAACTAAGTTAAATGATACTTTAAAAGAAATACATATTTATACACTATCATTACATAGAGATGTTGTGTTACGCTATGTATCTTGATATCATTCCTATATGCTGCCTTTGCCACAGAAGGCATTTCGTACCAAAAAGAACTCGTCAATTCGATGCATTCAATACTTGTGTAGTTGAAGAAGCTTCACACATGATTCAGATTTAAATCATTCAGTCTGTGAACACAGCTTCAGGGGAGAAGATATCTAGTGAAACACTTTGGATCTACTTGTACTTGACAGCCTGGAAAAACATAACATATCACATTCGAGGCTTTGAAGCGCGCCTAGCTGCTAAAAATAAACCCGTACCACAGAGGAAAGATTTTAGGCGAATGTCTTGTGTAGATATACCGCATATGAGCCCTGGGCTTATAGAGGCTTATAGAGGCTTATAGAGGCTCGTAAGCATTTTTAGGTAGGCTTCAATTCGGATGGTCTTTTGAATTTATAGCTAGTATGCTAAAAAATTCACCATTTGGCCTCCAATCAGAGAAACTAAACAACAGTTAATGCGTAACGCGTACTCGGGGGGAGAGGGAGGCTTGTGTTCGGGGGACATATATCCTGGAGTTTATGGAATGCAATATGCAACGAAAATTTTTGGAGACATTCTTCATACATATCGTCATAGATATCTAGTCATTCAAGGCGAGTTTGTTGAAGGAAAACATGGCTATGATATTCAAAGGCTGCAGCGTGTGTTACAAAATGCACGATGGAAAAACTACGACTGGGTCATCTTTTGTCCCGATTTTGATAACAAACTGATTCCTTGCGGATAGCGTTCTAAGAGAAATTATCAAACAATTGTGATCAATTGACAATTTACCGACGCATGCAATTAGTCTCCTCTGAAAAACAATTTTGCCCGAAACAAACAAATGCAAAAATCAAAAGTATTGGATCCGTTACCGAAACAACTGTTATTGAGCAATGACACAAGGATGGGGCAACACAGGATAGCGGTCATTTGCTTTGGAATTCAGTGACCCAAATGACCTGTAAGAATGGCAGTGAGGTATAATTAGGAAATCTCTATTTCTTATGGAGAAACTAAACAGGAACCATGCTGTATGGCCCTGAGACTAAAAGACTCTATATTTTTAAAATGGAAAGAACAGATTTTATTCACTGAAAGTACATAAATGCTTGACAAATCTAATCAGGAAAACTGCTTGCTATATCGACATTCATTGGAAGGTTCATCTAACGAAATCTGGCTTCTGCTCAGCAATATGCATAGGTGATTTCAAATGGGGGGGAGGAGGGGTACTTTGCAAGAATATAACCAACTATGACCAATAACATGCTATCACCAACGAAGGCCAGCAGAATAAATAAATATTAAGTTCTCTGCATCATGACCGACTTCTTGAAGTAGAGTAGACATTGGGGGTGCATACTATTCTGTGGTCACGCTCTCACCACCCCCCCCCATTGGCACATCCTTTTTTCTGTTGGCTGTAAGGAAGAATGATAAGAATAAAGATGGCCCAATTTTCCCCCTTCTTTTTCCAGGTTCGATCGAGCATCTAGTGGTCAGAGAGTCACTGTTAGAAGTTTGGTAGAAGCCGAAACCAATGACAGCCAAAACACACTCTTGATCCATAAGATTCATAGTAACCATTTTTGTGAAGTATCTTATGCAAATCTGTTCTGCGGAAAGGCTTCATGCTTCCACCTAAAGTTAAAGATGTGCAGGGTATCGTCCTTTTATGTATTAAGCATGCGAAAAGGACAAAATGAAGAGCGAACATGAGGTGCAATCTGCTGGTTATTTATATGATCAAACATAGCAAGATCCTTTCACTTGGTAGTCATCTTCCATTTCATTTATGGCTTGCCCTTCAGCAGAGCTGATAGGACTATGTTGTTCAATTAGCTTCTTTTCTGGTTTTCAAAATGCCCTCATGTTATATAAATCACAACAACCACAAAATCTTTTCACGTAACCAGACCTTCATGTCATTCAACAATATTGCCTTTTGCCAGACAAAGAAGTGGTGGAGACACGTTTGAATAAAAGAAGGAAAGATTGAACTGGGGCTCCTAATGACCTCGCCGTTTGACCTCTCAAGTGGCGCCGGGCCCATCTATCACTTCGTCTGCAGTCTAGTCGTGTAATGAAACTATTGATAGCAACTAATAAATATAAGAAACCGTTTATTACATCAGTAGTGTGAATTCTATGTGGCGCTTATTTAATTTTCTCTGGGCAAATGATCCAAGCCTGCAATGAATACCTCTACAATGAATCAATTGAAGTGAATGGCATTGTGGTTTACAATTTGCGTTCGCAGATAACACAAGATATGTTTTTGTACACTACGTCATTCAGTTAAGATATCACATACACTACTCACGTAAAGTCCACTTAAACATGCAACGCATGACTGCTTTTTTTTCAATATGCCACACCCAACCTTCTGTCTCTCCTACTTTTATTGCAATGATCTCTACAGCCATCTCACTTCAATGGAATACAGCAAATTACCAATGGGCATGACAGCCATTTACATTTTTGGGGCTGTAAGCTTTCTGTCTGAAAGAGCAAAGGAAATTGAGACAACCAGAAACTTTGCTAGTGTTTTTCCTGGAAAGTATGTCAGAATAAAATGCATTTCTGTCTATCTGGGGAGGGGGTGCAGTAGCCCTTCCTGCCACCTTCTCTCCTATATCTATGGTGTGAAATCATATATTAATAAATAATGAACAACTTCTAAAAAATCAAGAATTTCTGTCATAGCATTTTGAAGCGTGTGTATATTTTGAAAAGTCAAAGCTAGGCAAACCAAGCTAGTTGTTTTGACAAGGCGAGGATCTAAACAAAGCTGCTTAATTAAAATGAAGTTCTATATTAGCCCATGAAATCTAGGGACTTGGAAACATTCAGGTGATGTCTGTTGAGTTAAATAAGTGGTGTAGCGGAGTGATCAAGGTGCAGAACAGGCTCAAATCAAACGCTAATCGTGAAAATTTACTACAGGATAGCCACGAACCAAGCTTTTCATCATCTCATTCGGCACATTGCTCTGAAGAGAAGCATTGCACACTGCAAATTTTCACCAGCTAAGTTACTGCCGCAGTTCCCTGCTATTTATCAAGGGCGATAAGCTAGCCAAATTGCTCACCAAATCATAATTATTTGTTGAATTATGGAAAATTAATGGAAAAATTGAAGTAAATTGAGAGAAAAAATACTTTTTTATAAAAACACCTACGTTTTTGCCGAGCTTTGATATTCTAACATTTTTCTGATTTTGAGCGTAAGATTATTCTTAAATTTATCCTAACTTTCAAAATTGCAAATTGCATTGGAATAATTTACACTTTTGTTGATGCCTTACTTCATTATAAAACAAAGCAAGAACAGAACAGAACAATGAACATTGTATCGAACAAGTATTTTTTATGAGGTAACAACTTTTTTTACCTCAGCCTTGACATTCTTAACTTTTTCCAAAATTGAGGCTAAGATTGTGTTAATATTTGCTTAACTTTACTTCAATAAACTGGCTAAAACAGAATATCTGTCTATTTTTATCTTTTATTATCTCACATTACTATTCTATCTTTACTATTTTAAGTGTAAAAAAGAGGTAAAATCAGTTGCTTTAAAGCAAGAAAGCCGGACTTTGCAACTTGAATCTTGTGATTTTCTTAAAATAGTCTTACGATTTTCACCTTTTAAGCCTCATTTACAAATAAATTTTTCTTTTATACACAAAAAAGAGTGTTATGTTGCGTAAAAGTGCAAATCTAAAATGACATTATATTTATTCGAATACACAAAACTCAAAGTTTTGATGGAGTTTGAGCCTAATATTATTCCAAATATACTCTTACATTTTAATGGTATTGAGCCTTAATATTCCTTAACTATTTATTGCTATAAAAAAGAACATATATGGAATGTGCAATGAACTGCAATGCGTAAATCTCATAGCCTAAAAAGAGTGATCCTGTCCACTAATTGTGAAAATCTGAGAAGTGGTTTTGAAAATGAGCATTAGTGGTTTCAAAATTTTCTTCAAACAAAATAGCAGCTGTTTTTGTTCTTACATTGTTTGACATCAAAAACTGTGGATAAATTTGACAACTCTTGAGTATTCTGTTTCATCAAAGAATGGAAGTGCACAAGGACACTATCTATCTTCAAAGCATTGGCGTGGGGCTCTACAAGAATCTCTCAAGGACCATGCCCGTTTCCACTACGATTTGGATTTTCAGTGCCATATGCATAAGCGTAGGAAGATTTCAAATTTAGGGGGGTTGTAAAAATTCTGCCTGAATGAGTAAAGCGATTTGGAGAGCAGTCAAAAAGTTGCCTGAATTTCCTATTGTTCTTTCAAGAGATTGAGATTGCGACCAATCACATTTTGAGCAAAATTTTCAAATTTCAAAAGTTACACTTCTGTAAGGATCCAGGTATGTGAGAACGTCACCTGAAAATTCTTCATGCACCCTTAGCAGCTTTCAGTATATTCAGAAGAAACCCACATAAAATAAACTGCTTTTATAAGAACCTTCAAGTTGAAATTTCATTGTTTGAACCCCATAAATAAGAAACCCAAAGAGGCTGAAACTGGGAACTTTTTTACATAATAGTTTTCACGTTATTCGATTTAAAAATTCAAGAGTAGAAACGTTCATAGACTGTTTGTGCCTTTTAGCAAGATTATTAAACAAGAATTCTGACTTTACAGCTTTTTCAAGTTAAAAACCCCAACAAATTGCAATTACGAATATCAATCCACTAAGAACCTGGCCAGGCTGCACGGGAAGAACCTAGCTTCTTTTATACGGGCTTCTACTGTACTTCAAGCGAATAATTTTTTAAACTTCTTGCACCAGCATACAATACAGTTTTCACAGCTATCAAAAGTTAGTTATTCTGAACATCTAAGAATGCATCTGATTGGCCAAATGTAGCTTCATGTTTCAAAGCATATTAAAAGTGCGGCCCACTTCACTGCACAGCAATGATTTGCTTAGGCCAGTGGCTTTCAACCTGTCTACTAGAGCGGAACTCCAAGTACACATTCCAGCGGCTAGAGGAGCCCATCTTCGCATATCTGAACAGGAGAATTAAATGCCGATCATAGCAGTTGTGCATCTTCTGGCAGAACCCCAAAATTGCACTGGAGGAAGCCTAAGATTCCGTGGAACGCTGGGTAAAATGCATCGGCTTTTGCCATGCCGGCAATAACGTAAGGCTCTATATTTTCAATTCAAGCACATTTGTGCTTACTGCCAGGATTAAAGGCTTGTTTGACTTTGTTTCAACATAAACTGTATTAAGTACTTTTCCAGTTGCCTTTTCCAGCAAATGGAAGCAAAATTCTACAGCTGACAATGAAATCAAGCTAAAGGACTTTTCCATGCTGCAAGACACTTATCCCGGTAAAATAGAAGCTCTGGTACATTACTTGCTCATATTACCCATTCTTTGTACTCGTTTCAGCTCAAAAATGAACGGTAGGTAGATTGTAAATGACAAGAAGTGTGACATAGGAAAGTTTTTCAATGTTAATGGAAAACTTTTGAATTTATGTTCTGCCTATTTCTCCAGATGGAAGCATGACCATCATTCTTGTATTGTTTGTCGCACAAGCACTTTTGCGGTAATCGGCAACAAGTAGCCAAACCTTACTTTCACAGTCAAGAAAATATCACGAGTCCACGGTTGTGAGCTGGGGATAGGTTTTTTAAATTTATGCCAGTTTTACGGAAGGTCAAGAAAGTGTATAAAAAAGTTTGGCATGAGGGAAATATTGATGGAGGGACAATATGGGGAACGTCATTTTATGTAGTGAAGAAGATTATACGTCAAGAAGTGGTTGCCGGAGGTAAGTTTGACTTTTTCTGGACTCTGCTTACTTTGTGGCCTGATTGCATGTGACTTTGTGTATTTAAAGAGACTAGAAAAAAGGGCATGTTTCACATGACAGCTGTGCTAGGTTACTTGCTACAAAAGCAATATGGAGAAATAATCTAAGTACAGCCAAAAGAAGAGATGCTGGCAAAGCAACAAGGCGCTTCTCCTTCATGAACGTGATTTGAGAACAAAAAAAGTTCTTTACGCATATACCGACACCCTGTTGATTCTAACATTAAATGAGTTGATCTCATTGGCTCTGTTTGCAATACACAGGCATAAAAAGGTAAGCAAAGCCTTTATTTCCTCATCAAAAACTGACACGAAAAAGACTCAGTAGTTTTTGCTTAGCCTGAAAGTATTCGAAATATGAAGCATTGCGGCAAACAGGAAGGAGGAATAGAAATCTAGCAGGTTCATTCAATTAATCAGGATTCGGCAGCAAGAATAGCTGCTGATAAGGGGCAGGCTGCTTTTTTCTAAACATGGGTCTGAGATCGCAATAAATCCCAATAACAAATTAATTTTATTAAAGAGCCTTAAATCCTACAAATATTTGGTTTCCCAATGATGTCTACTGTTTCTATAATCTATATTCGATTTGCAACGGATGTGCTAATGTTGAAAGATAAGGGTAAAGCGATTATCGCAAAGAAAATCGTTTTGAGCCTTACAAAAGTTTGTCGTTGTTTACCATGCTGGTCCTAGGAGATTCCTTTTTAGAAAACAACGCTGCTACGATACAGAATAAGCAAACGACCGCCTTGGTGCTCGGGAATGCAATAATATAAAGGGAGTAGGCGGTGAAATATTTCACCGATACGCCGCAACGCATAATGCAATTGATATTAACAAATATTTTTCCCCCTTACAAGGAGGTGGAATGAAAGAGCAAAGGCTGTACGCACCAAATGTGGTCATAAAAATTAGTGTATGCTCATTGATTTAAAATACTAATGTACTAGATAAAAGCAGTCATGGATGGCCTTATTAACATTGAAGTGCAAGATAGCTACCAGAGTGTGATAGGTTTACGAGAGAGTGCAAAAATGTTTGAAAGTGATAAACGTAAGCTTTTTCTCGTGCTAGAGTAGGTGGTAATAATAATTCAGTTGAAGCATGATAAATTGATCATAGAATAGTAAAGTTTCAGGTAAATTTAATCAAGCAACAAGCTATCAAATATGAAAAATATATTATGAATTATAGCGGTGATGCTTTAAGAATTAGGATCTTGGTATGAAAAATAACTATGATTGTTTAATAACTAGCTCATCAATAGGAAAATTGAAGCAAGTAATGACCTCGAAGGGCAAACGCTTCTAAGAAGAAATCTAGCAACTATTTGCTTTATAAATATAAATACAAGCACAGACACACCGCGCCACAGCATACCATACTACACCAAACTACACTACACCACACCACACCATATCCCACACTCCTATTACGGCGTACTACTGGTGGCATGGCGTGGTATGTAGGTATGGTGTGGTTTGTTGTGGAGTGGTGTGGAGGGGTGTGGTATGGTATGGAGTGGTGTGGTGTGGTTTGGTATGGTGTGGTGTGGTATGGTGTGGTGTGGTTTGGTATGGTGTGGTGTGGTATGGTGTGGTGTGGTGTAGTGTGGTGTAGTGTAGTGTAGTGTGGTGTGATGTGGTCTGGGGTAAAACTAGCATACTTTCACTGGGGAGATGTCAAAGGCTTTTGCCCTGCAGAAGTTGATTTTGCCTGGCCAAAAATTCAACAATAATATGATAACAGATGCTAAAAGAACACAATTACAGTTGTAATAAATATGAGATACAACGACATGTGTATCAACGATGAAAATCCTCAATTGATTGACACCAAGATGTACCTATTCCATGTAGAATCAGAAATGCAATTAATTACTTGGTTGTACACTAAGGTAACACAAATGAAAGCCCCCAAGGATCCATACATATATGACGTCGGCGAGGAGGGGTACGATGAGTTTAAGACTATTTTAGACGTTGTTGATGGGGGATATTTGAGAATTTAGACTTCCCTTTTCTTTCGTTTATTTTTTCTGCAAGCACCAAAAAATCATGTCAGTTTACAATATGCATTGTGGAAATAATGGAACGAAAAACGTTAAAGTCATTCATTCATTCATTTAATCATTAATCTATTGGTAGAGTTTTCTTCAATAACAACCCAGACCCCCAAAAACAGTCCCACCCAAGTATGTGACTTTAGATCTTCAAAACTCTTCAAAAATGTTTTGGAGTTGCAAAAGAAAAAGCAGTCAGATGTTAACGAAAAATAGTAAATGATTTTAAAACATAATATTGCTTGTATTTGCAGCCAGAAAAATAGTTTATTGGAAGAAAGGTTTCAACTAATGACCGATTACAAGAACAATTTACTAAGCTGCTCCTCGAATGAGCCCTCCTATCAAGCACCCCCAATGGGAAAGCCAAAGAATAAAATAAGTCTCCAGGGAGCTAATTTGAGGACTTTTTGGTAACTATACTACATTATTTGTGAGAGATTTGATTTCTTTATTGCATGTTCAGATTACGTCTGTGTATGAATGAGGGGGGGGG
>WIPJ01000447.1:363182-383242 GCA_018155075.1 Cassiopea andromeda
GGTGAAGCTGCAGCCCCCTGCCAATTCCTCATTTATTCCTATGGATATGATTAAACAGCCTTGTTTGCATTTCTGTCCAACTTTTATGTACATTGGCTCTGGGTTCATAGCCCTGAAAACGAAGTGAAATCACTGTTTTGTATAGTAACTTGTGCTTGAGGTGTAGATTACGGATTGGCAATTGTAAGTATATAAGATTGCATAGTAACTGGTGGCAATGCAGCTAAGAAAATGCAAGTTTAGAAATAGATAGTTATATAGACGATACTCTTTCATCAAAATTGTGGTGATATCAACCAATGAGCTTAGCGGAGAACCTTAGACCAAGTCTGCAGAGCATGGGAGCTGCACGCACAAGGAGAGTTTCACGAGAAAAAATTATACGTAAAAATGTGGGCTTTGCACGTTTGCATGTTTTGGAATGCAAGTGCAAGAACGAAAGAGCAGCGCAAGTTAGCTGTTCTTTATTCACAATCAAAATTTTCTCTTCAGCAGTGCTTCTAAACGTTGTAGTATCCTTTTTAAGAGTGAAAATGGTATCAGTGCATGGTTTGCACGTAAAATATGTCATCTTGCATGCAAACGAACTCAATGAGTTCTACCAAACTTTGCGAACTGGCCTAAGATAACATAGAATGACCAAGCATAATTTTAAAGTGATCAAAAATGATTAAAAATAATCAAGAATGATTAAGAGTGATCATAAAAGATTAGGGATGATCTGTGAGTGATAGAGTTAATAGTAATTGTAATTGCAAACAAGAAAATGTGTTTGAGTATGTCTTGCATTTTTGTATACCAGTGTAGTGCTTCAAGAGGAATGCTCTGGACGTAACGCATTCCATCCTTTAGAACTATTTCCAAGTCCTTTGCACAGAAAATGATTAGAAATATTGAGGTCCCCAGCATCTATGAAAATTTTTCAGCTGTATGCAGTTTGAAATTTGCATTTATGATTTGAAAGCAAGCTGGAGATGTCCTATAAAGTATAATTATGTGTAGCAGCGTGATTAACGTTTTTGCTCTTGCTTGACCTGCTTTCGAAGTCTCATTTTCATCACATGCCAGTTTACTTCAGAAATTAGCAAAATAGGAATTCACGTCAGAGGCAGAGAAAGACATTGGTAGCCAATTGCTTAGGAACTTCACAGGCTAACGCCAGCTGTGAAGAACTATACAATCATTGTGGTAAATAAGAGTTTCTTAAGTTCAAATGGTCGTGTTGTACCCGCTTTAAAGATTACCTGTGTCGTGCCGATCCTATTGTTGAGTGCACTGTTAATAATCCACTTACAAATGTTTGATCGACAAGCAATGGGAATGCAGCAATGCAGAGCTGGAAAAATCCTGCCATAAAAAATTTCGCCTAGGAATCGCGCATATGGTCGCATTCACGAAATATTGACATGAAAACATTGGGGTGTTTCAGTACGATCTAAGTTTAATGACTGAAGACATTTTAGGCCAACACCTACTCAGGCAACTGCAAAATGAAGTTGATTGATTCCCCGTTTCATAGGAAGTAAGCATGCACAAAAAAAATAAATATTAAGTAAATGCATAGCGATTCAGTCATCTCTAGAAAGTGTGCATATTTTTATGTATGTATTAATAAAAGAAAAACAAAAACAATGGAAATTCAAGGAAATTACAAACCAAAAGCATCCCATCATGCAGTTTCAAGAAAAATTGCCCATGTCCTCTAAAACAATACCAAATGACAGGGTAACAAACATGGTGAGAGTCATGAGAACAACCCCTGGAGTAGGAAAAGCTTGAATCTCACTTTAATAAATATTTGCTTGGAATGTAAGATTTAGATGTTTTTCACAGGCAATTTTCCCTTTTGAAAGCTCTAATTCATACCAAGTAATTACAAAACCAGACGTTTTTTGCCAGACAAATCGCTTGAATTTTAATTGTGGCGCATTAGAACTTAGTGGAATTAGCAGGATTTGGTGTATCAATTTTAAAGTTTCACAGTTCATTATTTGACTGGTACAACTATTATGGATTAAGCTAATAGTTTTTGTAAATTACTCAATTATATTCATAAATAAACAATGCAAATGTGAATTGCGCCTGTTGAAATATCAATTGAGGTATATCTTCTTGGTTATTATTGCGATGAAAATCCTTTTCATGCTAAGTATTTTGCATTGATTTACATTAGGGTTTGAATAGCTTACTCTCCACTTATCGAAGTCATCAATGAGTTTATTTTGATGGTAATTCCATTTGCTGCTCATTTCTTCACACAACTATTCTGTTACTATTGAATGATGAGAACCCCCTGTATTTATATTATGTTGAACGCAGGGATGAAGTTAAAGAAAGTTGTTGGTGGGGTACACAACCTCAATTTGCTGGCAAACTGACTTCGTTCAGCCCAATTTTCCGACAAATAGGACCTTCCTTGAATTTTATCAGCAATACAACGTTAACGAGCACTAGTGTTATTCGGCAAATCTGCCGACAAGCTAAATATTGGATGGGTGTGGCACCCCAACACCCCCGCAGTGGCGTGGCCACGAGGAGGCATGGGGGTCAAAGGCCCCAACGTTTTGCCAAGGTAATGCTCAAGATTTCGTTAAAAGCAATAGGAAAATGATAGTAGCAAATCTTCATAGAAGTAAAGAGCGTGACCAAAAATTTTTTCATTGTCCCCCTCCCACTTTTATAGCCCTGGCCACGCTCCTGCACCCCATATGGCTACGGTCTTGGTTAAAATGAGTCTCTCTTCTGATAACAGCGGGTGTGACAAGTTTCTGCTAGTATTCTGCTGCCAATAGCAGAGTGGACATGTCAGTGCAAATCTTGCTTCAAAACAGTAACCCATCTGTTCCTTTCTATCAGTTGCAAATATTTAAAAAGGCTTTTATTTTCATTTCTTTTCTCATAGGTAAATATCTTAGTTATTTATAGAAGTACTCGTGGCATATCCAACAATAATAACAGACAATTCTTTGTGCTAGGTCAGTTCAAAGAAAGAAGGTTCACATCGTCCATCACAACAGCAGAGATTTATTAAAGCTACGCCATGATTCCCTATTTGGCCGTGGTAGTAATCTGTGCCTCGTGCATGGTAATTTGTGCAATGATCCTCCTTAAACGAAGGACAAAAAGCAATAAATGGTCAAGGCTACCACCTTCACCGCCTGTTTATCCATTGCTTGGAAATCTCCTGCAGATGACGAAAACTCCGCATGTGCAATTCAAGGAGTTTTCCAAGGAATTTGGAGGTGTATTTACATTTTGGTTTGGGCGTTCAAAGCCAGTAATAATTATAAATGAGCAGAAAGCAGCAAGAGAAGCATTTATCAAAGGTGCCCAGACGCTTTCCGGTCGACCTCAGAGATACACAGGCAGTATCTACACAAAGAATTTCCAGGGAGTCGTCCTGAAAGATGATGATAAGGAATGGGTGTTTTTAAGGAAGCTAGGCCACCAAGCTTTGAGGACACTTGGTGAAGAGAAGTTCTTTACAGAGAGTATCATTCATGAAGAATGTAGAGCTCTAGTTGAAAGAATTAACAATAGAATCTTGTTCAACAATGTCATCCATATTGCAAAAGATTTGGAACTGTCTTCGCTCAATGTGATTTGTGCCCTACTCTTTGGATCGAGATATTCAGATGAAGACCCGGAGTTTCTCCGTATTTCTCAGGCGAATTCGTGGTTCATAGAAGGCATAAAATCTGGAAATATTGTCGATGGGTTCCCCATACTGAAGTATCTGCCTTACCGACCCTTGCGATTGATTCGTGATTTCGTTAAAGTCCGAGATGAAATTCTGTGCAGGAAACTCAGAGAACACGAGGAGACATTTACGCCGGGCATAATTCGAGACTTCACGGATGCCCTAATTGAGACACAAATAAAGGAACAAGGAAAAGGTAGTAGCTACACAAGAGATACCAGCCTGGCGTTGATGGGAGACCTGTTCCTCGCAGGCGCAGAAACAACATCATCAACATTGAAATGGGGCATTATGTATTTATTTTGTTGGCCAGAAAAGCAAGAAAAGGCTTTTGAAGAACTGAAGAAATTGGATGGTGAAACTCCAAAATTTTCCGACCGAAAAAGGTTACCATACATGGAGGCACTGATGGCTGAAATACTACGAATGTCATCAACCGCTCCACTTTCCGTTCCACATAAAGCAACAGCAGACAGTGAACTTGGTGAATATACAATTCCCAAAGGTACGGTATTAATGATGAATATATATGCTATGAACTACGATAGTAACTATTGGGAAGATCCACATCAGTTCATGCCCGAAAGATTCCTTAATCCAGAAGGACATTATCATGTCCCAAACGCCAGCTATATGCCATTCTCCGTAGGAAAACGAGTCTGTATGGGGGAAACATTGGCAACGAGAGAACTTTTTCTCTTCTTGTGCTACCTCATCAAGCATTTCAAATTTGAGAAAAATGGAAATGAGGAAGCTGACCTAAGTGGAAACTTCGGTGCAACATTGAGCCCCAAATCGTACCACGTTCGTGTCACTCGTCGATTGGTTGCTGAAAAGTGGCAAAATCAGTAGATTTGCGCCACACAAATGTACCACAGAAACTTGACTCTATATTTTAATGACTTAGCATTCTGCAATTTATTTTTCTCTACTTTTACTTGCACATTTCCTAATATTGCTTTACCATTTAGCGTAGCAGTATTATTTAGCTTGCTAAAGCGAAAGCACTACGATGGTAGATATGACCTTTTTAACTTTGTAAATTCAAATGAGACGCTTGCTTACTAATAATGCTAGAAGTTGTACGCTGGTAATAAAAATGCTTGTTAAGTTTGTTGAGGAAGGAGGGCTGGAATACACAGTCTAATGCGTTACATTACGCCCCTTTACACTATACCGTCTTCATACGAAAACGGTATGGAAATGTTTTCGTATAGATATGGCATAATGTAGACGCTATAGTATTTTCCTATGCAATAGTCTTCATTTTATGCCGGATAGGAAAACAGTTCAGTGTCGACGATAGGCTAAAGCGGAACATTTCCACACCGTTTTCGTATGAAAACGGTATAGTGTAAAGGGGGCCTTAGAATGGCATCAAAAGATGCAATATTGCGATAAGTCTTTTTCTCAACATTATAATGGTGGGATTTACTTCGATCCAAAGTGTGTATTACGTTAAGGGCACTACGCATGTAAGGTATGAGTAAGGTACACCGGAGCTGTAATGTTCACGGACACAACGAGCAAATGTCCAGAGGCCTACATTCGATGATGGACCGCATTGTCTTGTGGACTGTAGGCAAAATTCGATCCAAAGCATCTTGTGCGCATGACCACACAGAATGAGCTTGAAATCGAAGACGATCAGAAAGCCGATCCGAGCCCCCCAGCCAATGTTTCAATGTGCACCCTTGAATAGGGGGGCCCATGATACCAGTGTGGCCAGGAGCCCTAAATTGGTCAGTGCTGCCTCTAATTGACACATAATTGTAATAGTCTAATTGTATTCTAATTTATATCAGCTTCCCTTGTCATATAACGATGTACTCCATTGCAATAGTTTTAGTAAAGTTAACATTTCTACACTGTACAGTTAATACGATACAGCACATTACTACGCTAGTATTTACTGGCTGCGGAAATTACTGTCTAATAATAATGTCGTCTTAAAGATGATGGTTTCTATTTCGGCTGCACCTTATTCCTCTGGCGTGCGGAAGGACTTGTGGGTGGGGGTGTGGCAGAATTAATTTACCGACAGGCTATGAAATCTGTTAGACACCCTCACATCCCCTGCATACCACTGCAGTTATCAAATTTATGAAAAATGCACCAATGAAATTTCTACTTTTATGTTAGTCACATGCACATGATTGCTCGGCTTCTTGTCAGCAATTGAGCAGTCAACAGCCTATACATTTGATCAGTTTGTGCAATAATCAACTTCAAGCAAAGACACTCTACCAATGCAAGGGAATGACAAAGAAGACATCTATTTCTTTACTTTCCCTTGTATAAATTTGTATAGATAAATAGGGGCCCGCGACAGCAAAAAGATGAGAGATAGGGATTTCTATCACTACCAAGCAGCCATGCTAGCTTCAAAGGACATGGATATTCATAAGCTATATACACCCTTTAGCATAAATAGTATCAGAAAAAATGCTACGAACTAAGCTATGTATGCAAAAAGTAGCCATATATGTAGCAATTGATCAAAGTGCGTGTGAACCCAAGGAGAGGTTGTATGGCTCTGGTTCAACCAAAACATCATCGTACTTCAAAGCTTTGTTCAAGTTGTATTGATTATTTTGGAGAGCACACAATGTTATAAAAGGTCGAAATTAGTTTACAGGATGATCACCAGTTTCAAAACAGCCGCTTTTTAATTGCAAAGAGAAGAATTATCGTAATCTCAGATAAGGAATTTGATTTCATTTTGCCATTCAATTTACATGACAAAACTAGTCTCAAAAATGTCAAAAAATGGACACAAAGTCGACTAGTAAATGGATATCTCAGTTCCTTTCGTAGATATCAGCAGAGTTTATGCTCATGAATCTAAGAAGAACACTATCATCAAGCGGTACTGATAATTCATAGCTTCGGGGCATGAGAATCATTGGAGCTGACATTTGTAGCAAATGTTCCAGCACCATATTCCGTGCAAAAACATTAAGATTGACTATACATAGCGAATGAACAGATAAAGTTGCACGGATTGATATACTTTTACGTAAAGCGAGTATCTATTATCCTCATTAATCATTTTTGCACACAAGAAAACCAATACTTAATCGTAATTTAACAGCAAATTTGATTCTAATTCCCATTTACTAGAATATTGTCGACAATTAAATCAATATCAGCTATTTGCCATTGTAATTTTGCAGCAAATTAGAGTTTTCCAAATTTCTTTGGAACAATGTAAATGTTGAAAATTCAGGAGTAAGGACATAAGTACCTGCCCATTTGTAACCGGAGATAGCAGTTTTGGTTCACACCTTTTATAAAGAAATGCCTTTTAGGCAGTGATGTGCTTATTGGGGGTATAACACCCCCTAACATGTATGAATTTAAAAAAAGAAGGTTGTTCATGGTGCAGGAATTTAGCATTCCATCGATCATTCTGTTTCCCCTAGCCTTTTCTGTCTTAAATCATTATTGCTTAAATGGTCCCAATGCGTCCCCCGAGTGGCGATTTCTAGAGGGCCTCAGGGGGGCGGAAACTCCTTGTTAAAATTGTTGTTCATTTAGGGGGGCTCAACCTCCCCCAACTTTTTGTATCAATCTTGCTTTTCAAAGCGCATTGACCTTACTTCCAACATTTTTTATGGTATTGTTATGATGAATTTCCTCACTACTTTATGGCTATTGAGAGCTTTGTAGATGTTGGCTATAGTATAGCACAATTAGACTACAGTATTATGTCTCCATCTTCAATAATATGTGTGTGGCTGCAAATGGGCCACACCCACTTTCTGTCATTGCACCTAGAGCCACCTTGTTAAAATTGTTAGAAATCACCCCTGGCCCCCTCCCCACAAAGGAAAGTGTCTTGACACATCTCTGCTTTCAGGCACCATTGCTAAAGGTATGTCATAGAGTTTGTGGTAAAAGATAGAAGAACACAATGCTTTAAATGCTGTATGTCTATTCTGTGCAGCTGCAATATACTGCGGAAACCATCCTCCCGGGTCAAGCAAAGGATAATGGTTTAGTGTAGCTGTCGTTGAAACGGCACAAAACTTATGCGGAAACACAGAAGCTCAAATTAGCGGAAAAATTTCAAATAAGCTTCCTCATTCCAACACAAAGTTTTCCGATTCCGTAGGGAAAATAAACAAAAAATCTGGATAATTCCAATAACTATTTCCGGGAACTGAAGAATTGTAGAGTGCACAAAGCACGTCCGACTAAACTGGACCTGCATGAGCGGTACAACGGGAAAAGAACCCGGTAAGAGCAGCCTGGAAGCTTAATTAAACTCTAGGTTTATTGTTCTTGCACTGCAGACTTACATTTGCATTTTTAGTAATAGAACCAGACATAGACGCGAGAGGAAACGTGTCTATAATTTTTCAACATTTGAAGTTCAATTGTCCTCTGCTGCTTTAAAGCCGTACTATTTTTGCTTGTGAGGACACTCCTCAAAGTATGGCTCCCCCACGTTTTTACCCATTTATATGTCCCTTAAATCAGTGACTGTACGCATTTTTAACAAGAAGCTTTTATTGAGCTGTCATGTTTAACGCTGGGTACAGGAGTGGAAGAATTTTTGGAGGGGTGTCAAATTTATTTGCCTTGCTTTAGTGGGTTACTAAATTTTCTTACCATATCATGATGGGGTAGCAAAATTTTGAAAAATTCCTACTATAAATATTGCTTACATGTTAAGGGCAGAATGTTTACTCTTTCTAAACAAAATATGCATGAAAATGCTTACTTTTTATAACTAAAACTTTTGAGTAAAAAGTTATTTAAAATATTTTCCTTTCCTTCACATCCAGATTACGCTTTTAGCTTTTTCAAGCTTAGATTCAAATTGAGTGACATAAATAGCAATATTGTTGGGTATGAAATTTTCCCTGCATCTCAAGATGGGGCTTTGCATATTATTGAATATATTGAGTGGGGTACATAAACTTTTCCATTTATCCAAAAAATTCTTCTACCCCTGTACCCACCATTACAAATGACAGCTCCCTTAGCTTTGAATGCTTGATGTCATGAAAAATGTAAAAACATCCAGAATTCAAGGAAATCTGAGTATGATATGACGATGAAAGTTTTGACGATTATGAGTCTGTAGAAAACATAGACTTAGTTGAGAGTTTGGGGTGCTTTTTTTCTGTAATCAGGTTACTTCTTTCTGCTTATTTTACTTTCTACTTATTAATGCAGTGGTCTTTAACATAGGTTCGATCGAGCCTGAGGGGTTCTACGGTTAGGGTTCACCGCATTTTTTTGATTAGTGATGTCACGCTCTGCATGATCAGTTTGTGCATTAATACAGTATATAGTTCTATACATGCATTTTAAATTTGATGAAAACAAGCACATTTTGTGTTCCCAACTAAGAAGGGTTCCATAAATGCATGCATGGAACTTCTGGGGCTCTGTACCTCCAATACGGCTGAAAAGCCACTGTATTAATGTCACGTTGCTGTTTAGTTTATTTCAAGCTCTTTCTATCAATTCATCCAATGTTTTGCTTACGAAATATTTACAAGAAGAGAAATAGAAGGCCCTAGGAAGCCCATAAGAAATTTTAACTTTGAAATACATGCAGTATCAAGACTTTCTTTGCAAAAATTTGTGAGCGTAAATGTTTAGCACATGCGCACTAAAGAAAGTGGACAAAGTACAAAATGTGGCATTTACATAGTAATAAATCTTTGTGAAAAGCAAAAAGCAATCTGTTGAAGAAAAGGGAGAACAACATGTTGAACATTTAAATAGAGGAAAATTGTAACGCAAACGAACCTATCAACTTTTCTACTTTCAAGAATCTGGTAATGAGCTGTCTTAGCTTGTTAGGCAGCCGAGTACTACCTTCTTATATATATAAATATATATTTTGTATATATATATATATATATACCATTTTATTTTTACAAATATTTGTACTCTGAGGGCTAGATAAACACGAGTGCCTACCTATTCTTGAAGTTGGCTTGATAAAGAATGAGTGTAAACAGTGTGTTAAAGATACACACTGGACTTTTATGATTTGAACGATTAATTGTTGCATACAATCTACGATGTGAATAAGGTGTTTGCAAATTGATATGACGTTTCAACTGCCAAGGAGTAGATCTCAATGATGAAGTATGGAATTCAAAAGTGCATCTCCTGAAAGTTGAAAGGAATCCTATTCAGTGTGGGTTTTGCCTTTGAATGGTACATGAATAAAATAATTCTGTTATTGAGTAATGACAGCATTTAATCCCGTGGCCACTATGCTCAATGATTTACTTGGGGTTATTATTAGGGAAACCTAAACACATTAAAATTCCATATCATTTCATATAGCATTAATCTATTTGATGACATTAACAGAAATAACAAAAAGTACTGAAATCACTTTTTATATGATACGATAGAATCTGCTTGATGACATATTGTGGTACGAACCTTACACTTGTTCCAGAAGCTTTGCCGGCTTGTGGTCAATCATGTTGCACGATTTGATAGTTTCGACATATCAAAGCTACTTATATATATTGAATCTGTTTGCAGTTCATGATGTCATGAGTGAAATAATTGTTGAATTTGCCATTACTAACATGTGATGTAAAAACTTCAATTAAGCCAGTATTGCCCCAAAACTGATTGTGATTTTGCCATAAGACCGCCATTTTGGAACACAGCCTAATGTCAAATACTCCAGCAGTGGGCAACACCAAATTGAGAAATCTATTGTACAGGCGATAGATATCATTTAATGTCCACATTAACTACGATGCGAGTTTGTTGGCTGATTATACTTCATGAAGTGTGTATAATCTTTCCTCATGTACAGCCTTGATTTATGCTGTAGCGCTGTATCTCTTGACAGTGGTTGTTTGCTTGCAAAAGATG
This sequence comes from Cassiopea andromeda, assembly GCA_018155075.1. Lineage (NCBI taxonomy): Eukaryota > Metazoa > Cnidaria > Scyphozoa > Rhizostomeae > Cassiopeidae > Cassiopea > Cassiopea andromeda. The sequence goes on from WIPJ01000447.1 coordinate 373,750, forward strand.
ACGTCAATGATGTAGAGCTTGGGCTCAGACCCCAAGTAATTTTTCAGCACTGTTTTTTTTGAGGGGGAGCTGTAACATCTTATAGTTATCACAAAATCCATCGTAAAAATGACACAGCAGAGATGTGCCGAAGCATTTTCCATTGGGGAAGGGGCATGGCGTTTTGACCACTTGACCAACTACTGTTACTAAACAGAAAAATGTCACGGAAAATACTGTCATCATTTCTCTGGCAGCATGGCTGGTTTTTTATCAACTTTCTAGCAATTTTGAAAACATCAGGGGGTGTTACGCCCCCCCCCACCAGGATATCCCTGAACATAAGAAATTCTTGTTTTACACACTCGATGTACAGCAAAAACAGCAACAGCAATATCAGCAACAGCAACATCAGCAACAAAAATGACGGACCTCCTCCGCCTGAGCCCCCAACTTATTACTCTAGCTCCACATTACTGACAGCTAGATGAGTACCACACCACACAATTTGCTATAGCAGATTATAGTGCTAGTAATCATGTGTTTAAGTCGTATTACAAAGACTAGGAAGATAAACCCCTTACAAATAAATACTGAATTAAGTAAGGAAATAACGCTCATTTGAAAAAAGCTGGTAATATATTCGTGTTTAATTATATGTGAGGTAAGACGGCTTGGTGTTATCAATTACAAGAATTAACTTTTTAATATGAAAACGGAAGGAGATAATATATCGAATAAGTATAATATAGATGTTGGTCACACTTGAAGGGAATTAATAGATAATTCAAATACGTTTTTGATTTCGTGAGAGATTTGCTGTTGAAAGGAGGCCTTTGTTGATTCAAAGAAAATGATTTATTGAAATCAAATTTATCATTCAGTTGAGCTGCCACGAAATTTAATTACAAAAATGAGAAATCACAACCAGGGTGGAATTGTTGGGAGAAGGTTTGGCCAAAATATCCCAATGGCCTATCCTTCTTCTGTAGATCACAATTCCAATTTTCTTATCCATGAACAGGTGAAAATCGGAACTAATGATGTTTCCTTACATGTATGGGCAAAGGCAGAATCTATATAACATTGACTTTCCTTGAAGCCAATGGTCTCCGCGTAAACTATGACATACATGATGCTGTTAGTAACAGTAACAATGTTGCTTTTCCAGAGTTCCAATGGCCTGCCTGTAAACTATGACATATATGATGCTGTTAGTAACAGTAACAATGTTGCTTTTCCAGAGTTCTTCTCCGTGCTCTTTTCTTCTAGTTGAAAAGAGCCAAGATACAGATCTAACAAAATCCATCAGCAACAAAGCAGAATCTTCGTAGCAAATCATTCAAAGTACGTGGCTCTGCAGGCATGAATGATAATTCTTTGTTCAGATTCTCCTACCCAATTGGTAAATATTTGAGAAGGAAGCAGGGCAGTCAAATTAAACAGTATGGCGATTATCTAAAAACAAAACTTTTACCCCAAAACGTGCTCCAAAACAAATGTACTAAGAGACATGTCCCAAGAAAATATCCGAAGACAAATACCTCAAGTGAAAACCATAACAAACAAATGCGAAGAAAGCTGTATCAAGAGAAATATGTAAGAGAAATACACCTAGAGAAAAGCCCCAAGAGTAATGTGCTAGGAAAAACTTAAAAAGAGAAATTTCTTAATCAATTATTTTTATCACTATTTACTTATTTCAGTGATAAAATTGAGACACTACTACCTGGAACAAAGTTACTGTTTACTCGCACAAAATGTGCCTCAGCTCAGGTTGATGTGCACATTTTGTTTTTTTTTTGAAATGAATATCTTTTGATTAAGTCAAATGGCACAGGTTCCTCTTGAATACTTTTAAGTTTTTGGTACATGCAGAGTGGGGAATTTAGTAGCCATGTACCACAAGGGTTTCCTGTCTGCAGGAATTTTCACCTTTAAGTGAACTCTCAGCGACCGTAGCAAAAGCCAGTAGAAGTGATTGCAGTGTGAAACCCCTGATGAACGTAAGAAAGAAAGATGGAATCACGATAAGACAAAAAGGACTCGTAACCGAGGTAGCTCTGTAATGTTCTATATGAATCGATTACTGTAATCCAGTTGGAGAGATAAGCACGGAATGTTTTTGACGCTTGATATATAAGAGCATTTTGCAGCCATTGAAAATGAGCTTGTAAATAAAATGAACCAAGATTGATAAAAAGAGATGGTAGGATAAATGAAATTTAGTGGTTAAGCATGAAGATATTGGCTTTTAATGAGGCAGGTTATAGAAATCGAAACAATTTGATACCTTATTGAAAGCTCTGATAATATTTTATGATACATCAGTTTACGGTATGTCTTGATTATACAACATTGAGTGTAGATTTTGCAAAGCTCTCTTTTCTGTGTTGTGACTAACCCATGAGCTGCAACGCAAGATATCAAAGATTGTACACGATTCTACAAATGAAAGATTGCACAAGAAAGAAAATATACGAACTTTATAGGAAAAAGCTTATCAGAAAATAAGTGTTAAACGACCAAGAGTTTAAGAAAAATGTAAGAAAAATTACAAAGTTCGATTTCTAAAGTTAAGTGTTTTGCTGGCCAAAAATCGATATTGCGTCAGTATTGCATTCAAAATGTTGTAGAAAGAATTAAAATTTGAGTATATAAGGTTAACAATGAATAGATAACCTAGTTTAGCCAGTTTACCTCAGTCAAAATTAAGAAAATTTAAGAATATCTCAGGCTAAATTTCGAGATTAGTTAAGAAAATTGTGGCTAATGTAAAATGATGATTTTCTTGTAAAAAAAAGAGCATTTTGGCTAAAATCCACTTTGCAACGTTTGTAAGTAATATAAGAGCAACATATACTAAGCAAACAAGGGCAAAGGTCTATTTCAGAAAGTCCCTTACAGCTTTCTGTAAACAGGGAAGAGAACGGACGTTCATGCATTCTCTCCTATGTTCATGCCCAAGGTCACGCCTTTCTACTCACCCTGTGTGAACCTACTCGATCAGAAGGAATGGGTTGTGGCATATGAAAAAGGTTATGTAACATAGGCCTCTGTTTCAATTTAGGAAAGGCAGAAATAGAACTATGAAACAAAAAGATTGAGTCTCAACAGAGAGATATTGTAATCAAGAATCTATGATATATATATATATATATATAATTACTATTGATTTATTAAGAATTCCCCAGCATGCTGGGACTGCTTTATGTATGACCATTGCTTGCAAGATCCTTTTATGGTAAATTTGTCTCTTGGCTGAAGAACACTTTTCTTGCAACGTCATGTGAATTACGTGGGCAATGCCCTGTACATTATCATCATCATTATTAGAATGAATGTATTTGTATACTATTAACATGAAAAGAAATAATAGCACACAACGGGCCCAAAACATTGCGTAGGTGTTGTGATAAAACTTCTTTCTAATCCAACACGGCATAGCTGATAATGAATTCAAAAAATTTAAGAAGGAGAAATGTGGGAATTTATAAGCTTCAACTTTCTTGCAAATTTAAGTGAGAAAGTATTACTTGAGAAAAAATGCTTTTCCGGAGTACTACTGCTCATGAAAATAAATGAGAAAATGAATATCCCTATTGAAATAAAACGATACATTATAGTGACAGGTGCAAAGCTGCAACAACATGGTAGAAGTAAGGCTGAATTGAAGTGAAAGATGCAAAATTATGTTAAAGTAGCAAATAAGAGCTTGCTTGAAGTGGATAATAAAAGAATACAATCAATTACTATGTAATAAAAAGGCAGACACAACTCAAAGGACATAATACAAAGGTCTTGATTCAAAGGACATAGTTCAAAGGACAAAGGCAAAGTTGCAAGGTGGAAATGGCGGCGTGATATATTGCATGAATTCTGCAAATAGTTTTTCTTGTTCATTAACAGGGGGATACAATTATATGCTCAGCTAGGCCCCCTAGGAAGCCAACCCATTGTCTTTAATTATCTCAAGCAACTTTCATTTACAGTCATTGTTGAAACTAAATGTAACCCGCCGAGGAATCCTGGTAGCTGAAATAGCATTGACCACGCAAATTTTTTTGCAAAGTTTCGATCCAGGTCATCCACAAAGAAGAACAGTGCAAATATTCCAGTTTCTAAAAGAAAGAGCATGTTTGAATGAATCTCGTTGAAGATTCAGTGAGATATGTGCAAAGCCAACGCTTCCATATTTTAGAGAAGTTATATTTTAGACTGAACTGAAAAACAGTAACATGGTTTGAAATTGCCAGTAATTAAAAAACTTTCATCACGCACTAATTTCTTTTCTCTTTTATCATCAATGTAGTAATTATGCAATTTCGTTTTTATTTTCTGGTACAGTATTAGGTAATCAAAGTTCCAACATCCTATCCGCAGAGCTGTCGTAATGCCCAAAAAGTACAGTACATTGGACCAGGGATGCGCCGACTGGGGGGCGTGGGGGCATCTGGCCCCCAGATATTTTTTAATTTGCAAGAAAGTTGTTCAAAAGGCAACCATGCTGTAAGAGAGTTGGCAACAGTATTTTCTGTGATCTCTTTTTCTTTTAGTAACAATAGTTGGTCAATTGATCAAACCCCCCCCCAAAAAAATAAGAAGGTGTCTCGGCACATCACTGCATTGGACAGAAACCTAAGTTTGTAATAGTACAGAAATGGTAAATGATTCCTGTCCCATTGCAAATTCAATGGTAAAAGTTTAAAACCCATTACCCTCACTCGACAATAAAGCTCATCAACTCGCTAATAAGTCAAAGGACACTGTACTTCTACTTGGAGAATACTTTAATCAAGATTCTTTCAATTGAATTAAACATTCTTTATCGTAATTTGAATTTTAAGAGCAGTCTCTCACTATTGCTTAATACTTATGGCTTTTTGAGCTGGTTTTTTGCAAAACTGGCAAAAGAAAGCTGCTGTTTTAGCTTTCATATCATTGGCAGTATACGGTAAAACTGTCGTTTATCAACCGTTGTTTTATGCTAAAACCTAATTTGGTTTCAGAATGTTGTGTCTACCGCAACATATAATTGGAATTAAAACTAATTAAGATTCAGTTTTTGCGTGACAAAAGTTGATTTCTGATCTTCCCACATGGAACAGCATTGTTTGTTGTGACATTGACAAAGAATGTGCCCCCTCAACTTATCCAGTATTTAATCTGTTGCTACGTTTTATGGGATGGACGAGAAAGTAGGGCTCAAAGCATTTGCATGAGATCTTAATTACAGTAGTCGATAGTTTTATGAGCAACAACAGATAGTAACGTCATGCATGCAAATTTGCTTTAATTAGTTTATGATTTACAATTAGAATGGAATATATCTTCCATCCAGAGATGTTCCAAGGCACTTTCAGTATGGCCAACTTTTTGGCCAACTTTCTTGCAAGTTCAAATATATTGGGGGGCATGATGCCCCCACAACCCCAAAACATATCGCTGCTTGCACCGAAAGAATGAATATGATGCATGAATACTACACAAGATGGGAGTCTTTTGTATCTACTATATCTCATGGATGTATGAAGAATTTGAGTTTAGGGACGGGGGTTGTAAGTTTACTGTTCGAAAGAACAACAAGACTTGGGAATCAGTATGCAAGCTTGCTAGAAAAGCGGTCATGATGAAATGGGCTTCTGTTGAAATGAACCGAGGCTGCAGCCCCCGTTTGCCAACTTCTTACGACAGGGGTGTCAAACTTACTGCCCGCGGGCCAAATTGAGTTTGACAGCCTTATCCTACGACTATGCTAGTTTTGGGTATATTTCTGTAACAGCAACAGCAACATGCATTGGCATCAAGAAATTGTGCTTTTATAAAGCCTAGCCGTATTGGGCATAAGTGGACCACGTGTAAAATTATCAACCACAAAGGATTTCAATATTTCTATCTATTTGATGCCATTAAAGAGTCAATGAATAGAGTTTCATCTCATACGTTTTTTTAAATACAAGAAAACTACATTTTTGCTTGAGTCTCAATTATCTTAACTCTTTCTGAAATTGAAGATTAGATTTTATGAATATTTCCTTACCTTTTGCTTGAATAAACTGGGTAAAACGTAATACCCTTTCTTTAATAATCTTGCAAAACGAATTCATACACGTTTTTTTTTAATAAGAAAATCATTATTTTGCCTGAGGCTCAATTTTCTTAACCTTTCCCGAAATTGAGCCTCAGATTTTCTTAATTTTTTCTTAACTTTTGCTGAAATAAACTGGCTAGAGTGGTTTACACTTTCGTTAATACTATTGTATACTTGAATTTGAATTCCATCTTTAACATTTTGAATGCAATAACGACGAAATTACCGATTTTTGGCCTATAAATACACTTAATTTTGGAATTTGAGCCTCGTGATTTTCTTAAGATTTTGACGATTTGAGCCTCATTTTCTTGTAAACTTTTTTCTTATAAAAATGCGTGTATTCTATCTTCAAAATATCAATGTGAGAATGAGGTACATTTGATTTTCACACGCAAAAACTGTGCGTTGCAGCTTGAGCGAAACTCTGGAATAGTCTACCAACTGAAAAATAGCAGTCGACTTCCGTTTGTGCTTTCAAAAGCAATATCCTATTAGCTGGAGATCCTCATAGTGGTGTATCTGCCCCTGTCTATCTCTGCTCGACTTATGCCGCTTTTATTGCGGTCAGCACTTTCTCAGCCAAAGGAAATGAGGCAGCATTAGTTCCCAGATCGCTGGGGGATTCTCAGCTCATTCATTTTATAATTTTATTTGATAGAATGAGATCAACTTCTTTACTTTGTATTTTAATTAAAATTTTTAATTAGGTTATTTATCTATTTATTTTAGTTGTACAGTAACTTAATTTATAAGTTTTTAGCAGAGGGCCTCTGGAAAACCAGATAAAAGTGAGGAGTAACCCTCCTTAACAATTTAAAATAAAAAAATGAAATGAAAAACTGAAATGAAGCATTACGATTTTCTTAGGATTTACTAAAAATTTTTGCTTTTTGAGCCTTATTTTCTTAAAAACTTTAATCTTGCACAAATGCATGTGTTTTCTACAGCAAACGTAGAACATATAAAATAACTCTACGTCAGGTAGAGGCTTTTTATGAATGGTAGACATTTCCAGTTTTTTTTTCTTTCACGTCTTCTTAGAACACAGAGTGAAACACATTGAACAACTTATTGTGAGCATAGTCAGGGGAGTGCCGAAGAAGGAGGTATGGGGTGTCACACCCATCTCACCACTTTTGCTGAAATCGTCGGCAATTCTACAGCTTGTCGTAAATACTTGCTTTGCGATCGTCGCTTGTCGGTAAGTGATCATCGTTTGTCGGTAATCTATCATCGTTTGTCGGTAATTGATCGTCGCTTGTCGGTAATTCTGTGTCATTTAGTAGCCTGTCGGTGAAACTCTGATGCTACACCCCCGTTCAAAGGTCTTTCGGCACGCTAACTGAGCATAGCCGTCTTTTCAGAAAACAGTTTCATGAAGTTTGTCTAATGACGTTTGCAAGACATCAGTCGTTATTCCTCCGCAAAGTTTTCATCAAATGGTCACCACAGGCTCGCTTCAGTTCTCCAATGTGATCTACCAATAAACAAACAATTCCTAGGAGCTACAGCGTTTCAATCTTTCATTGCCTCCTTTTACTTCCTAACATTCAGCATTATCTTGATTTATGGGCAAAAACACTTCCTTTTCGACCAGAAAGAAAATACAGATAAGACGTGGTGCAGGAGAGATTTTGTTTCTGAGTCAGCTGGCTTGCATTCACATAAACAAGATCATGCTATAATTTTATATTAGAACTAACATTAAGGAAACTGCAGAGCTTAGCACAACTATATATATATATATATATATTGTACACAAAGAAAGCACACGAGCTGTGCTAGAGAAAATCAACAGTTTTCTTCTGCAAGGAATATTTCTCCATAGGTTTTCCATGACCCAGACTGAGAAGCATCTTTCTGCAAAGCATCCTTTTGAGATGCATGCTCAACCGCAAAATAATTTAAATAAGGAAGGCAGTTATTAACAAACAAATGCGCAAAGATGACCTGCAGCTGGATGTGCTCAAATCGTAGAAATATAAAATATTAGTGGGCTGTCTCATAGGGGACGAGATCCCTCATTTTGTGGGCTCTTATATGCTTTTACCAACAAGCAAAAAGACTACCGACGGTTTCGGCAAAAAGTGAGGGCGTGACATTCCATTTTCCTACTTTGGCTTGTCCTTGGTCCTGAATTAGTGTATCCCTACTAGAAATTGTATTACCGTATGGCTATACCAAAGAGAATACTCTAGTTGCTCACTTCAAAGTAAGAGAGACAGCTACGTTATCCAAAGGCTCAAAAATTCATGTGGCATTCCGAGGAGGAGATTGGCTTTCCTTGTACTCCTTAATCCCAAATATGCTTCAAAGTAGCTAACTCTAATCTTACTTTTCGAAAGGCGGGTTATTTTCAAATAAATCTAGCAAATAGTTTTCCACTATGGAAACTAAAGTGCAAAATTATACATGCGGCACTCTCTGGAAATGGGCGATGGGATAGAAAATATTTATCCCCTCCATTCTAGGATTAAACTACCAAGACATGCCGTGAAAAAGGTCGAATAGTCCCGGCTATCCTATTCAATGTCTAAGTACACATTTGCTTCTATAAACAAAACAGTTAGTATTGTCTTCATTCAATTAATGCTCTACGATGTAAACCGATAGCAAGAATTTCTGAAACAACTTTAAGATTGCAGAGAATGCTAGGTGAGAGTGCTAGTCATCGATGCTAGATTCTCCATCATAGCCAAACCTCGTTTCATAGAATTCCTCAAAGCATTTACTTTTAAAAATTCCATAGTTTTGAATAGCTGTAGAGAAAACAGAGAGTAGTATAATCTAAATCTACTTTAGAGTGACAGAACACCAGAACACAAGCGAGAGCTGCCAATCTTAACGTCCAAATTTAGGAAAACCTGCACGGTAGACCATAAATGAAAACAGAGAGAACCCCAAGAGTTGCATAGATACAATTGTTATTCAAGATGACTTATGAAGATGACATATTCCAGATCACGAAATACTTGGAGCAAATTATTGAGACATTTGGGCAATGCCACTGTGAGCCTAGGCCAAATTATAAGTCCTTGTGAAATACATGGAGACTCTTATACTTTTAAACACTCTTTGTTATTAATCATATACTATCAAAAAATCCAAGCATGTAAAGCGGCCAATGCTACCTTTGATCAGTTTAACTGAATTTTATCAAGTTCAAATGATACTGGGTACTTTGAGATCATCTAGAAAGCATCTGTCTGAAAGCATAAGATATCTTATCAACTAATTAACAGAAAGAGATGTTTTCAAAAAATGAGAAGCAACTAACAAGATGTTTGCGCCAATATTCGCTGAGACTTTTGAAATACAGCAAAGATCATTCCGTTCCCATGGTAAGCAGTTTGGAGTGGTTTTCTTTGAAAAGGCAAATTCAAAATATTATGATGCAAAGAGCAGACTAAAGATTTTTCA
>WIPJ01000447.1:390332-414319 GCA_018155075.1 Cassiopea andromeda
TATATATACGCTATGTACATGTAGAGGACTGTATGTATCCTCCCATTTCACGTTTATTGTCCAAGGCTTGTAATTCTGATAAATTGTAACTTAATACAACTCTCACTGTTAGATTGGTATAACTACTTAGACTCTAGACTCGCTTTAAACTCCTTGTTTAGACTCTAGATTTAGAAAAGACTCCTTTCTTAGACTCAAGGTTTGCAAAAGGCTTTTTTCTTACTAAAACTCGCAATATCAATATGCACATAAGTGGATATAATCAGGGGGTTCATACAATGTACAGTTCTTCTCACAACGATATATTTCTGATGACGTAGGATTCATTTGCAATAACCAATGTCTTATTGAACTCTAGCTGTATAACAAAATTCTTACATAGTTAAGCAATTTGATCAAGACACTGATTCAAATCGAAAGCAGTGGGGGAAGAGGGGCAAAGTGACTCCAATTAAGATGTCCAATTGTTAACACTGGGCAAATGCCCGACTACTTTTACATCAAATTCAACACCGGCGCCATCCTGCTTTTTCTTGAAATACCGCCAGTGCAGAAGGAAGTGCACAACAGAACTGTCAGTTAGGGACGTAACTTCAATAAGTTTTTGAGGATGTCAGAAGTTACCCTGCGAGAACTTTTGTCTGTGACTTTCTTTTCTTTTTAGTAACAGTAGTTGACCAACGGTCCTGGGTCTAGTAACTTCCTTCGCAGAAATATATTGTACTACCGTTTATGCACTGCGAAATGGCAATTTTCAAGGTTGGGGGTAACTCACCCCCATACCCCCTTAAGTTTCGTCCCTGCTCCGGCTGTCACCAAAGCTGACCTGCTTGGAACGGATGAACTGCCTAGAGGGAAGAGGTCTGTGCCAAGAGCTAATGAATGATCACATAAGTACGATTAATCTCTATTGGCTTTTTGGACAAACAACAAGAATCCATTAAGGTAATAGTCCACCTTCAAGAAAAAACAAACAGATCACTTGTAATATTCTTCCAACCGCTAAAATACCTGGAGATCAAGGGATGGCTTAAAGTATCCTCATGGATTTCAGTTATTTGTCCAAGGCTTTCAGATCGGCGGTAGTTGTCGCTTTCATCTTCTGGGTCACAGTACCTGGTGCTACTGTGGCAGAGTCGTGGGTCACTATCTCCGAAGATTGTCACAATAAAGACACGTTACTGATTTTCTACTTTTCCACAATACATATTTCATCAACGATCACAGACGTCTCAACACCATTAGGTCTATCACACCGAAAAACCACAAAACAATGCTTCCTATTGATTATCCCTCGACTCTCCTCCCCAGTCTACTCCTGCTCACAAAATGAAGCCTGAAACATACCAATAGATTAAGTCATCAATTTTATGAGAACTTTACTTTAACGAAACATCAAACGCAAAGGGTTCTTTTCAGATGAACATTTTACCGCCATTGTCCGGAGTAACTAAGCATAGTTCTGGAAGGTAGGTGTACAAAAAAGAGCTGCAGCAAAAGGATGCAAGTCTTTAAGACTTTAAGGCTCCAATTCGCTGAATTTAAGGAAAATTTGAGAAGAATGCAAAAATCAAGGCTGAACAAGACTTAGATTCAAGATGTAAAAAGTAGTTGGGATAACCATTTGCAACTTTTTCAGCCTTTTTGCAACCTGATTCAACAAACTTCCTTTGACATCATGAAGAAGGAGCAGTCAAGAAAAAACCCTTTATACATTTCTTCATTATAGATTTTTCATTAAAGCGATGCTTCACTCATTTTGTACCTCACGCATTAATCCTCATTAAAAAATTTTGCGATATTAAAAGCTCTAATCTCTCTTTAATATACGGTCAGATGATGAAGCGATTCGATAAGCTGGCGAACAGCTGATTGGTATGAGATGGGCTTAAACTACGAAAGAAGCAAATCATGAACAATGAAGGGGGATTCCATCGTCTTATTTGCCAACATGCTGGGTCATATCAATTTAGAAAAGACACAATTAATTTCCAAAATATTGTAAACCAAAATGAAAAGCAAATACGTTAGCCATTAAACAGCTATCTAAAAGCGTGCAAATGTCCTTCCAAAACACTTACGAGTTGTGATCTAGGTCATTATCTAATCCTGGCGTATCCCTAAAGATACTATTTTGGAGCAAAAAACTATTTAAATTTATAAATCGTTTCCTAAAAATAAAGCAATTTATTTTCATAAATATTGCATGACAATTTCATCGCAGAAAGAACACGCAAAAAGCTGTCGAATGAACGTACTGATTAAGAGTCCAAAACGTCAACAAAACAAACTCACGAAAAACGGTTTATACAACCATTTTCAGAGCACATGTAAAGAATGACGGCTACTCAAATTTCATGTTGTAACAGAGAAGTCTGTGAGAGGCACTTGAAATGGGGAAGTAGAATTGCTAAATGCAACATGAAGCAACTTGAAAGGCCTTGGAAAGGTTGTTAACACGATCACATTCTGTTACAAAAGGTATTTTTAAGTAATGGCCTTTGTACGGCCAGGACAAAATGGTTTCCAGCAGAATGTCATATATACTTTCATAATTCAGCTGCAACAATTTCTGATCGGCAATTCCTCTCACCTTGCAGTAAATTGCTTCTCTTCTCATTGCTTGCACATACATTTGTGCAAGACAGCATCTAAAATTTTCCAAGAACCAGACTTTCAATAAAATATGTAATAAAATATTATTCACAGTATGTTTACATGCCTTGCTTGCACCAGCCCATGCCCCGAAGAAACTGGTGCGCGATCGCACTTTGCTCCGGGCGTTGACTGTTAAACTCAGAGCAACAGTGAACTTAAACTGCTTTCAGATGTTTTTGCATCCAACTCGATTGAAAAGAAGCCAAGCAACTGGACTTTCATTTCGTTTTCATTTCATACATTTATTTGCTGTTGGTAAAAATATAAGACATGTTTTTATGATGATCAGTAAATTAGTTGTGAAAATCATGGGAACAAGCCAAAGTAGGAATACCTCGCCTAGGTGAAGATGATAATCAAGAAAGAGCATATCTCACGATGGTACAACCATGTAGAAGGGATGATTCTCAAGTGCCAAATAAAAGGGGGAGGTCCTAATAAACAGGGGGTCAGATAAAATTCCGAAATTTAATAAATGGGGGGTCAAAATAAACGAGGGCTCGGAATTTGAGTAACGACTTTACATGATTGTACAAGGACGGAACGAACAAAAACAGATTGTCATAAAGCATAAAACTAAAATATATACAAAAACTCGCTACAAAGAAAGGAAATGAAATTACGAGTTTGTAAAAAAGTCAATTTTCTTAAAATTTAAAATTAATAAACGGGGGGTCTTAATAAGGTCCGGAGGGTTGGAAGAAAGTCGAAAAATTAATAAGCGGGGGGGGACGTTTATTTGGCATCTGAGAGTAAGCATCATGGAAACGGACCCTGCAACATAAACTTCGCTTCTATCAAGCCCCTACATAGAGGGCTAGGACACAAACAATGAAATAAAGGTTAGGCGCAACCCAGAAACTTTTCTTAAGAGTGTTTTGCCACACGAAAAGCAACAACCGTTGTGTCTTGATATTCATAACTGTTCACTTTGTTTGAACTTTTTAATGAAAATTGTATCAATTCTTCAACAAATGTGACTATTCCGCACGATGAAAGTCACCTAGAACATTGTAGCAGGTAATCTCTCTCAGTTTTGAACATTGTTTCGAAAAGAATAGCAAATTGTGAAGGGATTCCTGGCCACATCTTGGCTCATCAACTTCAGCTTGGCAACTGAACTAAACGAGGATTAAGTTCAACCAATCAAAAAAGTACAAAATTTTCAAGCACAATATGGTCTTTCCTTCAGGTTGTCTTACTGAGATGCAGTAAATAGTCTAGCACGTCTCACCGCAGTGATCAATCCGAGGCAAAAGAGAATCCTTCACTGGTTTCTAAATAGAAGGAAAAGCTTGGAATGGGAAATCATGAGGAGAGATGTTCAACAACAACAGATCAGTGAGGTTTTCATGGCCACCGGATAAGTATCAAGGACTCATACGGCTAGGTCATATTGGTTAAAAGCTAATTTTTGCATCGACAAATATTATGTATTGTAAGAAAGGCTGTTTGTAATCACAAACAAGATAAGGAAATATAGTGGATAATGAGTTATGGATCTATGAGAGGAATCAATGGCACAAGAAGCGTACAGCCTCAAAACTAAATCAATAATTCAGAGATGAAACATAAGTGACATACCAAGCATAATAGAGATCAACTCGAAATAGCAAAATCGTAAGGAAGGATTAAAGCTACCAGAATTAAAAGCAAAATGTTGAAAATGTTCTGATTAATAATATATATGAAGGAACAGCTTTTTGTTTATCTAAAACTATATATTGATTTAGTTAAGCTGACCACTGATTGAATGCAAAAATCAATTACACCCATTAATATTTCTAATAGAGATTAGTGGTTAGTGCGCATTTTCAACGAAACAGACCATTCCACAGAAGCACGCAAAATATTTGAAGTGAAATAAGTCCTTCATGGAAACTGACGAATCATAGGCTATAAGAATATCGAATTGTACAATACCACCAAATAAAGCAAATGTTAGGAACTTTCAGCTGTCCTAACAGCAACAGCAACTTTACATGGTGAAGTTTATTGGAATAAGGATAAGGGTTGAAGTAAGCACTGAATGCTACTCTGTTTGGTACAAAATTATCTATACCTGAGAATGCAATAGTTCATCCAGGGTAGGCCTCCAAAAGCAGAGAATCTTACGACGAATGTCACATGTAGTGGGCACAAACTCAATGCGAAGATTTTGTACGGTGAGCAAAGATCGATATTTCATTTTATATATCCATATTTAAAGCTGGTATTTACCAAAGTAACTTAATACTAATTTTAAAAAACTATTTGCAATAAAAAAACCAAATAACTGTATACAAAATATCATATACTAAAATAACAAGTTAGCGGCAGATCCTACAGGTGCATTCTTTTCCAGGCCAATTTTTTATCTTTTTTTGACTGGTAGAAGTTGGTTCAATTTTGATACTGCCATCTAGGGTATTCCAGAGGAAACTTCCCCTAAAAGATAGTGATTCCAGCCTAAAGCTTGCACTTTCTGGGCATTGAGTAACTAATGAAAGAATTTTCCCATAACATACTCGTTACTATTAAGTTCAATGCTAGAAGCAGAACCAGCAACAAGAAATCTATAAGGCTCCATGCCTCGATGTCTCTACAGATTGACATTCAACTTAGTGATCAAACGTAGCCAGCCACGTAGGGAAGTAACCTGTCTTACAAGTGGAAGTATCAGTGGCGGCTTTTCAAGAAAATCCAGGTGGGCAAATGGGCTGAATCTGCCGAGCATTATGGAAGAAACATGTGCACTCGACAAATACTCGGGAATATTGTCGATTACACGTGTTTTGCTTGAGAAAAGGTGTACAAGAAAATCGAGGCTCAAGCAAAGTAGTGATTTTCTCATTAAAAAATCGTGTATGGGGCCTTTGCTTTCACTACTTCGTCCGAGAATATGGCGACTCGATGGCACCTGGGGGCACTTTGCCCCCAAAAGCCGCTACTGGGAAGCATCACGATAAGTGACAACAACTACAAAGTACTCAACGAAGATTGCTACTTAAGAGTTAAAGCACTGGCAAAAGACTGGCCTAATCCTCTGCGAATACTTATGAAAATAATACTATAGATGCTACAACCTAATTACAAAGCATATACAAAATATGAATATTTGTCAAATAGAGGAATAGAGTAAACAATTAAAAGTATGATACAAAATTTCATCAAGTGCGATCAACACTTTATGGTAATCAAAACAATATGCCCAATTTTTCTGAACTAAGACTGGTGGTTCATTCTGCTTGTAATCTTCTTCCAGGTGATATCTGAAGTATATGTATACCTCCAAGCATAGCCCGATTCAACCATTATCAATACAGCTAGATGAGATGTAGATCCTGGTAGAATTACCTTTCTATACATTCTTGTTGCTAATTTCATATTTTCTAACGTAAAGTCAAGCTTTACCGAATATGCAACGTCAATACAAGTGTTCGATGCTTCGAAAACAACCCCAGCTTTGTAAGATCTGGTATGAATGTACAGACAGTCGTTATGCACGTTCCGATATTGTGTCTTTACTGAAAACATTGAACTGTTAGGAAAGCTCCGCAGTTCACGAATAGTTGACTTTTTTGACTGATTTGTAGAGCAAACGCAAAACTCCAAGGGAATGTTCTTGTGTGCACAAACTCTGTAGGTACCAAAACTGCTTATTCTTTGAATTGCATCAATCCTCATCTGAAATGATCTAGTTGTATCAGTTGT
Source organism: Cassiopea andromeda (assembly GCA_018155075.1). Taxonomy (NCBI): domain Eukaryota; kingdom Metazoa; phylum Cnidaria; class Scyphozoa; order Rhizostomeae; family Cassiopeidae; genus Cassiopea; species Cassiopea andromeda. The sequence goes on from WIPJ01000447.1 coordinate 396,684, forward strand.
AAATGAAACAATCGTGTCAAATATATTATCATCCTGCACTTTGATATCCATTCCTACAAGCAATTTCTGTTGTGTAATTTTCTGCCACACATTTGACACTGCAATGCCAATCAAATGTTGACAATGGCGAGAAGGGTCTCGATGTTTCTCCTGTAACTTGCGAATTTTTCTATTAACCTTCGCTAAGACAAATTCTGCCATAAGAAAATGAACTGATAAGGTTGGTAGTGAAGATCTCCAGCCATCACAATAACATAGGGTTCCACGATGAAGCTGCAAATCATCACAACTCCGCAATGCAATGGCTCCAAAAAGACCCAAATTAGAAGGAATATGTTTCCTGGTCTGACCTCCATTTACTATACTTAATAAATGTGTAAGAGTAAAATGTAAGTCAAGAATGTTCACGAGTGTCCTTTGATTTCGCTTCAAATTTTCAATCTTCCATTCTCCAATCAATCCTGCAATATTTTTGGGTATGATCATGAACATGAACGGATGGTACATTTCCAAATGACCCTCTAACGTTTGAGAGAAAGCGCCATAGCTATTTCCATGGTCAGAAAACAGGATGTGAATTGTGTTTCTCTGCTGACTTGTCAAGGATAAAAACCTTGCTAGTGAGTTATCAAGAGTTCGGATTCTCCTTCCAGTCCCTTCATGGCCAACGTTTAAAAGCATGAATGACAGTAATGGGTCATCTACGTGAGACATTAATGCTTCATAACCATACTGCAAAAAATAATCATGCACATACTCTCCCGCGAAACAAAGGTTTCCAAGATAATTAAAACCATCTATGATACGGAATCGTTGAAATATTTCACAAATAGAATTTGTTAGGCCTAAATTATCAATATCACTTTTTGCAATTGCATGCATAAATGATGAAAACCGACGGTCTTTAGGAAGTTTTAAATAATACACCCCAGTATCTTTGATAAGTCCCCAATCGTACTCCCAGCAGAGGTCCTCCTGATACAGTGTAGTGTATCCGACTCTTTTGAATTTACCCAAAAGGCTACCAAACTCAACAGCACTTGGTGGAATCGAATGGTCGTCGACCTCCCCTCCGGTTTCATGGATTTCGCCTTCAAACAGTGCCTTAAGATGCTCATACGTTCTCCCTTTAATGCTGTGAAAAAATTCAAAGTCTAACACCTCTACATCCTCTGAAGAACGCAATTTCTGTAGATGACGAACGGTATTTGGCAATGTCCGGTAAAAGTGCTGCCGGGAAACGGAATCAACGAGGACTATGTTTATGTTTATAGAATGAGCTAGTGGCTTATATTGGGAATTTTGGGAAGATTTGTAGTGGTAAGGTAGAACCAGTAACTGCGTAGTCACCTCAGATGACATTCTAAGCGTACACTCAATGAACATAAACGGGTTTTCATTCGCTAAGGTGAGAATAGCTAATTCGAGTATAGCTTTGCTTGTAACAGTACCATAAGAAAAGCGGTGCCAGGATATTGTTCCATTGATTGCACTAAGGAGACCTACACTGATTTGAAGAGATTTATGACAAAGATCGAAATTGCATTTTAAAGAGAACATTTCTTGCTTATTTGAACTTATTACTTTGCATAGCGCCACTAACTGAGAGCGACAATTCGGAAGAGGGTTAGTTTGGTAATAAGTTTCGATGATACTTTCACAGCCAGATTTTGAAACTGCGTGTAAATTACATGTAGAGTTGTTTGATGGAAGATTTCCAAATCTCTTACTGCCAGAACTGCTGTCATTCATAGTCAAAGAGTATGATCCACAAAATGGCTCATAATTACTAATACGGTGTGAATTGGGTTCTGTCCTAATACTTGCTACTGGTCTATCTGTTCTTGGATTGTTATAAATGAAAATCCACTTGTTTACATGGTAGATGACGAAAACTGTCGCTCCAACAAGTAATATCAAATAGCACGGGAAATTCTTGTTTCTCTGAAGTCCAAATGTCTTTTTCATATTATTTTCAATAGAAGGCTTTACCCATGCTGTATATCACCACGCAGTTGGGAACCTACAAAGTTTGTACACACGCATACACAAGTATTTCCATCCTATAAACTATTGAAACTAAAATTAACTAAACAACATCCAAAATAACAAGATATTGAGCCTATCCAAAAACACCTACACAGACTGTCTGATGTGAAAAGGTTTTAATTTAGTAAGATAGCCTCAATATTTGACAAACATAGAAGGCAAACCACAGCAAGAATGGAAAAGTCATGCCATGGAAACTATCCTGATGTCTAGATTAAATAAGCCTGTTCTTCTACTCTAGGAATTACTAGAATGAGACTTATTGGGAAACAAACACCACCAAAATACAATTTCTCTCAATCCTTCTCTTAAATTTAATCCACTAAGCACTTAATATAAGCTTAAAATCTGGTAGAATGGTCAAACAAGTACTGAAAAAGACCACCTTAAATGAATCCTTGCCTTGACAGTGGCTGTTTGTAGAAAGTCTAAAAACTGTATTCAGTACTCTTGACACAAACAAAAAAGGTGTTAACAGCAGCATTCCAATGAAGGACACCCAGTAGTTGTATGCTGTTATGGTGAAGCATCAAAAGATATCCTACCAAAGCAGTTACAGCAAAACATAGAGCTGATCTAGATATTCACTCCTTAATAAAAATTAATTCTTAGTTATGCATAGTGTCCTTTAAGGTTCTAGGAGCTGGCATGTCTTAGTGAGGGGCACATGTACAAGAAAAGGGCAGGGGAGCAAGATTTATTCAAAGGGCACCAAAGATATACTTTTGATGTCACACTATTTACTAATCTCTTATGCAATTATGAATTACTCAAGGGTGCATTAAACATCTCAGAATGTAAGGGGACAGGCTCCACAAGTGGGCACCTTGAAAATGAGTCTTCCCATAACATCATAGCTACAGGCTATTAGGCTGCTTTTGTTATCAATGATCACCATTCTTTCTAAAGATTTCGACAGTGTTCCTTGGTTATTTATAAGAGTGGTGTGGGGATGGAGGGCTATGACAACACTTGCATAACATAAATAGGTTGTATGCAAGCATGGTGGCAACAAACTTTCAATATATTACTCATTGTGTCTAATCAAAGGGCCTACCATGGTTGGGCTTAGAGAGAAGAATTTGTGATAATAGAGTTCCCAGATACCAGCATGTGATAAAAAATGAATATCCAAATGTTTTCTCTCAAAAGGGCAGATCTTCCCTCCTTACTCCCACGCTGCAGGTACCCTTGGAATTAGTCAGAGTGCATTTGGTTCAGATCAAAATGAATTGGATTCCATGCCTACAGCAGCAAGCCATGCTCAAACAAAAACAAAAGTCCCTCGCAGAGGAACCTTCCAAGCACCAGAAATTGGGGTAAAGATTAGTTAAACCAGTTTGTTCATAATGTTGATTAATTATGTCTAAATCAGGTAACTTCTGCAGAGAAAAGGCAGCTGAACCACTACACACTAATATGCATTCTTATTTAAGCAATTACCATCCTCATTATTTTATTTATAATTTTTGAGGGGCATTGCAGTCAGACTAAAATTAGATACAAAGAGCACCATAACCCTTTTATTAAAAGAATATATGAGCAATAAAGTAAAAAATATTATTATCCTGAAACTGTGCCTCATCAATAAATATGTAGTGGCATATGGTTTTAAGTGCTTTCATCATCATCATCATCATCATTATCTCTCATTTCCTATGTTGCATCCAAATGGGGCCTATGACTGACCTTGGGGTCAGTTTTTGCCTGTCAGTTGTTTAAAAGAGGTGACTGAGTTGGTTACACTCAATCTACTCTGTTCCCCAACAGTTACTAGGCAGAGCTGTAGCGTGAGCCATTGAGTTTGCTTTTCACTAAAGGGGTCTGGTTGGGCAGTTTGCCACAGATCATCAACACCTGCTCTAGTTTTGAATCTTAGCGACACAAATAACTATCAACTTAAGGGCAGTTGTCTATCTTTGCCTGCTTGCCACCACATGGAAGTCTCCAACCACAGGCTAGCAAGTGCACTTCATCATCATCATGCATTTCTTATTTCACCTCTAAGGGGGGCCTAGGACTGACCCCGGGTTCAGTTTTTGCTTGTCTTTTGTTTGAAAGAGGTAATTGAGTCAAAAATGTATGAAGAATGTTGTCCTTGAAAACAATCTCATTGAAAAAGGGCACTTGTGCCCAAGATCTTTGGTCTGCAGTAGAAAATTTCTAAGTATAAATCTGTAAGGTCACCAGATAGCTCAGGTGTGCAACTACCCTCATTCACAAAAATGGGCATGGTGGCCCACCGGTACTCAGAAAATTTCATGGTAGGCCCCTTAAAATGTTTATGAGAGGCCTTAGGATTTTTCTTCTTTTCAAGCATTTTATCATCTGCAGCATCATACTTTGTAGCAAACATATTTAAGCATGGCCCTAAACATCGGTAGCGGGCCCAAAAAACTGGATTTTCCGGGTCCATTAACATTCCCACTATGCCCCTATTCACAAAATTCACATACCGTTATCCTACTACCTGGAAAACACTTGGTAAATTTTGTGATCGATGCATAGAGATAATAACTGCTAATAGATTGAATTTTCCATGGCTGCATCAGAGTGAAAACAGGGAAGAAAAGACAAGATCTCATCATCATCAAGAGCTGCAGCTAAAAGTGATTTCCACACTAACAAAGTCGGCGGATGCAAAGTCTGCCCTGTTCTTACCTCTTGTTAAAAACTCATGGTACTCTATCTACTTGTATTTCATGCGAACAAGATTCACATTCACAACAACATGACTTCTTTAGGGTCAAGATGCAATCCTGCACTAGTTTTTCACTACCTGTTACCAGATATCATCTGCAGCGTTGCAATACTATCCATCAAAACATTAGTTTGTACCTTTCACCATTAACATTCCATTTAATGTCTCATTTGGGTAGTTCTTTTACGCAAAGGAGGCTACAAGTTTAGGAACATAAATGGCGGCAAATGAGCACCTGAGCGGTGCCAGAGGAGACTCTGAGGCAAGCCGCAACAGTTTCCCCGGAACTTCTGGTGATGTCACGTCCAAGAAGCACACGAAATGTTTGAAAAGGGTTGGAAAATCTTGTAAATCAGGTCAGCTTTGTTGTTATTGTTTTAAATGCAAAGCCACAGATTGTCAAATTTTGACTGACAGCAGTTATTTTGTACAGAAACTGAAAGGGGCTGCTAGAATGTTGCCAGTCAGTGGTTTTCATTGTACGAAAGTTGATAACTATTTGAAAAAATGATGTTTTTAGAACATAGTTCAAGACTCTAGTTGAATTGAGACCTAAACAAGCATCCTTTCTTTGAATGCCGGGTAAAAAGCATTGCTTTAACAATCGTACCATGGCAATAACTGTAATATGTGAAAAACCCTGTAGAAAGGTACGAAGCTACGAAGCAGTTTCGCAGGAACCTTCATGGCGTGGAAGAAAGAAAATGGGAAGGAAAAGGAAGAAAAACAGAAGGGAATAAAAGAGGAAAGAAAGAAGGAAAAGGAGAAAAGGAGAAGAAAAGGAGGGAAGGAAAATGAGACTAATGGGAGAGAAAAGAGAAGGAAATCGTAAAACGCCATCATACAGAAAAACATGTTAAAATATTGTAAGGAAAAGCTTGATTATAAAGATGCTTTGCAAGAAGCTAAACTTTTTTCCACCCTTGCTGCAAATGTTTACCAATCTGGAAAGTTTGTTTACTATGTGGACAGTTTAATTTTTAAAATGTCATGGTGCACATCAGAGATAAATTTGCAGAGCATTTTGCATGGATCCAATATTGCAGTTTTTGCAAATTATCTAAAGTGATTGAATTTTGCATCTTCAAATGCTCTACTAGAAAACCACTAGACTGATTGTGACGTGCACCCACAATATCTGGACTACGAACTGGCTTGTGCGCTTTCCAATATTGGACAAGCCAGTATGCAGGCAAGAGATTGTGGGTGCACATTACAGTTTCCAGTCTGGGATGTCTAGGCCTTCTTAAATTTAACTTCAATGTGTGAACAGTCAATGCATCTACTTGCCAGCAAAACTGACCACCCTGAACAGTCCTGTATTACAAGGAATATAATAGGGCTGGTTGTGAATAGAGCAAGAAATAAATGCCATTAGGCTTTCACATTAAAATTTTTAACTGCTTTCTCAGTGCTGGATTCAGTGTGCAAAAACTAGTCAGAAAATAACGCTTTTGAAAGTTTGTTAATGGTAGCTAAAGGTAGTGACTAGAGTGTGCATATCAATAATTTTAAGTCAAACAGCTATTTTAAGGATTTAATATACTTCTAACATAGCTAAATCCTTGAATTCTTTAGTATTTCATTTAGCAGGATTTCTAGACTCTTGCAGATTAGTTCCAGTCATGCTCAATGAACATGAGGTGTATTGAGTTTTGTAATTGCTGCAGTTAGAACAGCATGTTGCATGTTCTGCACCAGCTCATTAGCAGTTTCATCCTGATTATGAATGTTCTATCTTTTTAGATCCATATGTCAAGTTTATGGTTAATGCTCTGGAGAGATTAGGCTGGTGGGACTTCCTCAATAACTTATGGTTTTTCTCATGTTCTATTTCTAATTACACTTATGCAATTCATGTATGAGTATTATTACATTATCAGATGTGTAAATATTTCACCAAAGTCAATCAAGGCAGAAATGATGTATGATATGGTGGCTTCTATGTTTCATGAAATTATAACACCTTTTTTATTTTAGTTCCTACAGAATTTTAGAAAATGTTTACTTTTACAGTAATTTTGCAATTGAAAAGCATGTTGCTTGTGAACCTTGTGGAGATAAAGTAATTGGTGGTTTTGATCCAGATAAAAAACAAGTATGTTAAAGAGAAATTTATTTATGAATTAATTTATGTAGATAATTCTATGCATGAAATACTTTGAAATACCAATATATATCTTAAACTTTACCTTAAGTTTTATTTGTATTTTGGATATAGAGAGTTATGTGTTTATGCTTAAGGCCTTTTTACATGGAGGTAGAGTCACCCTTCTAGGAAGGTCACTCTTCCACAAGCACCAAAACAAAGCCCAAATGTACATGTTAACTTGACAATCCAAGTTCACCTTGGGAATAGGGCTAGGTTCATGAATAAGAAAATGGTCAAAAAGTATCTTGTTACACTGCAATCAGTTTTGCTTTGGTCATCACTCTTGACTGATCAAATCAATGTCAACTTAGATAGCTCCCCCTGGATGTAAATGAAAGGATGAAAAACAATAGAGGAGGGTAACAATGCTGACAGGGCAATCCTAGGAGCAGAGCTTGCCACATCCTTGGGGTCCTTTAAAAGTGTGGGAATTTGAATGTCATATCAATGGCACTTGAAGCTCCTTGAAAATGAGAATTTTGCCTTGAAAATTGATCAAATTCCTGGAAATTTTTGTATGTTTGCTGTTTAATTCATTCACAGCAATATGCAATGCAAAAAATAGTTTAAAGAAATACCCAGAGAATGTTTAAAGAAGATTGTATAAGTAAACTCATGATATGCCAAGAAGTTTTTTGTTTTCAGTATTTTGAGCTTTCTGTGTATTTTGAGCTTTCTGTGCTGTGAATGTATTAACTGCCACAGTGGTGGTTGTTCTTGAAAATTTTTAGTTTTGCCCTTGAATTGTCCTTGAATTTGCTTATGAAAATCCTACATGATCCTGTAGGAGGGTAACCCTACCTCAATGTAAAAGCCCTTAGATTTATACCACCAGCATTTGTTAAATAGGCCAGGACACTCTGTCCAGTTTTAATTAGTTACATTTTCCATGTTTCACTGACTTATTAGGATATAACATATTTTGCATCATATTTATAGTTTCATGTTCACACACTTAAAAAATAATGTATGAGCCCATTGGTATGAGAGAGAGAGAGATAGACAGATAGATAGATAGATAGATAGATAGATAGATAGATAGATAGATAGATAGATAGATAGATAGATAGATAGATAGATAGATAGATAGATAGATAGATAGATAGATAGAGAGAGAGAGAGAGAGAGAGAGAGAGAGAGAGAGTTAGACTGAAGAAGAAGAGTGTAGTCTACAGCAGTATATTGGTGCAAAATGTGAATTTTAAAACTATATTTAGGAGTGTGCATCTATCAAGCTGATCAATTTAATGTTGTATTTTCATTGTTTCAGATAGTTATGTGTGAAAATAACATAGCTAATCAGAGTATAATGAATCAAGTCATGACACATGAGTTGATACATGCATTTGATGTGTGTAGAGTGAGATATGAGAAGGACAACTTGAGGCATTTGGCATGTACAGAGGTAAGCTAAAGTGTTAGTTGGGCATTATCATCCCCTTTTTGAATGGTTTTTCCATATTACAATACAATACAGAAAAATAATGGTTGTCATGAATAATCGTTTGCTCAAATTATCCTCAATTATTTTCTAAGTACAACAGCAAAAGTACAAATGGGGTTTATGCTTAATGTTAGTGTGCATCTATGTTGATGGAGTAGATCTTAGAAAGATATATTTCTGGTGTTGTTGAAAAGTCTACTTCCATGAAAGCCAACAAAATCATTATCTAGAAAAGCTATGTTAGTTGCAATTATTTGTCAAATCTTGTGAAGATATATTTCTGTTTAATGACATTGGTATAGTCTCTTATATCGAATTGGTTTTATACTTCAATGATCCCCATCCTTGTTTTATTTATGTTAACGATTCCCGCCCTTGTTTTACCTGTGTCAAGGTGTGCTGTTATTTTTAGTGTTTTAGTATACATCTGCCTCCCATTGCGATTTGGTTGTGGTCTTTCCCCCCTGTAGTATGCTTCTGCCTAACTTATTCTGATGTAATCGACCATTTTAATTTTGATGCTGTCTATAGAGACAAGGACACATCAGAAATGGAATTAGACTCATGGCTTCAGACGACGTTAAACGGTCTTTTGACGTTTGTGCTGCTAATTCACTTTAGTCTGCCTTCAAATGATACCTTTTGTTTTCCATCTGCCTCTACCAAGATATCCTGAGTATTATTTTGCAACCATTTAAGGCACGCGACTGCATCAGACAGCATTTTCTCAATTATAGGCTATACACGAATTTCATGGCGTTCCTTGTTCAAACATTTTTCTAACTCTGCATGACCTCTGAAGAGGCTTCATGGTGGCTCCAGCTTATCTGTGCAGTTCTTAACGTGGATAATATGGAAAATAAATGGCGAGACTTCCATTCTGCTTAATCCTATATAGAGATTCTCATGTCTCCACATACCACATATCTCCATCCTTGCATTATTCCTTAATTAGAAAATGGGAGGAGCTTTCATATAAGATCTGCAGTATTTAAAGTGTATTGACAACAGAAGGAGGGAATATATCCAGTAGGTCATTTCAAGTAATGCATTACGTCTACTGCACACAAATGCTGAGGTTTTTTATCAAACAGCCCTATACACCGTTTGCATAATCATCATACTTAATCTAGCACTTTGCAGATAACGATAAAAAATCACACCGTATCTAATGTCGTGTCAGCTAGCTTACTGGGTCATTCTGGAAACAATCTCTTCTGACGTATTTTATTTCCCAATCAAAACCCAGATCTAAGGTTTTCATGTCAAATTTATCAAATATTCATTCGGTAGATCTCATGTGGAAATGAGATATGTTTCCATAATGATAGAATTGTTCATGTCACTAACGTGCGATCCTATTGTTTCTATGAAGTATCACTTCATATCAGCGTTTGTTTAGTAACATAATTTCTGCTTCATAAAGACAGTGAATGTCATAGATGTACTGCATGCATATTGGAGGTGTTGCTATAGTAGGCCACCAGAATACCAATGTATAGAGCAACTGTATCAAATTCTTCCTTGAAGAACACAGCGATAAAACATCAACTTTCAATCATAACATAGCAATATACGATAAAACAAGTATTGTAAACGTGCTAGCATTTAAATCGTAAAACTGCGTAAAAGCCATATGATCGAAATCAAAAGCCCACAGTCTCTCAGCTGTCGATAAAAAGTTAAAAACAAAACAATTCAGTATGTTCATAGCTACAGTCGAGTGCAGAATTTCTACATTACTTTGGGATTTTGTCTAGCTGGCAATTGGATGGGGGGGGGGTAGGGAGACTGGAGTTAGAAAGCAATATCAACGTTCTGCTTTTAATTCTTACATTTTTCCACCATTAGTATTCATTGTTTGTTCTATGATGCCTTAAAATTGCTCTTTTCTCTTTTAAAACCGTGTTAATGACTGCACCGCATAAACTTCATATGGTATGGCGTCTCCTTGCCTATTTCAAACAGACGAAAAATTGTTTAGATTTTTATCTGATTTACTTTTTTAACAATTTTCTCCTTTCTGAATTCCCTGTCTTGTTGCTACTGTTTCTTCTTTCCTAGATTCGTGCGGCAAACCTTAGCGGTGACTGTTTCTTTTCAAGGGAAGTTTCTCGATTGAAATTAGGATTTAAAGCCCACCATCAGGTATTTTGTTTTTCATATATATCTTGCACAAAACTGTATGCTATATAATCAGGCTTCGTTGTATTGATCATACAGAGAATATAAAATTACCTCATACTAGAACAAGGTATAGAGCCATTCACTTGTCACGTTGCGCAAATTTTTCAAAGCCCATCTTCCCTCTCGCAAAAGAACGTTGCATTTTCCTACATCGAATGTTAGAATGCCTAAGCAAATCAAGGTACCCTCGTTCCCAGTAAAAAGCGTAGCATAATGGGGGAATGGTACCTAAAAGCTAAGACCTGTAGTCAAAGGAATTCACTAGGTTGTAAATTTACCGCCATTTTATGGAAATGAATAGGAGAAGCTCTTGAAACTTTCCCCCGAGAGATAGTGTCCTAGCCATGCCCTTTCAATTCACGGAGAATATATGAAATGTGCCATTCTGAATTGTCATCTAATTCACGTTTTTCGAAAAGGGTCTATCTCAAGCAGCATTTATCATAGCGATGAGCGGTTATATTTGAAAGAACAAAAAGGAGGAAAATCCATCATCAACAGTTTCTGATGGATATCGAAAAATTGGATCGTGTCTATACTACTCATTTTAGCCAATGATTTGTCAATGTGACGTCAGAACATGTCCTTTTAGTTTCTTTATCAATCTTCCACAAGCCTTTAGAAGCATACTATACAGTTTTTTCTTTAAATCCAGAAATGTGTTAAGGAGAGAGCCGTGAAAAGCATGCTCTGTGTTCGTGATATCAGTGAAGAACAAGCAAAGAATATAGTTGACAGTGTATTTGAACCTTGTTTTAAAGATACCGAACCATTTGAAAGAATACCTCCTTGATGTATATTGCATATATTAGTAATTTTACAATTTGTCTCAAGTACATTTATACTTCTATTGCAATTTTATTAATATTCCTCTGCTATACCGAATACTCTATTTGACTGTATGAGAAAATAGAAACAGTGTCTCAACACATTGTAAGCTATAGTACTTTTACCAACTTGTATGTCATCTTGAATTCCATCTCACTTTCAATCACTTATTCACCATTTTTATGATCAAATGGATCGTTTTCTGTCTAAAGCAGCAATCAAGTCAACAGACTAAAATATATTGATTGTTTTGCACTGTAACTTTTCATTCACTTTGTTGATTTATACATCTTTCCATAAATGTGAACTCCAAGCAACTTTTGTGTCAACTATGCTGCTGATATCAATAGGCTTGAAATACTCCAGACGATGGCTAAACAAGACATGGTATATTAAATAGACATTGAGACTTGTGAAAAATAAAAAATGAAATTGATATTACTTAATTTTCATGATGATGATATTGTAATCAGTGGTATACAGAAAGATTTTTGAGTGGGGGGGTGTAGCAACAGAAATTTACGGACAGGCTACTAAATGTACCAGAAATACTGATACATTATAATCAATAACCGACAAGATATGATCGCAAAGCTACAATCCTCTCCAAAATTAGTTGGAACGCTAGCAAAAAGTTATCTTTTAGACAAACTTAATGTCTGTTTTAGTGACTCTTGCAAGCCTTCGAGTTCTCGCCTCCCTCTCCCCTCCCCCTTCAAAGCAATGTTGATTTGTGGGTAGGAAGGACAGATCCGAAGTTCCATAGTGCACGGTACTCCAAAAGTGATAAAAATTCTTCATAATTCAACATTGTAGTGGGGGGAGGGGTGGATTAGGAGAGAAAATGCGTGGAAATCTTCTAAGTGTTCCAACTATTTTGGCCGGGATTGTAGCTTTTACCAATAAGCTACAGAATTACCTACGATTTCAGCAAACGTGGTTGGGTGTGACGTCGGCACGCCCCTGATTGTAATGTACAAGTTGTGTTACTACATACAATAGAGATAGCAGGCTCTCAAACAGGTCATGCCTTTTAATGTGGTACCTATGTCAAGCTCAGAAACAAGGCTATGTCATACAAGGTTTGTCATTAAGCGCGTGTGATCGCACGCGCCCACACATGCACGTGAAATTGCACGTGCAATCGATCGCACTCGCAAATAGGTGCTCTCGAGCATTTTCTGGTAACTTCAACTTCCAAAGTCGTCATTTGGAAAGGTAATGACCTTGTTGACTACAATCATCACTTACTCCCAACCAGAGCCTGAAAAATTTTTTATTTTCCTGGCAGCAAAAATAAATTTTCAACACTTCCTGCGGAACAATTGCAAAATTTCCTGCAACCAAAACACTGTATTTGATGTTTGCTACTCTGTTAAAACCCAAGACTCATTCTATATACTGTATTGAAAGATGAAAAGGAACAAACGTTTCACATAAAGCGGAGATGTGGATTATGAATTCTATTAGAAAAAACATCCTGCGAACCAGTTCAAAATCTCCTGCGAAAAAGTACCCTTGAATGTTTCCTGGCAGGGTCGCTGCCGGCGCTACCGTGCATATTCCAGCCTTGGTCTCGACTTTCAGGAGCAGCACTCAATCTGATGACGAAGAATTGCTTCTTAGTTTGTCATCAATAAGAATAATTCGTTCAAACGAATTTTTCTTATTGATGCTATCTGCACCGCGCAATTCTTTTCTTTGTGGTTTGATTTGATCTGACCGTACGTGTGTAAAAATTTTCTTAGCAGTGCGATCGCACGTGCAAAGCCATTCGTTCGTGTTAATTGCCGCACGCACAGTAGTTTGCTCATGACGAGGCCTGATCATGTCAATTATACATGATAAGTGTACCTCTCCGTGATTATCGTCAAATAAGATGAGCTGCATGATTGCTAAACAACCCGCAGTTCATCATATTACTTATTTTGCAGTTGCTACAAGGAATTATGAACTGAATCAACAATCTACTTACAAATCTGGCTGCTGGTGTTTCCCATTTTCTGCAGGATACAATGCCTCATAAATGCGATTAGTATCTGTACCATGGATTGCATATGCATTGAATTTTCCAACACTGAATGGGAAGTAGCTTTGTGGTATCTTTGCACTTCCAGTCCAGCGCTTTTTGTCCCAATATATTTTGCTTTCATATTCTAAACTAAGTTCATCCTAAAAGGCAGAGTATTTCCACCAATTAGTAAAAAAGTCACCCAGACAATTAGCCATTGAGAAAAATTCCAATTTCACTAATACATGTAATGAAAAGTGACAACATCATATGATCAATCTTGATGTGTCATCAGATGTAACAGAAATAATACATTGTATCAATTATCTAATACCTGATCTATGCCTGATCAATTAATTATCATACCTTTATTATGTATTTGGGAACATTTTTTAGTTTCTATACTCTCTAAAATAATGCAGTCTAGGGCAACTATCTTTCCTGAATGTACAAAGAAGTTCCTGAATTTCCATTAGTTGTTTTAATAAACTAATATGGTAGAAGGATGTATGATGTTTGAAAATTAAAGCATTGAAGAGAACCTTGATCATGTTTCTTCTCCCATTAAGTAAAAGTACTAAATGCTGACCATGCCTGAAAACCAATGTTCATGTATTTGCAACAATACAGTCACGAAAGGCTAACTATGAACTATTGTACAAAATATCATACCTTAAAAATGTTACAGAAAACAATGAAGATTACCATAAAATTGCATGTACCACTTATTTAACAGCATATTTACCTCCCATTTAGGAGGTCTATTTGGACAAGGCTTTTACTAGCACAAAAAATTGCATTAAAAAGTAGTGATTTACTAAGGATTTTAGCTTCAAAATGATACATGCTTTAGTTACTCATAAAATTAATTACAAATGAATCTGAATTGATTAAATGATGCAACAAAATGAGTATACAGCCACTACATCTATCTATCATCAATTTAAGCATAAACAGTATACAAACTTTTTTGATCGCTGGCACTTCTTGCCAATGCATTGAACAGATCCCGTGTGTTATAGCTCAAGTTGTATTTCAGTAGTTTCATACATTAGGAAAGTTTAAACAAGATATAATTTTTAACACACATAAACACTTCAGAATTATGGTTCTATTAAACTTTCCTAATGTAAGAAACTACCAAAATACAGTATACAAACAAATGGATCAATTAAAAGACCAAGCACCCAATTAGTGGATAGAGTGCCTACGGAAATGAAAATATTTGCTATAGAACTGAACTACTAATCACAGCGAAAATCAGGTACAAGGTATAAATACAACGAAATACATACGGATTAAGCTCAATCTCAAGATACTTATCATCTGCTCCCAAAAAGAATGCTTCAACAACTAAACCAAATACAAACAGAATACTTTTACTATGGCTATATGTTTTGTTATTTGGGTAAATTATGTTAATTGTATATAAACATAAACTGCCAACATAAAACATCATTAGATTGGAAATTGTATATAAGAGTTGCTCCTCTAATAGGATGTTTTAGTAGCTTACAACCAGTTGTGAGGACACAGGGGGGTGTAGGGGTGCCAAATGACTTCCATTTTCTGCCAAGACGGTGCTTGGGATTTCTTTAAAATTGATGAGAAAATAGGTGGGGAAGGGGTAATAGCGAATTCTAGAGAAGTAGAGGGTGTCATCAACAAGTTGTCATTTATAACTCCTCCCACTTTTACAACTCTGGCCACACTCCTGCTTGCCATTGTGAATAGCTGTTTCATTTGATATACTGACCTTCATAATCCCATAAATTAGGGAATGGCTTTCCAACTTCTCCATCTGGTTTGGGGTCATCAAAAAATGGGGCATCCACTTCAAAGCCCACATAATTGGCCAATTTTGTGAGCTTAACCTGAACTGGTTCATGATCAATTGCAACACTATCCCATTGTGTCAAAATTCTGAATTCCATTCTATTAACCTGCCAAAGGAGGGAAGTTGAATAGGCCTTTATTTATTTAAAGTATGAAATTGGGAGATAAAAGAAAATTTGCAAGACATTTCCAGACTCCATTTACTACATAATGTGTAGGAAACAACTTAGTAATCAGGTGTGGGCCCAAGGATAAATTGTAGTTAAAATGCAGGTACCACCCATTGCCAGAGCTTGGTGACCCAGTGTCTTTTTTGCCTATGGAGAGTATATTGTAATGTAATATTTGTGCTTTCTTTTAATTTGATTTTTGAATAGAAAAAAGTATTTTCTATAGCAAACAATGGTATTAAAAAACTTGTTAGATAAAAAAGACATTAAACTGAATCAGATGGCCCCTCCCCAAAGTCCAGCTCTGGATCCATCCATGTTAGCAATCCTAGGCTGGAAAGTCCTGTGATATTTAACCAGTATACTCTAGCTCATCATCATTATAATGTTTTAATTCTGCCTCTAAGTACAAAACAATACCTGAATAGCAAGAAAGAAACACAACAAAAAGCAGAATTCTTAAGGAGGAACCTCCTAAGTAGATAAACGAACGAGAAGGAGGTCCCCCTTTTAGCTTTTAGCTTCTAACTGTGCTTTTGTTATCATACCATGATCTAGATTGAAGTAATAACAACATGGTTGGTTTTCATCAACAAAGTAAATGTTGAATCAAAAGTGAGGTAAAAAAGACAATGTATGAACAGTCAAACATTTAACCTTTAAGTTCAAATGATATCGTTGACCTTAAAATAGAATGCAACTTTCTTAGGCATTAAAATGTGGTGACTGGGCAAAAACAGAAATTACATGTAGAACAACATCAACAACTTTAGCATTAGTTATGCATCAAAGCATTGCAAAAGATTTGCTTCCTGCCAGGAACGTTTTTGAGAAAACGCACCTCTAGGTTCGCAGTTAACAATGATGTTAATAACATTACGCAATAATCTTACCCTTAGAATATATACTTTATCCTCTCAGGCAGGCAGAGGAGTTAACTAGGAAGTTAATTTTCTGAGAAGCTGCTTTCGGATCGACAGGAAAACGAGGCTGTATGGAGCCTACATGTCTAGAAACAGAACATTTCCATTACCAGATTTTGCACGAAAGTAAGCAGTTGAATTGTACCTTCCATATCGCAATATTCTGCATTGCATGGTACTGTACCCTTCGTTTTCGTTTCTCTTTGGTTTTAGGCAGAAGTGTCAGTAGATTTTTCAGACCTTGACCAAAATTGAATAGCACATTTCTATTTTTCCATTCAGTTCATTTCATTAATTCCCACCAAATACAAATTTTTCTAAATTTATTAGCTAAGTTTGCCGCTGAATAACCAACTTAGCTAGTCAAGGTGAGAGTAGGTACTCCCTATAAGGAAAAATTTTAAATAATAAATAGTCTAATTAAGATGATTTATTCCAGATGTTGCAGCCAATTAAAGAAGGCTTACAGAGTTTGAGACTTATTCTGGCAAGTGGTTCACCGAGGCGAAGAGATTTATTGCAAACTGTTGTGGTACGGCTGAGTATCTTTTTAGAATGAATGTTGAAAGCATGTGTTGCTTTTTTGCCATAGTTTCTGGATTGCTAATAACCTTTTGTCAAACTGCAAGTGCTGCTGCTTTATCTTAAAAGTTTTGATTGTTCTTTGAAGTGTTGTAATGAAATAATCGCATTTATGAGTTTTCAACACTTTCTATATGCAGGGAATTAATTTTGAAGTTATTCCCTCACAATTTGAGGAAAATTTGGACAAATCACAGTTTAAACATCCATCAGATTATGTGAAAGAGAATTCTAAGAGGAAAGCATTGGATGTCTTCATTTCCACTAATTCAAAGGTTTTTTAGTTTTCATTGTATAAAAATTTTGCTTCTAATTTTTTTGCAATCTAGTGAGTATCACAAAGGTGCCATCTATTACAATTTTCTTGATATTTTCACACTATCAAGCAACATATTTATGATGAGCTTAAAAAATTAAGGATCTATAATTCAGTTTCTTTTTTAAAATCAATTTCAGAGCTAAGACAAAGTTGCTTGCAGAACTTTTGTGTGCCTGTATACTGCAATTACTTTTACTATATTTGTTATTTGTTGCAGGAAGATATTCCAGATTTAGTTATTGGTGCAGATACTGTTGTTGTGAGTGCTTTGTTTTTTCCATATCAGTATGATTTGAATATATAGATATAAATATAAATATAAATATGTATATTTATATTATATTATATTATATATATATATAAATATATATATATATATATATATATATATATATATAACAATCCAAAAGAATTGTAAAGTCAGAGTGCTCAAT
>WIPJ01000447.1:417015-429042 GCA_018155075.1 Cassiopea andromeda
AACTTAACTGATAGTTGATTTAAATAGGTTCAACTGTATATATATATATATATATATATATATATATATATATTTATATGTACTTGTATATTTAGTTGTGTTCAGGTGAGAAGTAGAATATTAGAAGTTATCTGTATTATCTGCAAAGGTCTCTAATTTTCACCTGATGTAAGACATATATTCTTGATTGCCTATGTTTTGTAAAGTAAGCAAGAGCTGCAGATACTTATGTTTTTTCCTTCCAAACTTTAGGCTTTTGCCTTGATTATACTTTAACTGGTAATATATTTTGAATGTCTGTTTTCACTCAGGTTCTTGAGCAGAAAATTCTTGAAAAGCCAAAGGATAGTGAAGATGCATACAGTATGTTGAAGAGGTGTACACATGTTATATAATGTCCTTTCTTACTCTCAATGATATCAATTGCTCATAGTGAAAAGATGCTTTGGTTGATATACTTTTTTTTATTCCATAGCTTGAGTGGAACCAAACACCAAGTTTACAGTGGAATTAGTTTTGTTTGGCCTAAAAGGCATGGAACTGGTGAGTTGTGAGTAATTCTGATCTCATTTTTTGCATTGTATTAACTTAGGATGTTTGGGTAATTTGTAGGGAGGGTGAATTTTGGAAATTATTTATTTGATGTCCATTTATGTGAGTGCCTCTCTAGTTTATACCATTTGCAGAATGCTTCTGAGATTTTTTGCATCTTTCTGGTGCTTGCAGTCCAAGTATATGGAAGCATATTTTTATCACTTTATCCTAGCTTATAAATTGTGTCATGATGCTATAAGCTTCTATCAAATGAGGTTTTTGTAGGTTATGCAGAAAAACAGTTTTATGAGTGTACTGAAGTGGAATTTGGTGACCTTACAGATGATGTGATTTTAGCATATATAGAGTCAGGAGAACCATTGTAAGTTTTGACAGATTTATTTAAAACAATTTTTGGTCTTTGCATTCTTGTGGATTATTTTTTAATTATTGCAAAAAAATTTTGCATATTCAGTGATAGAAAGTCCCTTTGCTATTCCTTGTCATTATAAATAATGCTCTTTCCTGTGAATTCATATTTGAACTTTCTAGGTTACATTCCTGGAGCTGCAAATATCTTGTGTTTATATATTTAAACTTTCTTTTTACATTTCTGGTATTTGAGGGGCATACAATGAACTATTGTTTGATGGGTGTAGAATACACTGATCCAATTGATTCTGGTCATCCAGTGTATACATTGTGTTTTTTCTGGATATTACTAGCTTGCATAATAGGCTTTCACAATAGTTTTGACTACAGCTGTCTGGCCCTCTCATTTTGAAGTCATTTATTCTATTCTTAGTGATAAAGCTGGTGCGTATCCTTTTTTGCTCTTCAAAAAAACTTCATTTTGTATGGCCCTTTTTACCATTTTGTCACAACCTTATCAAAGAATAGATAATGAAGCTATCTAGCATTTGCTGATTATTGATCGTTGCCACACAGGGGCATCATGACCAGGGGGCAGGATGCCATGGCCCCTTCAACTTTTTCAAAATCGTCAGCTTTGCAGAACTTTTTTATGTTCATTAGAACATTTAAAGACTTTTGCTGTTGGTATGGTAAAGATAAAGGTTTCAAATTTTATCAAAAGATCTTTAGTCTTGCCCCCCCCCCTTCTCTACAGGTTCCATGATGCCTCTGTTGCCACATCATGGATTTTGGGATGGAAGTCTCAGGAGAGATTTGATGTTTTGCATAAGGAGTTTTCCTTTACTTTATCTCAATGTGTTAATATCAGATATATGATTTGATTTTCCATTTGATTTGGGAGGCGTACTTAATGAGTATGGTGACAATAAATGTTTGCTATTATGGATTG
This sequence comes from Cassiopea andromeda, assembly GCA_018155075.1. Lineage (NCBI taxonomy): Eukaryota > Metazoa > Cnidaria > Scyphozoa > Rhizostomeae > Cassiopeidae > Cassiopea > Cassiopea andromeda. Next base: position 418,874 of record WIPJ01000447.1, read on the forward strand.
CAATCATATCATATTAAATTACATTAAATCTGAAGTAGCCAATTTAGATGGCAATTTCAGTAGTTGACTATCTGAGCTTTCCTTCAATATGCATTCATGTAAGAATATCCCTTCAGTTGACAATCAGAGTGACCCTTGAATTCACTGAATTGAATTTTTACTATGCTATTCATGCGTGTGAATGCGGGGGCTTTAGCCTATCCAGTGGAGAATGCTAGCCCCCCAGGGATGTAGGAAGCATTCAAAAAATAAAGGGCGTATGTATTTAAGGATATCCTCACAAGTAGAAAGAGGGTCCTTTACGTACAAATGTATGAAAAGTGGCTATATCTGCCCCCTGTGCCTTGGGCCTCTACCTTTACGCTTGCCCAGTCAACTTGGAATTAGATTAGTAGCACTATATAGTCTGTTCATCATACCCTACTTCAAGCATGTGAAAAGTTAGCTGTCCCCGTTGGAAAATTTCTGGCACCATCCCTGATGTTATTTTCAGAATTTATTTAGCCATAGATTAAATGAGGTAAAAGGCATTGTCGAGTTTAAGGTATAGTTTTGAACTAACCATAACATTAAACGATCTTTTCAATATCTCTGTTAACGATGCTTTCCAATAGATACCTTCTGTCTTCTTGGCATGGTTATGAAATTGATAATAGATATTCAATTCCCACCCTGCATGATGTTTTTGCATTAACCGCAGTCGCGTAAATCTATAGCTATATAATAAGTATAACTCATATTCACTACAATCATAACATTATACTTGCAGTGTTATGTATATGATTCACTTTATGCTAAATTAATGCTATTAATTGGTAGTCTAATAGTTACTCACTTGTGTCTTTCTTAACATATATACGTAGTACTACATGAACTCCATGACCTTTTGGTATATAGACCTTTGCCACTTTAACCTTTGGCTTTTAGTAAGTTTATCTGATTTTTAATCTAGCATCCTTAACAGATTTCACAGATACGGAATCCAAGGTAAAGGTGGAACTCTCGTAAAAGCAATTTATGGTGACTTTTACAATGTTGTTGGTCTTCCTTTGTTTTCATTTTGCAACGAGTTGAAACATTGGTTCTCCGAATACACGAATCCCTAAAATCTTTTTAGCTATTTTGCTAATTCAAATTTATCAAACGTAGATGTTAGGAATTTTTTTGTATATATATAGAGTATGAACTATTATATTGGTGTTGAGACTTGTTTTCTCCATGCAAGAGTATGAATTGCAGCAACTTTTGTCTTACGTACATTGCTGAATTCCATTTCCTGCTGAGATCTTTAATTTCTATTCGAATAATTTATGTGGTTGATAAAAAGAAGTACTCAAATTGTTGTTTGTACTCAATAATCCATCACTTTAGTTCCTGCTGCTTCACGAGACTATTTTCGTTATGATATGCTCGTCTTTTCAAGCATTTATCTAACAATAAATAAGAGATTCTTTTGAAGCGTCTTTTCATTGAGAGCACCAATGGTGCAATGTGCGTCAGACGTCTACCACGACTGTTTAGCAGCAAATCTTTCATATCCTAATCAGTAAAAAGACAGAATCAGACATGTTTTTCAAGACACGACATTTAACAAAATCCAATTTTGCAAAAGGACAATATGAATCCAATAAGGAAGTTCAGAACAATCATGAACGAACATGTCATTTAGATGTGCATTCGCCTGATAATATTCAAGCTATATGTGCACTATTATTTGCGTATTTTTAGCCTGCTTTTGAAAGTTTGAAAACAATTTCTAGTTTCTCTAATTATATTTTCTGCTTGACATCTTATGCAATGCAACCTCAGCCTATGCATAACATAGTATTAATAGTTTAATTTATAGAATTTCCTTTCTGCTTTATTTCATCTTTGACTTCCCTCTTATTCATTTTCTCCTACATTAGGTGGTTCATTTCCATCTATTGGTAAATTATTCAAATATATTTCGTTGATTTATAACTAAAGCTTTAAGAAAAGTTGGAAAGGGCTGCGAAAATACAACTTCGAAAAATTCTATGGCCCTTCTTGGAGAGTGGAAGCTTTATGAGCTATCGTGGATCAAAAAATGTTTTTCTTTCGTCCCTTATTAATCCACCCCAACTTTGAACCCACCTACCCCCATCATGAGTTCAGCTTACATTTAATCGTTCTGTGTTACGTAATTCAAATCGAATTAGGAACCATAGCTTACCAAATCCATTTGCTCAAAAGAAGGCAAATATGTTCTTGGCTCTTCAACGTTGATGCTTCGTTTGTATGAAGCCTGAAGATCATTGGCTATTGAACTTAGAAATTTGCTCAGCTTAACATTGTTTTCTTTTTCAATTATTGTGGCAATGTTCTCCGAAAGAACTTGAAGAGATGTCCTGTCATGCTTAAGAATTTGGTCTCTCGTATCTCCCATCCATTTCAAAAAACCTGTAAAATTAATCACAATTCACACTTACTTCTTCATTCAGCAATGGAAGACATCAAAAATATTTTCCATGTATAGTTTGATTTATTTAGTGTTCCATAACATATTATGGTCTATGTTGTAGCGATGTTGAAGGATATAGAATGTTACATCATCTCAACTCTGTGAAAAAGCATAAAACTTACCGTTTTTTGTTTTTCCAGCATACTTCAAAGCGTCATTAAGCTCACTAGTTGTGCAATTCTCAATATAGCCTTTTGGAAAAATATAAACATTACGGATCTATCTGTACGAAAATCACTTGTGTGTCGCGTATTAGGTCACGAAAGCTAAAGTTATCCATCAAGGAAATATCTGAAAGAGAATCGTTATCGGAAGAAAGGAATTCAATGAATCTGAGATGCTGAGAAATTTTGCAATGCTAACTTTTTTCGTCGTTTTCATTTTCAAACAACTGCAATGAATCTCTACAAAGTTCTCAACATTGGCTCTAATACAGAGGAATTCTCACTTATATAGAAAAAGCATCTACTTACACTGAGTTTTGATTTGGTCTTCGATGTCTCCTAATGCTGCAAATTGCTTATTTTTGCTTTTGATGTAAGAGATCTTTTCATTAAAGAAATTTTCAACGAGGGTATGAGCAACTCCAATTATATCTTTATAATTCTTTAGGGTGTTATACACTGACATACATGAAGATTTTTCTGATCCATGGCCTAAAATAATTACATTCAGTATGTTATTTATTGAACAGCATATATCATATTCATATTGAATTATTTTTACATGAATAACCCTTTAGCTATATTAAAATAAACTAAACAATACATCATAATAATCTATGTACAACAACGTGATGTGCCGAGACACCTTCTGTTGGGGGGGTGGGGGCGTTTTGACCAATTGACCAACTATTGTTACTAAAAAAAGGTCACAGAAAATTCTGTTGCCAACTCTCTTCCAGCATGGCTGCCTTTTGACCAACTTTCTTGCAAATTTGAAAATATTGGGGGGCGCGACGCCCCACGACCCTAAATCGGCACATCCCTGATACAACATAATGGTCCAGTCCAACATCATAAAGAAAAATTGCAACAAACCTAAGGCTGTTCTGCCAGAGGGTCGTGTTTGATTTATTTTCAGCTCATCAAATACATTTTCAATTGTTTTTTGAAGTAAAACAGCGTGTGAAGTTCTCTAATGCTTAAAGGGATTTCATTCCAGGTTTTAAGAGCTGAGTATGAAAATCCTTTCATAGAACTACATAGAGCAGAGAACTGCAAGCCCACCCAATTTCAAGTATGCTTCCCCCTACGTGATGACCAAAGATGGGGCTAAAGACGGTGCTTGGGTGCATGTGATCTTCCAAAATTTCTTCCCTGGCGTCATCTATGGTGATGTGACAAGCGCCCCTAATTGTTCACGTAGAAAAGCAAATTAAGCCAAAATTCAGGCCCAGAATCAGTTGCGTAGTGGATGGGGTGGGAGCAACGGGTTATATTCTCCCCAACAAAATCTGTTGCAAATTTGAAGCCTTCGTTACCTTGGGAGTTTAATAAACAGGAAGAGAGAGCAACTAGGATTACTGCATTTGAGTTGCTGTACTCAAGGGGAATTGTCAGGAGCTTTTGCCCTTAGCCCTCTCTTCCAACCATATTTCCCACAATAGCTCTAATTAACACTAGATTCTCCGTTTTGCATTTTAGAGCTATTTATGATTTCTGAGAAAACCCTTCCCAGCTCCGTTCTTCTAAAAGACCATTATGGCACCATGGTCACAATTGTCACACACTTAAGGCTCTTACGATTTTATACTTTTACTGAGCATTTGCAAATAACGAATTATCACGAGATATTTTACCGTTGTTTTGATTATACTCTTCATCTTGTTTACCCTTGGATTTTATCATTCTTCTGGTACCATTTGAAATAAATGCTGCTTCAAGTGGGTCATTATTTTCTATCAATGCCCATGGAGACTCTTTGCTAAACAGTTTTACTATTCCATCATTCCCAAGTGTGTATCTTGGTAATTCTGCATAGGCATATCTTTTGAAATCTTCTTCTGAAGCAATAACATCTTTTTTTGATGCATCGTTGATATCGTTTCTGTAAATAGTCTCCCTAAGATTCTGTAAAAGATCTGTTTTATCATTTTCTGCTTCTTTTAACATCTCTCTAATCTCCTCTATAGTTTTCCCAAACGATGTAGCATTTGCAAAAGTCTTATCAAGTGTCTTGTATGCAAGAACTTTCCACAGATTTTTCTCAATCTTGGCGTTGAGAAAGTAGTCAATGCTCTTTCCTGCAATGTTTCCTTTTACATTAAATTCCACTTCTCCGTTGACGATGTCATCGACATTCCCTTTCATGCAGATCTTATCTAGACTGATTATATCTGAAAGGCTTCTACCAGCAAGACTTTTGAGAACATCTAGACCAACCGTCATCCTTTCATTTATTGCTTCCAGTTTGTTGATAACTCCTGCAACTTTATAGACTGTCTTCTGCAATAATCTCTTTGAAAACTTTTCTTTTTCCACTGACCTCTTATAATGATCGATGAGCCTCTGAAAATGTTCATCCAGAGAATATTAGAATTGGCAAGACGTTTTGATGAATGAATTTCGTAAACAAATTGCCCCGCTTCAACAACTAAGCGAAGCATTAACATAGCATCATTTTATTTAGTTTGGAAAAACGTGCTTGAGTGAGTTTATTTATGAAAATTTATTAGTAAGAGTAAAGTGTAAACGAATATTTATTCATTCAAGTCATTTTTCAACTGTACGCAAAATTAGCAATTCTTTGTCCTCCATTGTCACCGTATTTTCCTTTATTTGGTAAACTCGTTTTTATAAGAACTATTTCATAAGAAAACGAGCCTGAAATCTGGTGGAAAATTAAGAAGAAATTAAGAACAATTTTATAAAAACTATTTTTGGAGAACGATGCAGAGGCTTTCCACTAACAAATAGAAAAGAAACGTCTTTTCCTTGTTAACCTGAGGAGAAATGACAATCTTGACACTTTTTCTTTGACTCTTGCAAATCAGTTGCTCCTAGCGTAAACTAGATACTGTGCTAGCATTGCCTATTTACTATTGTTTACAAACTTTTCGATAAAAAGCAATAATATGCTCTCAATAAATGAAAGCATCCAATGTTGTCTTGTATATTGTCTTTCTAGGTATTTCTAATTTGCCTACACGCAGCTAATTTCAGAGCAAATTTAGAACAATTCAGCCTCAAAATTTGGGAAAAATTAAGAGCAGCCAACCTGAATCTCAATTTTACTGTTTCTTATAAAAAAGAGTGTAATCGAAGCATGATGAAATAGATTCGGAATCAGAGAAAATAGAATACCAATTTTGAGTGCAAGTTCTTGAGTTAGAGGAACTTCCCTCCGGCTTTAAACACCAGCAAGAAACGTTTTGTCAATGTCTATGCTCAGATCATTTTTTGATATAAACAATGTGCATGCCTCTTTACTCAAATCAAATTGTCATACCTGTAACTTCTTCTGCTTGTTGAATGCTCTTACATTACGAATGACACTTCGGCCGAGACACTGGACTACGCAAATTATATCAGGAATTTCATGGATGCAGTCTTTCCATTTAGGAGAGCCAATGTAATATTCTCGGAAGGGTATCGCATTTGTGTCCCAGCTAGGAGCACCCATGCACACTGTATTGGAAATTGAAAAAGCATTTGTTAGGAATTGATTCGCTCTTGCTTTGAAAACATAAGTTATTCGTGAAGGAAGGAAGAGGATAAAGTGAAAAGCACTTCAAAACAGAAAATTTTGAAAAGAAATAGGAAGAATAAAGTACATTCTCTTGCTGTACTTTTCTAACTATTATTAAACATTTGTGTAAATCTGTGATGGTCTCTTGAAAAAAAGAAGATTTGCTTTTTTCCAAACTGTATGTAAAGTTCAGTGGTATTAAATGTTTGTTATTTCAGGACTGCTTGCATTTGTTGAGAAGGTTTTCATAACAGCTTTTTGTAAAGCTTGTTGGATAAACAAAACAAATCTGTTATGGAATTTTGAAAATGAATATATCTAAATAGAGAAGGTGCTTTAGAGTTTCTTTTAAAACTCAGAATATCGAAAAGATAAATGCTTGCTTACCAGTTTTACAGTCATCTTTGCAAGGGCGATTTATGTTTTCACGCATCTTAGTTAATGCTCCAATGTCTTCTTTGATCTTTATCTTATATGTGCTGCTCAGATCTTTATGGATATCTACATGTTTATGACTTTGCTTCAAAATCTTTTCTAACTCTACTACTTTTCTCTCTGTGTTATGGAGCAGGTATTTTGTGTTGTTGCTTATGTACTTTAACTGCATAGACATCTCATACGTTACATTTGGAAGTGCTAACATTATGCAAGAAGTAACCTTCAAGACAACACAGTAAATTGTTTGTGAATTCCAAAAATGACAGTTCTTTAAATGTGAAAATAGTGCAAGTTAATTTGCAGATACCGAAAACCTTTGTTCTCGATGCTCTTAGGCCCAAATGCCTCAGTGAACAGCTATCATTTGTAGGATACAAACAGATGAAAACAAATAAGTAAAGTGTGCTTTTGGTAGTAAACAGTTGTTTTTGTAAATGGCATGTTTGCCTTCAATAAGGAGTCTATGAATATTCAAAACTCTTCAAAGCTATTCTCTTCGTTTTTGATATACAGCTAAATATTTGCAAATCTAAATTCGTATTACTTTTTCTTCAGATGATTTTACCTCTAACTTCTAGGTAATCATAAGCTCTATATGTCATTTTATACCAGGGTTTTTTTTAAAGAAAAATTTGGAATTGCTCATAAAATTCAGAGATGCTGTGTTAAAGAATTAAAAATCTTAGCTGCAAATGAGATTGGGCTGCCTGCTTTTGGCAAAAAAGGCAGATAATTGCTACCATCTCTTATAATTCCATTTCTGGTTGTGTTTCTCCTATCATTTCATACTTTAATCTAACATTTTTACTGCAATTTAATATTTACATTTCCATGTGTCCTTACAAATTAAATTTTTGAATTGCACATTTCTTTCGTTAGAAGTGCACAGATTGCTTTAGAACCTCATATTTTGCATGGAACAGCACGTTAAAAAAGCCCTGCTTCTTACCGTGAATGACATCTCCGAAGGTTTTCCAAAACCAGCGGTCACTTTAAACTCACTTTCGAATACACCATATAGAGATCCAGAAATCTTAAATTCAAAACCAGAATCATTAATGCTGATGTTGACCGCTTTTGACATCCCTAAAGATTTCACTACTCCATTCATTGTCACTTTAACTCTCTTTGCTGCAAGATCAGTTACGACGGTTGGCCCATCAAATTTTTGAATGTTGGAACAGTCACAGCTGGATACGATTTTGACAAGGCCATCACTAAAGTGCAACTTTGGTAGGTGTATTTCAAGCTGTAGACGCATTGGTGCCAAAGTGAAAGCAAACTTTCCAAGGTATCCAAGTATCGACACTATCCCTCTAATTGTGAGTGTGTTTTCAATTTTCAGTTGTAGATCTTCAATGGTAGTAGCTGATTTTATGAGAAAATTTTTAATTAATTGAGATTTAATTGCAGTATCCAAATTGGGAGCAAAAACACTGAATCGTAAAAGGAAGCCTGCACAAGAAAAGACAATCGGAAAGCCTATCCACATGGCACCAAAGATATAAGTTGTGTCACAGCATTTGTAAGCCATTGGTGATGATAAATTACTCATTTAAAAGGACGCATCTCGCCCCTTTGCTCTCCTTAGCATAGGTCAGGGGGTGATTGACCCCGTAGCCTCTGTGCTGCTGGCGTTCTGCACTTACTAAATCACGTGAAAAGTAAACACGTTGCTGGTCAAAATACGAAATTTCAAAAGCACTTACGTAGTGGGTTGTTTGAGTAGCTAGCAATCGAAGCCCCGTGTATTACAGCACCCTGTAGGACCACAGGTAATTGACGGTAAATGCCATACGCTTCGAGGAGGCTATTGATATCTAGCGAGTCAATTTCTGAATAGAAGTAGCATTGCTGGATATTTGCAGCACTCATCGTGATCATTACAGTCGATGTTATTCGTCTGTTAATATGAACAGTTCCAAGGTGCAATGCACCAGTCAGTTCTGAAACAAATATTGTAGTTGACTAATTCATCAAATATTTTGAAGTATTCTTGATTATCAATATTATTAGAAAGAGCAAAGAGATTGCAGTTTAGCATTTTCCTTACCGAAGTGTTTTACGTTTTGAAGTGAGACTATTGAATCTTTGTATGTCAGTCGAGAAAAAGAACAGCCTTTTATACCAAATGGATTGTCCCACTGTGAAGTGAGTTTCATTTGTAGAAGCATGCCACTTGCTTGATCAACAGACAACATTCCTAAGGAAATATAAACACTTCATGATCAACCTTCTGAATGTTTCGATGAATTTCAGTTTCTGAAAGAAATTTACTCTTTTAAACGTAGGAATGTTCAAACAATAAATTCGATATCAGTTTAAGGCATTGCTAACAATTCAAACTATGTTTAGTGTGCAGAATTTGGCTTTAAAACGGCGTACATGATTTCCCTGCCTTAACTAATAGCTATGCAGATTTAGTACAAACAACCCATTACTGTTTGGGGAGAGGGTTGAGATATCAGAGATAGAGAAAATAGAGAAAAGAATTTTGGACTGTAAACTTGTTACTGTTTACAGCAGTAGTGCACCAATTCTTATCTTGTAAATGTGTTCTTTGCCATTTAAAGCTGTTAGTTATGTTCTTCATACCTATCTTCATACGAATCTGCTCATGTCCATGTGAATAGTAACGTTACTTTGCAAAAACTGACGTAAATTTACAACGAAAAGGGATTTCATTCTTGGATTTAGTTAATTTAATAGTTTTGCAAAAATCCCTAAGGAATTATGAAGATGCTTGCATGTTTAGCATAAGGGACCACAAGTTATTTATGCCTCAAGTTGGGGCCGAACAGAAATAGGTGAGGTGAATGGTTTTTCTGGCAGCCTTAAGGTTAGTGAATGATTTCTCTTCAGTCCCAACCTGAGGCATAAACAATGAACGGTCTCTAAGAACGTGAACAGGGTTCATACGCATCTAGCCAAACATTTTGTCCTGACTCTTCCTGACTTTTTCCTGAAAATGAAGGTGTTTTTTCCTGACTGCAGATCAGAAATATATAGTATTTTTCCTGACTAGCAGATGTTAAAAATGATGCCACTGACCCATCTTTTAAAAACAAGTAGTTGAATATCTTTTGTTAATTTGGGTAAGGAAAGGTGGATCTCTTGTTAATTCCTTTCTCAAACAAAAAAGCAAATATCATAAACTTGACAAGCCAAAAATCCTCAATGTTTCATATAACTTGAATGACTATCGAACAGTCACAATAGCACCTTCAGCTTAAACTCTGAAAACACCTTGCATCCTACATGCAAAAGGCTAAATGAAACTCTGTAAAGCGGAATCTCCAATAGGTAGAAAATATCGAGGTGGAAAAATTTCCTGATGTCTGATTAGTTGCTCAAAACTGTCGAGGCGGAAAATCCTAGCAGCGAAAAGTAGGGAGTGGTTCTATTTTCGAAGCTCGACGTTTTTCTGCCTAATAGAGATTCGGCTTAATATCCTATAACTTTCCCAAAGGAAAAACTGTTGACTTTTTCAAATCAAACTAATGAACTACATATGGTATTTGAATAGGTATAGTAGCAGATATTGGTTACTTCAAAGTGT
>WIPJ01000447.1:437634-462841 GCA_018155075.1 Cassiopea andromeda
AATTTCGACCAAAGTAAATAAACTCGAGCGTGCACAGCTGTTTTAGTATGAGTGGTAAAAACGCTCCAAAGCATGTGAAATTGGCCTAAATTTAGCTTCGAAAGCCGTTTGTTGATGAAATCGCAGCCTTCTATTGGCTTAGACGTCAAGGAGAATTTGGTTGTGAGCAAATGTATTAACCAATCAAGATTTGAGCGCTATGCTGGACAAAACACATCCCTTTGACAATTGTTTTGCTGTGTCATTCAAATATAAATGCAGATCCATTATCGTATACAGCTACTTCGTAATTGATTAACAAAAGAAAGCCCCAACAACTTCCGAACTTAGCTTGGAGTTAAATATGAAGTACTCTTACTATACATTTTGTCATTGTTAAGGAAACTGTCGTATGTTAGAGCCCAAGAAAGTTACGTTCAATGAATTCAATGCTTTCCTTAAGTTATTTTGAGATCGATTTATCAATTTTCAGCATTTTCTCAACAAATGAGATATTTCTCTCTGGTTGTTTTAGCAATGGTTGCAAAATTGCAAGATGCCACTCTCAAACATTGCACTCTTTCTAAGTACAGTTTTCATTGCTCCCTTTTCAGTAGGGGCAGAAAAGCTGAAGCTTTTAACGCAACTAAGCAGTGGCGAAGCTGGAAAAAAGTTAGCCCTGCTTAGTAGAAGGGGTTGGCAGAGCCACTGAGAAGGAGTACAGGACATGTTGTGGTAAAGTTTTAAGGTTTACGTGGCATCATAAGCAAAGATCAGGGGAAATTTTCTGGACGTCATACCGACACCTTATTCTTCCTTTCAGCTAACTTCGCTTGATTAAGGGTCTCTCAAATCTCTCGTTGGCCCTTGGTTTAGATTAGAACATAAATCCACCCAATCCAACATAAAAATTCTTCTGAAGCTGCATCTTCCACTTTTTCAAACACTCACTTCCGCTCCAGCGAACTCATCAAGCGATACTGGGTAGTCATCATAATCCTACTATTCGAAATGGGCAGGAGTTGAGCTATTATTAGCCATTGTCTGGTAGAGCCAAATACGGAGCATCCATTGTTTATAACTGATAGGGCATGAGCACAACGACAGGGCTAACTCCTTTCATACTCATATGAGTGGAATTTTAAGCGAAATAGCGGCACGGTTTGATGAAAACCCTATGCCAGGAAATAGATTGTAAAGGCTGACCTCCAGTCAGCCACGCGAGCGCGTCGACAGTACGATCTATTACAATACAATACAATACAATACAATACAATACAATACAATACAGTACAATACAATGCAATACAATGCAATACAATACAATTTCTTTGCAGACGGAGGCCCATTAAGCTAAGCTGGTTTGCAAGGGGCCGTCTATTTACAGAATGAAAGCCAAAATCTTACAAAAAAGTACATATTGTAAAAATTCTATATTAAAAAGAGTATAAAACTAGGTATATAAAACAACTATTTACAAATATGACTTAAAAGATGCCAGATCTATTGTAATGCATATGAGTTTTTACACATCATTCTGTTCGTGGGCTGCCGTGAGCTGTTCGTCTGAGAGTAGAGTGACATTCTACTCTCAGACGAACAGATTACGGCCGTCCACGAACAGAATGGTATGTAAAAAATCATTTGCATTACAATAGATTGTTCTGCCGACGCGCTCGCGCGGCTCACTGGAAGTTAGCCTTTAAGCATTGCGGGTGCAGACCTTTTGGTTTTCTAAAGGAGCTTATCAATCGATGATGAGCTTGTAGAAATGTCTGATCATATCTGAGCAGTCAAATTTTATTCGACTTCTTTCGTTTGTGTTTTGAATATGAAATTAAAAAATGTTTCTTTCCTGCCGGACAGGAAAGGCAGGATGCTTCGCTTCGCCACTGCAACTAAGCAAGCTTATTTGGACATGCTGGCCTTAACTAACGAAAGCAGATATGTGTAAACTCCAATATCATTCTCATATCAACTAAAATGCAATTTTACATCTCACTAAAACTAGGCAACGCACAACTGACTGTCAGGATTACTACATAACAAAAAAAGGAAAAGAGAAGGAGGGAGATCAGTAGAGGGCTTAAACCAATAGAGGGCTCAAGAATGTACAAGACATTTCCCTTCGTAATTAAGAGAAGGTCAGGTAAAAAGCATTGCCTGTTTACCTGTGATAAGAGAATGCGGACAGAAAAGCAGGGAGATCAGCGTATAATGTACAATCTGGAAGTGCGGAAAAGGTCATGGCTATGTCATTTAAGACAGCATCGTGTCTCCAGGTATACCTACCTTGTTCTAGATATAGTTTACAGCTAGAAAAAATATGTTGCAAAGTTTCAGATTGAAAGCAAAAATATGCTGAAGATGGAGAGATGAACCACTTTGAAAGATTTTATTGAGTTGCCAATGTGTTTGTTAAATATTTAAGAGAAAAGTTGAAAATATCCCTGGGCAGTTTTTGCTAAACGTTTGACTAAGTGCTGGTGATAACTTTTGAAGCATATTTGAAAATGGTGATAAAACTAGTCCCTAGGATGTTAATACATTTGCTATACGATGCTGGTGGCGAGTTTGACTAGATTTGAGAACTTGCTTTGCGTTTCTGTACTGATAATAATAGTAATAATCTTGTTTAATGTTAGTGTTACAATCGTACTGAATACTAATACATACTAACATACTGCAATACAGATTGCATTCAAATAATTGCTACTGGCTGCAGGCCATGCAGGCACATTGGTTGTTTGACAACCAGTTGTATATGAGTGTTTTGAACTGTTTTATATTTCTTACTGAAGCAAAATTACAGGAAAACTTTTCATCATCATTATTTAATAATGGCAGTTATGATTTACAAGTTGAACAGTCTCCTTGGATAAATATGACAATACTTCGTCTTGTTAATACTTGGTTTCCCAAGCTCATCATGCATTAACAGTAATGCCAATAGATTTTTCCATGATAATAGTTTTCCTTTTATGTTATTATCTTTCTATCTGGTAATCCAATTTTTAGAAGTACTGCAAATTCATCATCTGCTTTGAGTCTTACATTTAGTTGAATTTAAAGTAAAAGAGTTGCATCCAAAGCGCAAGATTTTGTAGGATAGAAATAAATCTTGTACTACATGAATTTCAACATGCTAAAATGCTTGAACGGAATGCAAAAATAGGACTGAAGTAAAAGAAAATGGAATTTATGATGTTAAAGAAGCTATAGTTTTTATCTATATTCTTCATGCATGGCAAAACAAGACTGGTATGAAACATTGCATTCAATACGTATACAATCTTATCTATACAACTTGACCTCAACTTGTGACTTCAAATCTATTAATTCAAGCATAGATTGCATATCTTTTTGAGAACTAAGGAACATTACATTTATTCTGCTTTGTCACATCGCTTTATTGTATCAAATGAATTTACCAGTGGTAATAATCTCCATGGCAATTGCACAAGCACTTTTTTACTTTCTAAGTTATTTTATATGCTTGTGTTCAAAGCTCTCATACTGTGTGCTTGCAAATCCTTTTCCCATGTGTAGCGGCACCGTGGATAGGAAAAAAGAGAGCAGCTATCCCCCAGTAAATTAGCTGTTGGACGTTTAAGGCTTTTGTTGGAATCTGTTTTAGAGAATCATAAGTTTAAATCGCACACCCAACACCCTTGCTACTTGCTGTTTGCGATGGTCAAAAAAGGCCTTCAGTCTCGTTTTCATTAAGAGGATGTGCTGATTTTCCCTGGAGTTTGAATTTTGTTTCCATCCAGGAGCACATGGGCAAACACTTACTTACAAGAATTCGGCAAGGTTTGTCCCAAAAATGGCAGCTTAGAAAGTTATGTATGTAACTATTAATGCTATTTTGTTTCAGTGCTAATCTGAAGTTTCACCACCTATTATCCTACAAAACCCTTCCCCTAACACTCCAAAAACGCTAACCCTGCATGCGTACTATGGTCGAATACCATGATGGCTAATCTTGACATCGGGCCACTATTCTGCCAGCAGGTGTCAGTCTAAAAGCGCCACATTTAAATTCATTTGGTTCAATACTCAGACAAGCCCGTAACCAGGCCTGTGTTTCAGGGTTGTCAATATTTAAATTATTACAATCAAATGGATAATGTTTGTGCAGGAAATAAATGAAGTTTTCAGTATGTCACAAAGACCAAGGTTGAGCTCAGTCAAAATGTCAGGAGATCTCCCTTAGCTGCAAAGAAAAAGCTGCAAAGTAAATTGCAAAAAAACTTGCCATTGATGTATGCAACGCTACTTGCCATCAAATCCCACAATACTATCTAGATTTGTTAAAAGTAGCAAAATCATAGAAAAAAATTGCTTCGTTTAGCTAGTTTTGATATAAGTGTATTTAACTCTCTTATTCAAGCAGTAGAGATTAAAATATTTTCTTTTCCTTCTCTGAAAACCTTGATTGCAATCATGTAATGTTGTAATTCATGTAATGTTGCAATTCATTTAATACTGTAATTGATGAAAATCAAGAGCAAGTTTTGTCTTCATGAAGATTTGTGAGAAAACAAGAATTTATCATGCATGCTTTGTGGAACCATAAATCCTCAAATTTGCCCCCAGGGGCTTATTTGAAAAAATGAATTTTGGGTGGGGGCTAATTCAAGGGGATGGCTTAGTCAAATGGGGCTTATTTCAAAGTTTTGCAATTTGCTCAAAAGTTCACAGAAAAAATGACATAATTTTGTCAATCAACTAAACTAAAAAATCACAAAAAGGCTATTTCAGAAACGAAATTTGGTTGTAAATAATGATTTTTTTCATTATCAACATGAAGGTCATATTTCTTTCTGCTTTTTTGTCTCCAGTGAAGGGAAATGATACTGCATAGCTATTATTCTGCTTTCCTCGAGTAAGGCCCCATGAGGGCCATGAGGGCCATGAGGGCTCTGATTTGCAAAGTTGAATTTCTAGGTGGGGACTAATTCAAGGATTCAAGGTATTTGCAGCTTTTTTCCAGAATAATGATTATTGGTTTAGTAGCCTATTGCAATTTGTTTTGGTAAAAGCACATGTGGTTAAGTGTTGCCTGCCTTGCAATTTTTGTGTTGATGATTTTGTGATGTTGTGTTACTAATAATGTGGAGTGTCTTTCTGTGCCTTGTATATTTTGCTGTTTTGCATTGCCAGTGATAGCAGCAGTACTTTTTCATTTTGGATGGGTATACACAGGTATGCTGGGAGCAGCTCAGGGCTAGGGGGGCAACGTTCTCCTGTAGGACACTAAAGTAATGGAATGCAGTAAATGTTTTGTTTGAGCTACAAAGGTGTTGTCTAAAGGTCACAGAACAAATGTATTGAATTTGATCATATTTTAACAGAGTGTACCAACTAGCATCAAGTGAAAACTTCTAAATGCTGAAGAACCTTAAGTCAAGTATCCACTGTAAAATAAAATATTTTCAAAAATTTCATAGATTTTTTCATGGAAAGAGCATACTTTAGAATATTTCCTATTTTAATTTTCTTGAAAACAACAGTTTGGTGATCAGAGCAATCTTGCCCCCTGCCCCCTTTCACTGGGACAAGGCAGCAGCTGTCCCTTTTCCAGCACCCCTGGATATGCATAATGACCCCAATTTGTAAAAAATGTGCTTGTTTTCATCTCATTTTAGGCAGTAGATGAGCAATGGCTTTAAGAGGAGATAGATTTCAGTATTCTGCTGGTTTTGCAGCTGGAATGGAGTTTGAAGATTCTGGTGATGAATTTATGTTTGGTGATGATGGGTGTGATAGTGAAAGTGAGATGTTTGAATCAAAAGTACCAACAGCAAAACCAAAGGAAATTATTGAAGTAACTCCACAAAGAAGAGCACCTTGGGCAAATAGTGCAAGAATAGACAGTAAATCACCCCAAAAACTCACACAGGCATTATGGTAGGTCTTGCAAGCCTTTTATTTTCTGATATGGAAGACAATGCATTGGCAAAAGTGAATTCTTGCACCACTATGGCCTTGCTACCTAATAGAAAAATTGTACAACAATATTGCATGTATGTACTGACTTCAGTTTTGCATGACAATGCAGGGCCAAGGGGTTAGCTATGTTTTATTTTTGCTTCCAATTTGCTTAGTGGAATTGATAGGCAATGAATACCTAACTTTAATAATTAAATTTTTGAGTAGAACATGAAGATTTACTTAGGGTGTGCCAAACAATTTTTCCTAGTAGTATCCTGCCTGTATTTGTCAAGTCTTTTCCTACTAGAAATCATTGAGTTTTATTCTACAATCATGCCTCCTCCCCAAAAATGTGCTTAATTATATATGCTAAAGTGAGGAATGACCCATAATGACCCACAATGATCTGCAATGACCCAAAACAACTCAAAATGACCCACAACAACTCACAATGACCCACAACAACTCACAATGACCCACAACAACTCAAAATGACCCACAACAACTCACAATGACCCACAACAACCTGCAATGACCCACACCCAGCTACAAACAACCCAAATTAATACAGCAGAACATAGTTTGCATTTACATATTATAATTTTAACATTTATTTCCTCAAGAAGATTATTGCTTATGAAACTCATCTAAGAAATTTTAAAGCTGTTTTCTGTTGGATCAAAATAACCTCATTTGCAGACATTTTGACCTTGTAGTTCAACTGAAAGGTGCAATGGCCATGTAGATAAACCTTTGCTATTAAAACTGGAAGATGAAGAAATTAGAGCTGCAATTAACAATGGAGATATTGATTATATAACAGATGCTATTGACTCAGGTAAGTGCTGTATCTAAGACATGCAAACATAGAAGTAAGGGGAGTAATATAGCCTAAATGTATTAACAAGGGTTGTTTCTTTTTCATATATTCTCCTTCACAGCTAGGGAGCTGTAGAGGAGAACAATTCTCATTGGTGACCCTGAGTAATCAGGAGAAGCCAGTAGAAGAAGAGAAGAAGTCTCCTTTTCATATGTTTATGGGAAGTACTTGATTATTATGGTATGATACATTAGCTTATATTATATTATATTGAATTGTATTATACTACATTATGCTTTTATATACTGAACCATGCTATAGCATATACATTTGGTAGTCTGTGATATCATTTCAAATATGTTTTGCACTCTTTCTTAAGGCAGATTTAGATGTTCAATGTATTGCATTTTGTGATAGATGTAGGTTTGTTCATGATTGATGCCTGGTTGTTGTTACTTGTCATTCAAATTTCTCTTTGCATTTTCTTCCAATTTAAGGCTTTGATGTTAATGCCAAGTTGAAATCTGGCTGGACCTGCCTCATGTACGCTGCCACAGCAGCCCACTACAATATAGTAAAATTACTTCTAGAGAAAGGTGCATCTGTCAATTTCCAAAAAGGTATTGTTTTTGATATACCATGCTACTCAATTCTCATGTTTTAATTACCACATTATCTAGGAAGGTAATCTCCTTGTCGTAATTTCTTTATCTTATTTTGTTTCCATATAAATTTTAGTGCTAAACAAATGCTACTTTTTGGAAGTTCTCTCACAATGGAGTAGTAGCTAAGGAAAAGTTCCCCCATAGACATATGTTAGCAACATCAATTAAGTTAATCTCCAAGACCAGTAAATCCCATACAGGGGTGGGTCTAGGGGACCTGAGGCATGGCCCCCCAAATGGTCATGTTTCCTATAACAAACAATAGTGTTAGGGAACTTTCTATATAAAAGGACAATAAGGTTGATGAGATGCCCCTGCCCCAAATCCAGCTCAGGATCTGCCCCTGGTCCCATAGGTGCTGAAATGATTCAAGATATGTTTTAGAAGAAAGAATTGCACCTTATTGGTTTGAGGATAATAACCTATCAATGCTTCATTCATTTTTCTCAGATATGTTTACTCCTCTGATGGCACTCTGTTTTGTAACAACAAAAAGTGAAAGTCATGCAACCTGTGCAAGAGCTCTGATTGATGCTGGGGCTAGGATCAATGCACATGACAGGTATTATTTTTCATTGCCAGGGCTACATGTGTGGGGTAGGCAACCTTTCAGGATAGGGAACCACACCCATCAAGTATTTCCTAAGGTAGATGAGAGGTAAAAGAAAACATTGATGATAGTCTAGGAAAGTATTAGAAGTAGAGCTGGTACAATGTACTGTTATTGTATGATTCCGTCTCCTTGCAGGTCACATAAATTCCCTTTGTGGGCTGGGTTATAGTGTATGGGCCACAGCTTACCCACCCCTGCTGTAAATAGTAAGTTGAGCAAACATTCATAGTTGTGAGAAAAGGAATGAATCAACATTTTGAATGAATGTAATGACTTAAAAAGTAGTTATGGACTGTGATGCCTTCTGCTAGCTTGGCTAGTGATAATCACTTTTCAGCTAAAAAGATTGACATTGTGTAAATTATTTAGATATTTCTACATCCTTAACTTTAAATGCATCTAGTTTCCTGTCCATTGCCTTAACTTTCACAAACTGTGTTATTATTTGAAGGCATTTAATGACCCCATTGATGTATGCAGCACAATCTGATCAGCGTGATGTGTTGCAGCTTCTCATCCAGGAAAATGCTGACATCAATGCACAGGACAGTCGAGGATGGACTGTACGTCTCTAGGCTTTTGAGATTTTTGCTACAATGACAGAATCATTTACACCATAATAGCAATGCAAATGATTTATTAGTTTAGCTTGAGATCTGCATCCTGAATTTGTAATCAGCTACAGTGTAGCAATTTTTTGCAAGTTAATCCTGATTGGTAGACTTGATACGAAGTTTTCAAGACCAATGCGCAATCAGAGCAATATCAGATGCTTTTCAGCTTGAAAATGTTACCTACTATCATACAATTTGAAAATGATGTCCTTCATATCTTAGCAATTTAGAATATTCTCTGTTTCTCTTTAATTTAGTTATTTTCTGTTTCCACAGTGTTGTAAACATTACTTAAGTTTTCCGCTCTTTTTAGATGAAAGGGCTCTAGCCTAGTTTGTGGGTGGGCCTGAATAGGAACATCACACCCTAGGATGTAGGGGCTATTTCACCTTCATTAGCTAGTGGGCAGAAAATTTCAAGAACTTTGTAAACAGAGAGCATCGATTTGACCAGAGTTAGTGCCAATTAACCATATATGTATAGAACTGCTAGATGAATGCATACAATCACTCTAGATTTGCTG
Organism: Cassiopea andromeda; assembly: GCA_018155075.1. Taxonomy (NCBI): domain Eukaryota; kingdom Metazoa; phylum Cnidaria; class Scyphozoa; order Rhizostomeae; family Cassiopeidae; genus Cassiopea; species Cassiopea andromeda. Next base: position 446,786 of record WIPJ01000447.1, read on the forward strand.
GGGAAGTTTTCAAATTTCAGAACGAAAGAAACGGGAAAACAAACACAGTCATATACAAACACCCACAAACTTGAGAAAATGGCACCCTCAACAGGCGCGCAACTAGGAATTTTTAAAGGTAGGAGTCCAGTCCACGAAAAAGGGCACATCAAAACTTTGTAAAAGAAGATACGGTCTGTGAATATTGTTTTCCAGTTTCATAAGTGGAGGAAATACTGTGGGAGGGTTACTGATTTCGTTGCTCTGATGACCAATGATTCTTATTGCTATTTTTTATCATGGCAGGGGAGGAAGAGGGGGATAGGGGCAAAACCCCTGGAGAATTTCCAGAATCATACTTTTTCCGTCTAAGGGAGATGCCCTTTGAGATATAGAGAGAGCATTACAAAAAGGGTACTTTTGTTCATGTACTGAAAAGGAAGGGGACTAGACCCCCAGGACCCCCCAGTTGCGCACCTGCCTCACTTCTGATTAACAGTTTTTACATATTGTTGCTCTAAAACAAGAATATTTTAGAAATAAAAGCAAAAACTTGTTTAAAACATTGAAGGCACTCTTATGAAAAGTACACTACGAAATTTCTTAAGATACTGACGTATTAAGTTCTTCTTGGATGTAAGATGTAACCAGACTAGACACAAATTTTTGATCTGGAGGTTTAAACACTTTTAATTTAGTGGAAGGTTTCAGCTTCTCGCTACATTTAATGCGCGAGACTAATTTCGAGTATCAAATTGACGACTTTCGCGACATTTTATGTGCTCGACGATTTATGCGTTTAGGGTAGTTAACGAAAAGGGCCTTGTTGATTGCTTCGATGTGAGAATGTAGCTCTAAATGTAGTCTAAACTGGTCACTTTTTTAACTACTTTGATCTTACATATATTGATAGCTATTAAGCCATGGTATTCTTCACTTTCTCATTTATTTTGCTTTCATCATTAAAACCTACAATTCCAGGCCTTGGCATTTGCTGCAAATGCAGGACACGTTTCTTGTGCCAAAATACTATTACAGAATAATGCGATTAGCTCGTTATGTGCGTACGATGACCAGAGCCCAGCTGATTTAGCTTATTCTAATGACTTTCCGGCCGTAAGTATTAGCTGTCTTTGCATTTGCTATCTCACACTCTTCCTATCTGTTGAAGAGTGTACCTCTCATATCTTGAAATAAAAAGACTACCCATCATAGAGAGTAAAAAGACTTAGAATGGCGGGCGCTACTAATAATTGCACTTTAGTTTTTGGGCTTGTAATTATCTCTAATGTTCTTTATTGACTTCATAGCTTTTTTCATGTTCTTTAATATTTGTAAGTCACCACACTGCTCATCGCAAAGACAGAATATTCGTGGAAAAGGTGATTAGAAACTGGATACCTTTCTCTGATTTAACATTTCTTATGAAACGAATCATAACAATTGCAAATAAAGACCTCATACATTAGTTTGTGCTATGTTCAATGTTGCGTCCTATCGAATTTATTTTGTTAGCTTGCAGATATAATCGAGAACCCAAAAGTTGACAGCCTCAACGACCAAGAAACACTTTCATGTCAAAGGTACTTTGTGAAATCTTGTCTTTTATACAGAACAAATTTATAGAATATCCTTTTAATACCTCATTAGAACAGTTTTTTATCATTGACTGCAGAAATAGAAAAGGCAGCTTCAGCTAGCTCATTCGTAAATTTCTTGCCATCAATCAAGTCTCAAGGATGTCCAATTTTTTGTTGTAAGGTCGACCTTGTATTGGCATTGAGCATAACTTTGCCATGATGTTTATCGTATAGTTATATTCTTGTATATTCGTATACTCATATCTTCGTATATTCGTATACTCGTATATTCATATACTCGTATATTCGTATACTTGTATATTCGTATACTCATATATTCGTATATTCATATACTCATACATTCGTATACTCATATATTCGTATACTCGTATATTCGTATATTCGTGTACTCGTATATTCATTACAAAATACAGTATACTTTTTCAGGCTGCAGTCTATCAGGCCTCGTTTTTTCTTACAATTTTCCCCCTTGCTCATATTGAGGTGTACTAGCTTCATTTCAGGCGTGATATAAAGAGTACACAATCAAGGTACAGAAAATAGTTTCTGTGTGCAATAATTTACTTATAATCCTGGTATTCATTAGCATTTTTTGTGTCAGAGGAGGCTATAGGATCAGAAGTTAGATAATATCCATTTTCATTTTCCAGTGGTTTTTTTAGGTTTCTTCTTATCTTTTGAAAATTTTTCATATTCCCAGTGAATCTTTTGTCATATGGTCCACTCAATTTATATCATTTCAGTAGACAGGATGCGTCAGGGGGAGGCTTCATGTTGGCTCTTTACTGGGAATTAATAGCTTCCTCCCGAGCAGTTTAGTATTCAGAACTGGCGTATGATGAAGATCCAAGCTTCTTTCAATATAATTTAGCACAATGTGATAGATGTAATTTTTGATTTATAGTATATACAGTAACGAATAAATATTTCAGATTATTGACGTTCTTTGGTAATTGAAGTTTGTTAGGTTAGATTGTTCTTCGATAAAATTGAATTGAATGTGATTAGGTCTCATGGTCTTCGATGAAATTGAATGGAATTACCGTACATTATTAAACATGTTTGCAGATTCAAAAAATTTGGTGAACTAGAAATGTTTTTACATGGATTAGACCTTGGAAGCCTTGTGGATATTTTTCAAGTATGCAGCAGTATACTCCAGCTTTCATGAATGTAATTGAAACCTTCTTGTCTGACTTTTGTAGTCTTCCCAAAAAGGATAGCTAAAATCTTATCTTAATTAATTTTGATATCAGATATTCTTGGTCAAAAATAACGATATTCTTCTATGGAGAATTTTTCGATATGCTTAGAAATATATAGTATATTACTTTTCTGTCGGACACTTCCATATTTCAACATTTTGAGGATGTTTTGTCTGAATCTGTAGATCTCTTTATTTATATCAAGTTTGCAATGATTTAGGACATTTGGAAGGACACATTAACATAAGCATTTTTCCAAATTATTTGAGTAATATGTAGATAATATTGCATTATTCTATCTACTGGATCTCCTTTGCAGTATCTTTTTAAGTCTTAACATTTACTATTGATTGATCAAGGTGTTAGTCTTTTTTGCGATTATTTAATGTTAATTCTTTTTCTAAGTGTTGATAGCAAATGATTTTAGTTAATTGTCAATTCCTCTGTGAATGCTAAAGATGCTATCCATTCTTTTCCAAAGCAAAATCAGATTACTTTGCAAGATTTTTTGAAGATTGAAGAAGACGATTTAGTAAAAGTAAGATGAAGAAGCTAGGCCTTAAAAGGCTTAATATATTACCGCTTGTTCCTGTGATACACGTCTTTATAAGAAAATAAAGCTCAAATGGTCAAAATCTTAAGTAAGTCGTAAGAAAGTCACGAGGCTCAATTTCCAAAATTTAATCTTTTAATTGGCCACAAATTGATATTTCGTCGTTATTGCATTTAGTATGTTAAAGATGGAGCTCAAATTGTAGCATACAAGAGTAATAACGAAGGTGTAGCCCATTTCAGCTAGTTTACTTCATTAAATGTTAAGAAAAATTTAAGAAAATCTCAGGCTCAATTTCGGAGAAAGTTAGGAAAATTGAAGCTCAGGTAAAATGACGGTTTTCTTATAAAAAAAACGTGTATGTCTTGGAATCAATCATCTTACGCTGATGACTCTTACACAGCTTTGACAATCAGAATTCTTGCTACTTATCATTAAGTGTTCTGGGAATTAGCAGAATATTTTACGATTGCATTTAAGGTATTGAAGTTTTCCTCCTCCGCACTGTGTCCAAAATAATTGTTAGCCAGTTCATATATTTTACTTGCCAATAATTCCATATTTACTCGAGAGGTAGTAATGGCAAGTTGTACCAGCTCATTGTATTTTGCATTTTGCTCCTTAACTACATTATTATTAGAATACATCTGTAAATTTGCATGTATTTTGTAGTCAGCTTCTTTCTTCTTCCCATCTGTACCTTTCGTCCCATCTCCATATTTTTTAGATTGGTGTAAGTCAGTTAGGAGCCCGAAAAAGAATTTTAGAAGCAATCAGGGGCGTTCATACAAATGAATGGGATTTATCTGGGTTGACAGTTGACAAAAAATCAAAAATCAGGTGTGCATTTATTCTTTCTTATTTACTATGCCTAGGTTTTTAATTCATATGTTATTTTATATCTTTTTTGATATTTTCCTTTAATTAATTTTTGGGGTTGCAGACTAGGATTGACTTAGGGCGCTTAGAAAAGAATTCACTTGAGACATTCATCCCATTTCTTTTTATTTGATCTTTTCATTTCAGTACAATTGAAGCTGGAGCCATAGCTGCAAATATCGCAAAGCACTTGGATTTCATTCGAAGCAGCGTGGCCTTTCTCCGCAATTACGTAGAGACTTATGAAGGTGCAATCCAAAAGGTATCTGAAACAGCATTCTCTTAGGCCTTAGATCTCTTTATTTAGCAGTTGATACACACATCTTTAGCAAGGGGGGAATTTAAAAAGAAAACGAGGCATGGTAGGTTGCGGTGGGAAACGATTGTACACGATAGTTGCGCAGAGTAAATATTGTGAAAATGTACAAGGCTTGCTGTTTTACATTTCTTCCCTTTGTTCATATCATTATCAAGTGTGCTCTTAGTTCGTTCCCGAAATGGAGTGAAGCATTTGCTTTATGTACCTATTGCAGAATGAGCGGCATCATTTCAAATCATAGTTAGGAATTGTCACGTGCTAACATGACCCAATGAGCTAATTAGTTAATTGTCTTGCACCATATTTATTAAATTTTGTATCTTCTATTCTGCATCAAATATTCAGATCTGTTTGCTCCAAAATTAAGCTAAACGATGTGTATTTTATTTACCTTCTTCTAAATCCAGAAAACACTCCCTCATTTTATCTCTACTAGCTCACTTTATCAGAAGTATCTATCCAGGTCCAGGTAGGGCTATTACAGGCATTGCTGCCCTTGGCCCGCCACATTGAGATCGCGAATAAGTCCTCTCCATTACTGAATAGTCTTTATTTCTTGTCCTCATGTGGATACGAGGCTGAATTTTACAGGGATCGCCACACCCCAACTCTCCTCCTTTATCCGGGCTTGAGACCGGCTCTGATGCCCCCATTTAGATCGGGTAACAAACAGAGGCAGAGTAAGTATCTATGTAGTGTATTATTCTTCAGACGGATCAAGTATCCCTTCTTTTTAATGGACCATGCTAGCTTTGCCTCTTGCCGTTTGAAGAGGCCTATCTTAGGTAAAAATGTCTTAATTATGTATGTTTCAGTGTGTTTCTCCTTGGAAATAGAGTAAAAGAGTTTTAGGATAGGTGTGTTCGCAATAATTTCAGCTGTGTTAAACGTTGATTAGTAAGTCACAATAAGTAACGGAAGTTTAACTTCTTTCGGCGCTCCATCACATCGGTTAGCTGTTCCTTGCTCATGGACTATCAGTAGGATCGCCGAGAGGGGGCAGGGGGGCAAATTACCCCGGGGCCTCAAGGTTCAAGGGGCCTCATAACATCAAATGCTTCAAAGTCTGGGGTGTCTCATGAAGTAAGCCAGCAGTAATTTTCCTAAGTCAATTTCTAGACCCTGAAAATTTTCTGCTCGCTTCCCACGCAGGGGGCGCGTCTTTCCCTTTTACCCCAGGGCCTCATAATTCTCTCAGTGATCCTAGGTAACGGTTTCTTGTATACAAAATACCGGCGAATGTAAAGATGAATCATCAAAGAATCAAATTTAGAGATTCTTTATTTCTTAGGACGAGCCAAGTACGCAGAAGATTCTTGTTGACCAATGCAACGCTGCATACAGTAACTCATGTTTAATGCGAAGCGATTTACATGATCTGCAATCGTTCGTTATTGCGGTAAATTTAATCTAATTATACAATTATAATCCAATTATCCAATTACTGTAATACTGTACGAGTTACCGTTGTTATTTTTCCTTCTGTTATTTAATGATTCAATCTTAATAGGTATTTTTTACATTTCTTAAATTTAGTGAGCATCTTAGAAAATATATATGTTATCATTTCATTATTCATTTTTACCACCTTTTTGCAGCATTCAAATTTATGTAATATTGTGTAAATACAGTATTAATACTCATAGAATATTATATTATTTTACATTATACTGTATTATATATATTTATAATTTTATGTTATGTTTTATTATTTTGTATTGCAGTATAATTTGTTATTAAAAATATTATATTATGTACTATGTTCTATAATATTCTATGTCATCGTATTACATTCATGGTGTACATTGCATTTATTTCTTTTGGACATTTTGTGTTCTTTGCAACCTATTTTCTTTTTTGTTTAGAAACTGCCAAATGCCTCAAAGAATCAATGTGATTTTGTCGATGGAAGTAAATATGACATAAACAAAAAGAGAAAAAGACGGTTATTTCTTCCTTTTATTGGATTTTTAACTTTACTTTCTATAACTTTCTTTAGATATTACTATAGATGAAATACGCAATAAATTTTGTTATGAAAAGTTGTGTGATTGGTTGAAATATGTTAGATACTCAGCTAGAATAACCCGCTTGATAAATCGATCAGATAAAGATAAACAGCAATATATACAGCAGCAAAACCATGTGATCCAAGATGTAATCTTTGCATAGGCCCTATTTCAACGACAACTCTATATGAAAACGAGGTTGTTAGACGATGTCGTCTTTTGTCTGTCAATGTTACTTAGCCAGGTTGTCATGCAGCTGCTAGACAAAACGAAGATCTCGTCCATTTTGATGAGCCCCAAACCGTCACGTGGTCGGCACCTAATGGGCCCAGGGACGTCACAGAGCCAGGACTGCGTTTGTCATTGGGTCCAATGGACCTGGGCCTGGGGGCTCCCTGGGCCTCATAGGCCCAGGCCCGTTGGCCTAGTGTGATTATCACGTGATCCAATTGGCCTCGTGTGATTATCACGTGATACATGATATTCCAAAATATTGTAGGAAGTCGCAATAAGTTGTAACAAGCGGAAGTTATGTTAGGTTTTACCATAGAAAATACTATTTCTATGGGTTTTACTATTGTCTCTGAGTTCGCGGTCTTGCATCACCTAGTCAAACAGCACCGAGCATGGTTTTGGAAATCGTCGTTGATACTTTAATCCCTTAACCATGCAACCGTGCTCGAATTTGCGATTTCGTACTCATTCGCTCATTGACGAGAAAGAATTTCCGTGAGATGATGCAACCACACTGCAAGAAATCGATTTGCATGACAATATAAAAGACATCAGGTAAACACAACTCGAGAATTGAACATACAACAAGCAATCCGTTGCTCAGGGTAAGTTCTAGTTTCACTATTTACACATTTCGTTTTCAACTCACTTAATTCTGTCTATTGTTTTAGGCTACGTTCACACGATTCAATTTTCAAACTTGCCATTAAACGTAAATTTTCCCTGGATTCAGAGCATTTGGAGTGAGTGGGAAATTAAAAGCAATATTATAGGTGTGAATTCGCATCTAAAGCAGCCACATTCACACCAGCCCAGGTTCCTTGCAACGATTTTGAAAGTGTGGGAGCCTATCTAAAGGCAAATCTTTTTCGGGATTAGCCCATAGAACAAATAATTTACATATTTCCATGGCATTTCATGTATGACAATGCTCTCAAGGTATTTGAATTTTAGCTCATTCTATGACAATTGGTACATGGTATCTGCAATTTATCCTTATCCTTTACACACAAGGCTTGGTAGGATAGCAACGCTGTTTTCTTAGAAGTTAGGGATAGGGGTAGAATGGGGGTCAAGGCGTGAAGCCTCCTGAAAATTTTTGAAGAATTACGTTCTTTAAGCCTCATAAACACACTCTTACTTTAAAACTACACCCTTTCTAGATATGCAGCGACACATTTCATCGTTGATTTGAGAAGCTTCTATTCCTACAAAAGAGAATATAGAGAAGAGAAAGCTGAAAAAATTGAAGAGGGCAATTTCCAATTTAAAGATGGCTAGGGAGTCAGGGGGCAAAGCCCACTAGGTGATGTTTAAGAATTACGCTCCTCAGATCTCAGAAAAGCGCCTTTCTAATTTAAGAGGTTTAAGTCCTATTGTAGAGACTAAATGTTTTCATTCTTACAAGAAAATGGTGTCTATGAAATGATTGCTCTACCACTTTAAATGCTAAGGAAGTTTAATGCTGCATTCACCTACTACGAAAGTCGACAGGCTCAAGTGCATTCCAGTAACTCAAAATTCCAAATGAATCGTATAAAATAATATACGTTACGTTAGGGCTTCTCTTCAACAGTCTATATTCTATTACTGACTAAGATTTATAAATATTATGGGTGTAAAAACAACTTTTTCGTTTTTCACTATGCCTGCGCAAAACATCGGAACTTGAAAACCGTCTACCAAGAAAGTCGCAAGAACATCGTGATATTGAGAGCTTGACAAAGCCAAGAAAGTGTCAATAAATGGCTTAGAGTGAGATTGATTCCTAAACACAGACCTAAGCACGAATCTAAGCTACTACTGCTTCCTTGTGTATATTTCTTCCACTTGTTGTTCGGATAATGCCTTTCATTGGGGGTACTGGGACACTTGTGATCCTTTAGCGTACTATTATTGAGCTCCCGAAATACAGATTTCAGACTGATAATTGATGAGTCGCACCAATAGCCTTCTTGCCTCTTTTCTATACAAGTTACATCCTCTACTTTCCAGTATTCATTGCTACTGGCAAACTACGTATTTCACGTAGCTGATACTTATATAGACAATGCACAGCTTACAAGTACAAAACTATTTAGAGCTATATATCTTGTATGCTAAAAATTTTATCGCGGTCCCTTCAGCCTCTACTCTCACCTTGGGGAGGCAAGTATTTTGTATACAGGAAACCGTTACCCAACCGGTCAATGGTCCTGCTGGGGCAAAAGCATGTCAAGATTTCATCTAGGGGCAGTGCACCTCTGCTCCTTACATTTATGTATCTGTTCCTAGATTGAGGGTTTTGGTACTCAGTCATTTTTTGTTTGTTTCAGAGGACGTCCAATATGGAAAATGAAGATGACTTGGGCCAAACTGGAAAGGAAGATGCATTACCTCTCAAACCTAATTGTGAAGCTGTAGAAACATCACAGAAATATGACCATTACGAAAAAATGAAAATATGGGTAATTTACATGATAAGTGCAATTCCACAGATAGGTATTTGTCAACCAATAGGCTTTTCTTTGTCATGTCTGTGACGTATTTTCTATTCTTTGTACTGAGGACCTGGCAATATCATTGTGTTCAGGGACGGGTCCAGTGGGGATCAGGGGCAACATCCCCTTCAAATGGTAAAATTTCCTGTAGCAAACAATTGTTTTAAGAAACGTCTTGCATGAAAAAGACACAATAGAAGGAATCAGATGCCCCCCTCCAAATCCTGCTCTGGATCTGCCCCTGATTTTGTTATTTATCCATTTTATGTTTTTGCTTGTACTTCTTTGCTTGAGCTTACCTGTAAAAATCCAGAGACCAGTGGCAGCTTTTCAAGAAAAATCAGGAGGAGAGATGCTGAATTTGCCGAGTATTTAGAAGTAGCCTAGTGTTTTTCGAGTGTACGAGTTTTTCATAAGAAAAATGTTTGCAAGAAAATTAAAGCTCAAGCAAAAAGTGGTTTCTTATATAAAATCCGTACATTTAGTCTTTGGTTATTATTATTATTTCAATTTTTATAGACGGTGGCCCATTCAGCTGAGCTTGTTTGCAAGGGGCCGTATATTTACAAAATAAAAGCCAAAATCTTACAAAAAAGTGTATATTTTTAAAAAGTCTAAATTAAAAAGTGTATGTAACTAGATATGTAAAACAACTATTTACAAATAAAAGTTAAAAGAGTTTGGTCTACTATTTTTGCCGAGAATTTGCCGATCCTATGACACCTGGGGGGTTACTTTGCCCCCTTACCTCCCCCTAGTAACTGTTACTGCCAGAGATCATATTTACAAATTTGCTATTTGCTGAACTGCTCTGTGTTCGACAGAGTTCTGTTGCTTAACGATTTTTACCTATGGACCGACCGCTTTTCCATTATTTTTCCGTTCGGCCACGTCATAGGAATGCGGTTAAATATAGGCATCTCACTTCCGCTTGCAAATGTTTTAGGGTTCATATTAATTATCAAAAAAATAGTAAAAGGTTTTGCTTTATTTTGAAGAAAACCATTGTAATGAAAATGCATTAGTGCTTTTTGCAGTAACCTCTCTGTTCAAAACGGGTGTTTCTCTAACACGGAAAGGGCGGGATCCCAAAAATTTTCCCTCCCACCAGGGAGGTAGGAAGCAATATAAAAGTGGGGGCATCTTGGCAAGGTTTCTGGAATTGAGATTGAGCACTTTGTCTGGGGGGCAAAACATTTAATGAAACGACAAAGCATGTTGTAGAATGAAAATGATTTATTATTGTGCCAGCCCCTAAATGCTAATTAGATAGGGTGTCCGGCGATATGCTCCCCCCGGGAGAGTTTGCAACTTATATCTTCTGAAATCGCCGGAAACGTGTATTTTTTTATTTGTTTCTACATTTTGAAAGTTTTCAAGGAGGGTAACCAAGCTACATGAAAGGGGCACTTTACCAGAGTCTTTCAAAAGTGGGGCACGTGCTGCCTTTGCCCCCGATTCCTATGTTCATGCCTCCCACTGTATATACTCTACTTATGAATCTGAAAAACAGTATTCGAAAGGCTGTATGTCTTTGAACGTTTTAGTGCGTACTTTTTCGTGGATTGGATCTCTGCTACGTGGCTAGGTACCTAGAGTTACAACGGTATTTTTTCATTTGCGTTGGGGGTTATGCTACGTAGGAACATAGGAAAGAGTCAAAGACACTCTCAAACACGGTCAACTTGGCGCAGGGTCCAGTAAGAAAATCACGACTCCACGGCTATGAGCCGGAGGAAGGCTTTTAAGAAAATTCTGGTGCATGTAAGGAGGAGGGACACAGGAAGCATCAATTTGAGTCCTTATACCGCATTGCTTCGAATAAAAACCCGGGGTCTTTAATAACTTTTCAAGTTTTTAGAGAAATTCTATTCGTGGGGCTTTAGAAAGAGGGGACCTTTATTAGAGTTATTGCAGTTTGTCGTTTTCGAAAGTTATGAAAAAAAATTTTACAAAACCACTCAATACTGACAAAATGACATGGATTCGTTTCCCTATCACTCAATATTGACCAAAAGGGGGAGGAGAAGGCTGAGTTACGTTCTTGCTAAGCTGAAGTTCAGGAATTGCTAGCTCTAATTGTAGTTTATTGGTTGTCTTTGTATATTTTTTCTATGATTGTAGTTCATCGTCCATTCTATCTTGATCTTCTTCATCCCATCTTAATCAAGTACATTAAAATCGGGTTTGAGCCTTTGCTAGCACTGAATCTTTTTATCATTGTGATGCTAGTTAGTAATATTCAGTACGAATGCCAAGAAAGCAGTGATTTTTGTAGTTAATGAAGAGCTTCAAAAACTCCAAACTGCTCGGCAAAGGACCTTAGAGTTTTTTCACTGGGCTAGGCAGAAGGCCCATTTGACCTATGGCTCACAAGTGGTAATGCTTATAGATTTATGGTGGTCGTCCTAATATTTGAGAAAGAAAGAAATTCAAAGGTTTTGCAATTCCCTTTTTTTATAAGCATTCATTAGTTGTACTTGTTATTTATGAATATTTTGCTATTCCAGTTATAGCAATGAATGTAACATCGACTTGGTCTTATCTTCAAAAGGTATCCCCATACATTTTTATTCCTTCGTATTGCAATTTTTGCTATATTCTAACCTTCACGTTCACATCATGTACCCAACTTTTTTATATCGCTTCATCAGAACTGAAGCAGTAGACGGCAAATACTCACGTTTTTTTTTATTTTTTCCACTTTCATTTCAGCAATATATTTACTAATGACAATTATACATCTCTCTACATAAGTGTATAAGGCAATGTATAATTGGCTGTCACAGTGGTGACAAGAAAAAAAGCAGAAATACACTCAAAGCAAAAAAATATGAAATATGAAGCATGTTGGAAAAGTCTGTTGAATTGCAGAGAAGGGCAATATTCATGTGCCGTGTAGTTTTGGAGTTATCCATGGTTTATTGCGGCAGCAAAATATGTAATAAATACACCTTATGGTGATGTTCATGATCCTAGATAGGATAGCCTTTTGTATAAATGTGTCTCTTCTCTTCCGGAATCAAGAAATCCTCTACTTCATCTATCCAATTTCTTCCAAAACTGATCATTAACAGACAACTGGTTCCTGTAGTCAACGCAGGCAAGGCATTCATGTACAATAATAATCATAAATGCTCTATTTTAGGTTGGCTTCTAGTCTAGCTAATTAGTTTATTAATCAATGCCAACCAGAACTTAAACCAAGCTAATATGTTGCGGTGAAAAAAGGTATTACATGTCTATGATAGCTAATTTACAAGTATAAAACCTGTCAAAAGAAAATATATTTACAATCATAAAAACCCCAAATTTTCAAAAAATCTTTTACACAATCTACAGTTGCAATCAAACTGATAGTTATTAATGCCTCTTTTGAGGCTATTCAATGTCTGGGAATCTTTTAAGGAAAATGGCATTGTACGCCATATCTTCGCTACAAGAAAACATGCATTTTCAATACCATACTCTATCATGCTTGGTTTTGGTGCCAAGATATTTCTGCCACTACGATGGGTGTATGGAGTATCTTTCTCCTCAAAGATTTTATTCATGAAACTTGGATTGAGAATCTTTTGAGTTTTAAAATTTTCAGTAGCAAGCAACTGTAAATTTTTGTGGTGAATGAACGCTATCTTTGCATTCGTCAATAATTCTTAGAAATTTAAACCACTATCCTTGCATGGGATTCTCAAAGCTCTCTCGATTCTCAAATTTTGTTTATTTTCTTTTTTACCGACCTATCATGAAGCATCCAAACAAATGGACAGTAGCTAAACTGAGAAACAACGAGGCGTTTATCATAGTCCTCAGTTTCTCAACATCCACATAGTTTGAAATACGAGCAAGTGCATGTAGTTTCTGTCGAGCTTTTTTGCAAAATGAGTTTACGTGGGTCTTGAAATTTAGGTGCTTATCTCGCGTAACGCCTAAAAGCTTTTCTTCAACAGATTCTGTTATTAAAGTTGCACCTATCTGTACTGATAAGTCAGTGATTTTCTCCCTAAAAATCAAAAGATGACATTTGTCATGATTCAGTTTCATATTATTATTAAGAAAACCCTTAGATAGCTTCTGAGCATCTGTATCAAGGCAAAAGGTGATTTATAAATATATTAAATAGGAGGAATCCCAAAACTGAGCCTTGCGGTACCCTGTTAGACGATTTCTGCCAGGAACTAAATGACCCATTGATCTCAACTCGTTGTTCCCTATTCGAAGGATAGTTATAAAAAAGTTCTAGGGCAGCTCTGCTGAAACGTAAGTTTCTAGCTTTGCAGTGAGTAGTTCATGATTCAGACAATCAAACGCCTTCGAAAGGTCCATTAGAATTGCACCTGCGAACCCTTTCATGTCCAGGAAAGATCTGCATTTGTCAATCAATCTAAGGAGTGCGTGTTGGGTGTTATAGCCTTTATGATACGCACAAAGATAAGGAGACAATATATCATCCAGGTAACGAGCAATTTGGCCTGAAAGCGTTCTTTCATAAAGTTTGGATATAGCCGGTAAGATTGTTATAAGCCTGTAATTCTTTTTAGCAAAGGCATCACCATTCTTAAAGAGAGATGGTATATCTTCTTTCTTTAAGTTTGTTGGAAATTTGCTTGTATCTATACTCTCATTTATGAAGAGTTGTACCAAGGAAGCAAACAAATCCGTATGTTCAGTTGGTATTTTCAAAGGTATGCTGCCAAAAGGAGAAGCTTTTGTGGGATTGAAGATTTACTGGGATCTAAGCTTTAGTGGGATCGAGGCTTTAATGGGATGAGGTATGAGAAAACCATTATAAAGCTTTTGGCTCCAAAGGCCAGGCCGTTAGAATATCATATTATTTTGGGATGCTGAAGCGATTGTAGGGGAAGGGGGTAGAAGGTAGTATCCCGTCCGGCATCCTTAATTACGTTGATATAAGTCATATAGGATACGTTGATTTAACATGTTCTTTGCGAAAGTTGAGGATTATCTTTAATGGGAATTGGAAAAGAAATGTGGTAAATTAACATAAATAGTCTAAAGTTTAATTATAATTTTTCATGATTCATTTTGGCACTAGTGGCTTTTATACCTTTTTGTTCCTTATTGTCCTTTGTGAATTCACCCACAGATTGACCCAGAAGTTAGTCCAACGTTTTTTGGATGGGCAAATTTTGGCTATTATTGTGCTGCAATTGCTGCTGATGTTGCTGTTGGAAGATGGATGCATTCAAAAGCTAGGAGTAAAGACCCACTTATCACTCTATGCTTGCTTCTGATACTTTCTATTCTCCTATACGTCTTCGCCCAAGGAGTTGGCGGGAAAGCTGGGCTTAGTCTCGTTCTGGTGGCAAGGGTATTACTTGGTACACAGAGAGGTAAGTTTAGGAATGAGCATTTCACTGGTTGGTGAGCTTGTGGAATATTGATTGGTGACGCGTTTAACTCAAAGTAAAGGTGGAGCGTGTTGGTAGCATTTTGATAAATCGTATTTATGATTTGTCTTGAAGTCAATGGCGCTGTCATGTAATTACACTTGATATAAATTAGCTAATGTTAAATACCACCTCGGCACCACCTTAGTATAAATACCACCTTAGTGTACACACTTCCAGCTCAAGGCCTAGTAGTAAAAGTTTCTTAATTTTTTGCCATGTTTTGGTTCTAAGAGTTTCATAATAGTATATTTAGTCTAATGAATTGAATTGCAGTAAAAACGCGGCAAACACAGCATGAATGTAGCAAGCTATTAGTATTACAACAAACAATATGCCTAAGTGCAAACTAAAGTCTAAGCCAACGTCATGTTCACACTGTTTTACTTCAGCCTCACGTTTACGTAGCGATTTCAATGCCCTATTTGTGTACCACTGGAGTCTACTTCAGCCATTTAAATGTCCTATTTGCCTACCGGGTGGAAACTTAATGGTGTGTATTGGAGGGCGAGCTACTCCCCCTCCTCGACCTTGAAAATTTACCATTTTGCAGGGCAGAAACGGCGGTACAGTGTATTTTTGCAGAGTAACTTACTGAATCCAGGACCATTTGATCAACTGCTGTTACTAAAAACAAGGATCGCAAACAAAATTTTCGCAGGGCAAACATCTGATACCCCTCAAAATATATTGAAGGTACGTCCCTGTTTGTCTAAAGTGTCTTTGCTCTTTCCTTGCAGTTCTAGCAGTTTGTCAAATTTTAGTGTGTCTAGTACTAGGTTGCTTTTAAACTGGTTTCTTGTAGAAACACATGTAAATATCACCTTATATAACTGCCACCTTAGTTTCGCAGAAAATTTAGTGTATAATAACTGGTGTTGCTAGTTGATTCTATATATAACCTCTTTTCAATGTTGGTTTTTAGGTATGTTAACAGTCGCAAGAACACTTATTTCATACTCAACAAGTGTAAAAGAAAGATCTCAGATCATGGTCAACTTTGGCATTTCAAATACAGTTGGATTTTTCGTTGGATCAGGTGGGATATTGCACATAATTAGGAAGGTTCAGTCCAATATGAGTACGAGTCCTCCACTGCGCAACCGATCTACGCATAGAGAACAGAACGAGTTTGGACCTGATACTATTGGTAAAAAGCAGACGTGCAAAGGCAACCTTCCGTTCTGGAAAGGAACACAATGTAAAGGCTTATTTAAGAGCTGTTGTCATGGAATCACCTGGTCATAATAAACTTCTGGAAAGGGCCCAGACATGGATAGCAACTAAGCAGAGATGCTTTCATAAAATGTATATTCCATGCTTAAGCGAAGGAATAAAGTTACTAAAACATTACAAAAATAACCCAACAGCATTTTCGATACTCGC
>WIPJ01000447.1:464134-486456 GCA_018155075.1 Cassiopea andromeda
TTTTTCACATCCCAAAGGCTTTGAAAATGATGTTGTAGATAACCAGAATTCAGAGATGTTACCCGACTTTATTGATCAGGCGTTTCGACACCTCTGTGGATTTAGATTTCGGAGAACGCAGCCTTGCAATGAAATTGATTAGGACGACGAAGGAAGGAATTAACTGTTTCTGTGTATAGAGTAAAGAATTTCCCTTTTTAGCAACTACTGTAAGATGTTTTTATGTTGTAGCTTTAAGAGAGGTCACATATTATTACTTAATTTCTTACTTGTTTCCTTTCGTTCTCAGTTTTCTAATTGAAGTTTAATTTGTATATCAGGAATTCAGGCAGCCATTGCACAAATTGGAGAAAAGAGCGCCTACGTAGCTGCAATAAAGTTGCATTTAAATTTGTATACAATCCCATCATGCTTCGCTTTGTTGGTCGCTGGCTTTACAATTATTCTGGTTTGGTATCAAATAAGTAAGTATGAAGTATTTTTCTTTGAATTTTTGCGTCATTGCGTAGAAGTTGGCAATAAATGGGATTGGATAGACAAAGACCTGTTCCTGCAGTGGAGAGGGGGGCGGAGGTTGTCACGCCCTAGACAAAATGTCTGTCTGAAAATAACCATAGTTCCCACTGCAGTCAGAATTTTTCCATTTTTTCATCTTCGGTGTTCCGAAGTAGCGGAAAGGTGGGACCCACGGTCATTTGTGTCCGCAAAGTATAAGTCCTGCTTCCCCCCAGGAAAATTTCAGGGGACGACTCTTAACAGGCATATTGACCTTCATATGCTATGGAAGTATTTCTTCTTGCATTGCAGAGCCAGTTGCCAAACATCAATGTACACCCTGTGAGAAACCTGCTATACGAAATGAAATAGCCAAACGAGAAATTTTCATCGGTGCTTGCTTGATATTACTGTTTACATTGGTAAATTTTTCTTCATCTTTTTCAGAAACGTAAGTATCCAGATTTTCTGTTCTTAATTCTTTAGTAAAACAAACAGTTCCGTAGACTACATCGACTGCTATGCAGGGCTGCTGAGAGAATTCTGAGGCCCCGGGGGAAAAGAAAAGATGAGGCCCCCTGCGAGCGAGGCGAGCAAAACATCTTCAGGGTATAGAAATTAACTTAGGAAAATCACTGGAGGTTTGCTTTATGAGGCCCCCCAGATCTTGAAGCATTGGGTGTTATGAGGCCCCTTGAAACTTGTGACCCTTATGGGGGGTGAAGTTTTATGCTGGGTTAGTGGCCAAGCGGCCCAGCCAGTTCTATTAGCTTAACTGAAGTTAAGCATGGCTGTGTACGGTCAGAAACTGGATGGATGACCTTCCAGATGAACGACCAAAGTAGCTCACTCCGCCGTCCTTCGGAAGGGACGTTAAACTAGGGGTGCCATGCCTGGATGCGGCATGCATGGTAGGCCTAAATTAGCTGAAAAAGGTAGGTATACCAGCCTACTCAAAATAAAGTAGACAACAACAACCCTGGGGGCAATTTACCCCTTGCCCCCCTCTTGGCGGCCCTGCTGCTATGACATTTATGGCATTAAAAATGGCTGTAGTCTGGAATATTTCATGTTACTTTTACCTGAAGCTATACATATGGCTGTAATCTGAACTTTTGTAACTGACTGGAAAATGAACTGGATCTTGTGGAAATGGACAAAGGGAAGCTCAGAATATTTTCGTAGGACTCCTGTTTGCTATATCTAAGCATAAAAATTTACTGATGTTATAAGAAACACCCATCTCGTAGGCTTACTATTCCTTTCCTTCAACACCAATTTGCGTTGACGAAATCTGCAGCAGTTTGGTATGGTGGCTTGGTTCTCACCTCACAAGGAATCATTGCTACATTGCAGCAAGTAAATATGAAACTTCTCTTGAGAAGGTGAATTTTTGTCATTTATTTGGTATGTGTTGTAAGATTCTGTTGAGGTTTAATAAAATCGTATATGTTTATACCCTCACTTAAAGTCAGACCACGTAAAAGCAAAAATAAAGTAAAAAATAAGAATGATTTTTGATCATCTTTGAAAACAAAGACTGAGTCGCACGCCTTTTGCTGTGAAAGAAACAACCCAAACAAAGCTGAGCTAATATTGCAAACGACACTTCAAAGATATAATAAGATCATAAAGCGCCCGGGGGCTTATTTGCAAAAATGAATTTTGGGTGGGGCTTCCTCGAGGGCAGGGTGGGCTTCTTCGAGGGGGCTTATTTGATGGGCGCTTATTTCAAAGCTTTGCATTTTCCTCAAAGGTTGACATAGAATATAGGCATAGTTTTCTCAATCAACTAAATTAAAAACGTACAAACAGGCTATTTTGCAAACGACATTTATTAGTCATTAACGATTTCTTGATTATTATCACGTTCGCGTTTCGTTTTTGCTTCTTTACCTCCAGTGAAGGGAAATAATGCTGTATACTTATTGCACTGTAGGGGCTTTTTGAAAAAAGATATTATTCTGCAATTATGCTTCCCTCGAAAAAGGCTCTATGGGGTTGACTTGAAGGGGGCTTATTTGCAAAACTAATTTTCTAGGTGGGGACTTGTTCCAGGGGGCTTATTCAAGGATTCATGGTATAGTCTCCTCTATTGTGATAATTTCTATAAATGTTAGTAATGGGGCTCTCGGTGTAGCTTCATAAATAGGTATGCTCTAATTGCAGCCACGCCCCTATTATTAAAGTTGGAAAAATGATAAAGTAGTTCACTTTGAACACCAAGGTGGATACTTTTCGATAAACAAGGTCAATGCAAAAGCGTTGGATAGGGGGATGAGACCCCAAAATGAACAGTAATTTCAACGAGGGGGATTTGGCCCCACTGAGCTTCCTTGAAATCAGCCCAGCCCCTCACCCACTTTTTACGGAACTGATGCCTCATAAGAAAGTGAATAGTGATTTTATCAAGGGGGTTCGGCCCCCATGAGCCTATAGAAATCAGCTTTACCCTCGTCTAGTCTTTACGAAAATGATGCCATATCACCATTGTTTCACAGAGTGAATTTTGATTTTTGCCTCGTTCAGTTTCTCATATAAGAGACTTGGTTATGTTTCCTATAATGGCTGACTATATTTTGGCTGACTGTATTCTATATCCATGTCTTGTAGATGCAAATGTATAATGAAATCAAAAGCCCTTTTCCCATATAGCATAGGGTATATGGCCATTCCATACGTTCCGAACAGGACACAAAAACTTTATTCGCTTGCTATCTGAAAGTGAAGCAATATTTTGAATGATTGATATATGCTGGTTGTTGGTTAGTGATAAACAAAGGATATTGCAATATACTAGAATGGAGTTGATCAAGGGGTGATGTGTGATTATTCAAAATAAATATGTTCCGGACGGGACACTTTATGGAATGGTCCTATATGAGATTAAACTACGTTGTTTTTCCTTCTTTGAAGATTCACAGACAGAAAGTTAATTCTCATTGGCTATGCATGTTGTTCGTTGACGTTTTTGCTGTACATTCCATTTGGAGCCGTCAATCAAGGTAAAATTTGATTTTGTTTGGTTGCATGATTGAACTGTGATTGATGTTTGATTGAGAATCACAATCACTAGTCCAATGGAATTTTGCTCATTCATCTAGGATACACGCATTTTTTTATAAGAAACAAACTCTTTAGCTTCAACGTGGATGTTTCTTAATATTTCTTCAAATCCAGCCATAGATGTTTCTTAAATGTTTCTTAAATTTTAAAGACTTCCAATGACAATAACAACCCAGAGTAGGCAACTGTAATGCAAGAAAAAAGACGGTCGGGTTTTGTGAGGCATATAATGGATGCTGTTTCTATTTCCTTTCTAGTTTTATCAAAAATCTACCTGTAAAAAAAGGTCTTTAAAGTTATTTTTTTAAACTCAGCCTGCCTGTGTTTCTTCAATGTTTGTTAATTTTTATTTCCTAATGTCAGCCTCATGTTTCTTATAGACATGTTTCTTATACGGAAAAACTTGTATTGGTAGTAGATATTACCAATGGCAGGAAATTGTTCCTACTCGAATCGAAATTAGTTGTCGGTGGTTTTTCGGGCAAATTTGATGTGACATTTCGTTTACCAATCAACCGATACAGAGCCCACAGCAATTGTTGTAGTTGCTACATTTCTCTTTGGGAAGGAAAGTTGTTTCTCCTGATCTGAAACCATACTGATTCTTTTTTCGAGATGGTTTGTAACAGCGATAGGGAGCCGACCATTAAATGTCCTGGCCTGCAGCCGTACTGATTCATTTCCAAGTTGAATAGAGTAGTGTAATTTGGAAATATTTTCTTGCTTTTTCAGCAGGAATGAAGACTGGCAATTCTACCGTATTAATTGACTCAGCTGATGATATTGGATGTCCTGTTCGTTACCATTGGTGCAGAACGTCCCCAAGAATATGGCTTCCTCAGTTTATACTTGGAGCCGTTCTTCATGCAACTGGTCTTTCTTTTTGTGTGACATTGCTAATTTCTCTTTATTCGAAGGTGCTCGTTAATAGAAACCAGGTGAGTTTCACAAAAACTTTTCATTTGAGTTATTACTTAAAGTTTCTTTTTGCCTGGGTTTATATTCGTTACAGGTCTTTTTATAAGATCAGTGCTAAAAGTTTCGTAATTTGAGGTAAAAATTTTGTAAAACTCGCCTTATTGTTCGAAAGTAGAACACTTCTGGATGGATATAAACGTTCAACGTCACGAAAAATGTCCAAGCAGATCAAAATTACAAGCTACAGTCTTTTTGTAAGCAAAAATCGTACAAATTAACGAATGAAAGCAAGTGAGTGTGCTCTGTTTTAGACGAATTGATATTTTGCAGTTTCTTAATTCTTCTTGAACAAAGTACTAGAGTTTCTTGATTTTTTGACCAGCCTAGTCTCGTTTTTTATAAACCAATTTCTTATTAAAAAAAACCGTGTATATCAAAAAGCACTTCAACGCTTAAATATAAATTTGAGAACTCGAAAGATTTATTGCCAAGAATATTGCAAAAAGCAAATTCAGTACTGCCCCCAAAGCCAATGCAAGTAGATTTATTTGTAGTCTTACTTTTGAGTTCTATTGCATCTGCTGGGGAGTGAAAAACTTTGGTGTCTAATGTATGCAGTATAGTATCTCATAGTGTGAATAATTTCCTGATATTCATTTGCATAAAAACAAGTGCATGTTAAGATTTCTGGTACTTCCCGAAAAAGAAAAACTTTCTTACCAAATAAATAGTTTAATGATACCCGCATTTTGTTTTACTAACAAGCTTGTGGGATTATAGGTACTGCGTGTTTTCAATAAGCTATGAACCTCCTTTTCATTTCGTACCAGGGCAGTAGCCTCGGCTTAATATCAGCAGCTGGAAATCTGGGAAGACTAGTAGCTCCTATTGCAAGCTCAGCATCATACGTCGTGATCGGACCTCAATATACATACCTTTGGGCTTTTCTAATAATGGCTCTTGGGATGGTCTTCTATGTCGCTGCTTATAGATATATGCTCCCAAACAGCTCACCATCAGGAGAAGGAATAGACCCAAATAGTGAAGATGCAGATTTTGACACAAAAGTCTAATAAACTTGGAATTAATTTTGTACACTTATGATTCAACAAACATTTATCAAAATTTTCCAGTGCAAGTACTTATAGAAAAATATATTTGTTTTTAATAATATATTCCTGTTTTTTGTGAAGTCCAGAAAGAAGACACGTAGATAAATATATACAAAACTTAATATCATATATAACTATTTACAAATATGACGATTGATAACGTAAACGTAGGTTAAGCGTAAAGCTTGAACGTGTATAGAAGTCGTAAAACTTGAACCGAAGTGAACTGGTTTTGATACGTACAATGCTATATAAATTTCAGAACAATAAAATAGTCTCCAGGCTACTAGAGCCATTAGTTCCCAGACCTCAGTATTTGAAATTTTAAATTTATTTTGTAAGAAATTGAGAGCTAGCTGGATATTAGTCTGCAATGTAGATCTACATATACTATATTATCTTATATTTATTATATGTTTTTTTGTTGTATATTTTTCTTTGTTTTGATATGCCAATTTGCAAATAAAACACATGTTGCTTCATTTTGACAAAACTTATCATATCTTGATTGCTAATAAATTTCTTTATTGCTAGACTTGTAAAGATATAACAAAGTTGTATGCATTCAGTTCTTGCTTGTTGTCATATTTACATCAGTCTTTCATAATCGTTTCTTTTTGCCCGAGTTCAGTTCAAGGTATTTTTCCAGTTTAACTGGTTAGCAATTGCCTACACATTCCTTTACTTTGGCTTTTCCAACCGTCAGAGTCCAGAAAAAAATCCAGCCTTCCTCCTGCAGCCACTTCTTCACGCAGGGGCCTTTCGGGCGAATACAAATTTGCCCTACGTAATGTAGAGCAAACGTTAAATCCTGAATATGGAGAACTTTGCAGTGTATATATGAAAGAACAGACATTAAAACTGTGGACTTATCAGAACTTTGCAGCCTTTTTCAATAACCCTGCCCACTGTTTTACGCATTCTAGAATTTATGGGCCGATTTAATCAAACTGTGCCCGGGCCAAAAATTTATCCAGTCCGCCTTCACGTATAACTTTCCTCGCTATACATACTATATATTCCTCACTAAACTATACAGCATTGAAATGAAGCTTCCCTTATTGTCCCTCCATTTTCCCATGCTACAGAGCCTCATTTGCATGCATCGGAATTTCCATAAGCCAAAATTTTTTATAAATTTACTGGACCTTATCAGCGAGGTAGCATTGTGGTTAGAGCGCATGCCTCCCATGCGGAAGGTCCACTGTTCGAGCCCGACTCGATGCCCTGACTGAACGCTCGCTCACTGTTCACCCAGCAGCAAATAGGTACCCATTGGGAACACTGGGGAGATAAGGGAAGCGAGGAAAGGAATTGGCCACCCTACCTCACATGCCGATGGCTCAGGATAAGTGTCCTCTCTAACAGGCACTCCCCTATGTACGAAAGTATTCGGGACTACCTTTATTTACTTACTTAAAGCCTTTTTCATCCGACACTCATGATGAGTGCCGGGTGAAAAAAGCTTTCAGTATGTCAAAATAATGTTGCCGCTTTTTCGTGCTGTGGTAAAGTTCTGTAGTAGCAACAGACTATTTACTGACTTACTGGACCTTCCTTAAAACTGGTATAACTTTAAAAACCTTGCTAATGCTCATAGCCGTGGAGCCGTTACTTTTATATTTTCACTTTTTCACCACTCTGCCAGTCATGATGTCAGCAATTTTCAAATAAATCGGGTTTCATTTCTGAGTATAAGTATTTTAATAATTTCATTAATGCGAGAAAGAAGAGCAAATGGTGGGTGCAGAGGTACTGGGTGCTGTTAAAGAGAAAAATATAGAAATAAGAAAAGGTATGATCGGTTTAGCAAAGCAAAGACATCGACTAAACATCAATGGTGATGGACATGAACAATGAATAGATCACCAAAAGATAAGATGGATGTTGTTGAAGAAGCAGGAATGAAGAAGAGGAATAGATTGAACAGGCGAATAGAACTGAGACTGTTCAACCAGTTGATGTCTCTGCAGAAGCATGAATACTGATTGTTAAAAGTAATCTTTCTTTTGGAAGGGGAGTAATCCAAATAGGACACTTCTGCACTATTTGACGTTGAAGTCGTTAATTGGGACTTTAATTTATTGCATATTTGCACTTTTATAGATCCTCTGAATTTCAAATAAAGGTATAGATTTCTCCCCCTATTATCTGAAACACCTTCGAAGGATTTCATTTGCAAAAAGATTTGAGGGGCGTTTCCATGTCCTATATTTTGTACGATTATTTAACCGGTGCCCCCGGGCAAGCCTTGAACATCAAATCATCAATACGTACGTATCCACCTTGGCGTTTTATAAACATGTAAAGTGGTGAGGAAACTGCCCACCAGCCCCTTTCATTGCCTCACCAGTGGAACATATTTGCACCACCACTTAAATGCCGTTATAATTCAGTGACTTTTTAATTTTTTCCTTATTTGAAGTAAACCTGTAGATTCTGCCTTTACCTAAAGTGCCCTTTTCTCAAATGCCCCACCAGTGAAAAGCGTTTGAGAAATGTCCTGACATCCACAACACTTATGAAAGTTTTCCTAGAGCAGTGATTCCTACATTTTAAAATTTATTTTACATGACATTCTCCTGCTACTTGGTTTTGCGAACTATGCTCCCCTCTGGCGATAAACGCACAGTAGGATCAAATAGACAGCATATTTCCATTGCCCTTCAATTTATAGTCAAAAGTACTTTTTTATCTGACGTGATTTTCACAGTGCATCATTGGAAATACAATATCTCAGGAATCATAAGGAGTTAGAGACTCAAATTTTCAGAGGTTTCAATATTTTATGATATATAGAAATGGTCCAAATTTCAACAAAATTGAGGGGATCATATGACATGGCCTGGTTGAATGGACATCGATTTGCTCGAAAGCAGGGGTGTCAAGCCCATTACAGGCCTTGAGACAATGGCGAAAACCTGGGGGAATCAACCTGTGCAATGCCAGCTAGTGCAGGTGAAAAAAGTATAGCTAGCTTTCAGTTTTTTCAAAATTCCTTCAGGGGCCACATTGAAGGCCTTGATGGGCCGCATCCTGCCCCGCGAACCATATTGTCATACTGCTAAGTTACAAATGAAAGTACGGAGCTATACATGGAAAATTAGGACAGATAAAATAGCTTGCGAAGGTACTTGTGTATCCTGTTTTAGGACGTCTCACATTTAGTTATTTGGTATTTAGACTCACAGTGCTTGTAGAAGACTGTAGGGGCCTATGTCGTTTCGCGTTGGTATATTAGGTATTTGGACTCTCATGGCTTGCGAAGGGTTGAGAGGGCCGTCACATATTAGTTGTTCGTGAGATACATCGAGGGCTCGACTGGAAATGAGCCAACAGAATCATTATAGTTTCCAAGAAATGCAAGCATATGTTTATATCAGTAGTTTCTATTCATTAAATTGTAAGACACACGTACATTATTGTTGTTGTTGTTGTTTACTTTATTTTGAGTAGGCTGTTATACCTAGCTTATTCAGCTAATTTAGGCCTACTATGCATGCCGTATCCAGGCATGGGACCCCTAGTTTAACGTCCCTTCCGAAGGACGGCGGAGTGAGCTGTTATGGTCGTTGATCTGGAAGGTCGCCCATCCAGTTTCTGACCGTACACAGCCATGCTTAACGTCAGTTAAGCTAATGGAACTGGCTGGGCCGCTTGGCCACCCACCCCGCTAAAGTCCGAAAGCATTTTATATTAGTCGTTAAGAAATTAGTTAGGTTAGATATAAGTAATACAAAAGCAGTAATTCCGTGATGCTCGGCACACCATAGGAAACCCCGTAATAATGACTGTGCATTATGCAGCATTCCATTCTATTGTTTTAGGGATTAAGGATTATCTACCCTTGCGTCATACACGACTAGACTAGGTATAATAGAATAAACTAGCATTACGCTTCCATGGTATTTTATGCTGAGTAACGATCACTCTATGTCGGCAAAAATGCTGATGCATCCTAAATCAGTATTTCTACATTATTTAACAGCACCCCTCGTAGAGAACTAAGATTGTGAAGAGAACTAGGAGTAAGGTTAAGATGAACATTAGAACTAGAACTATGTGAATCATGAGTTAGAGTTCATTGGTTCAATGGCAAGGACACGAGTCACCTAGCCGAGCCACTTGTACAGTAAAGTTGGAATGAAGATAAAAGTTACTAGGTATTAAAATGTCTACTCTCTCCACTACGATTCTAAAGACCGCTCGTGCATCAAGGAATCCTGACGAATTATAAAGTTGCCCACCGAAGGAGTGCATCCAAGAATTCTACGACGATTATGATGATGATTTTCCAAGTGTCATTTCATCTCCCTTCATCTCTCTCTACATTTTTCCCCTACATTTCACAGTATGTTTGACACACCTGCTCCATATAGAAATAAAACAATCACATGGGTATTCCCTCTGCGCATCTACTTAATTACGTATGCAGCCACATCTTATGGAAGACGGCAAGACATCTCAAGAGGCAGCGCTGGCCTTGGTTGTTTCATGTTAGATACTCAAGGTTTGCATTGTCAAGTAGTTTTGACAGTATTATAAATGATTGTGCATTTATCGATTGAGCTGGCGTTGAAAAGTTTTGGCGTATTTTTGCATCTTCCGGTTGTATGCAATCTTTAGGCACCTTGACTTATGCCTGCATACTGGGAAATGGAGATATTTGGCAAAGATGCAGATTTATTGGAAAGCGTTTTCACATTTCTATGGTTTTAGAGTTTATAGCTAAGATACAGTAGCTCCAATGTTCGATATAGCTTGATATTATATTGTGAAAGTTTTTCCTCAAGCCGAATGCTTAATTTGAGCCGAATGGGAAAATGTCATTAACACTTCCGTTCTGGTCTCAACGAGATTGATCTTTTAGTACATCTTGGACAGGCCCGTAAACAGCTGATCTGAATTGGTGGGGGGGGGACCACGGATGTAGAAGTCGAGTTAATAGCCCGGGGAGGGTGAATTTCTGTTACACATCTACTTAAATAGGTAAAAATGTATTTGCCAGAATGGTTCTATTTGATAGGCATACTGTTGAAAATTAGGGGTCTAGGGGCTTGCCCCCAGAAAAATTTTTTGAGGCAACGCCCTCTAGAACGTCGGAAAACGCCCTTTTTGCATAGATGAATGTAATTGTGTTCATCATCGATCTTCTTGCTAAAGAGGAGAAACTAATCCATCATATTAGTTACGATGACATTTCCTTTTTGCTGTTGTATGAACATACGGCAATGCTAGAAGCAAAATCTCATTCCAGTAGGTCGAGGAATAGACAAAGCTTACCCCAGATATCTGGCATATGCTGCATGGAGTGCACTCAGAAGGAAAAAGTGCCCTATTCCCCCAAAAGGGTCGTTACGTACACATCTTTGCAGTGGACTAGTGAATCCAAGAATTGAAGTACCAGCATTTACTCTTTAAGTAGCAAGCAGAAATTCCTTCAAAGATTGTGCCAAGACTGAAAAATGGCTTAAAGTTTGTCACACAACAAAATTAGTATATCCGCATGTCACATATCTGTGTAGTGATGCTCCTAGACTCTAGATTTCATAGAAGTCAATTGAAAAATGAGTAAAAAGTACACTGTAGAGCACTTTTATGTATAACCTTGGATACTTATTGGGGGTAATGCCCCCCTGCCCCCAGTGTCTACGGGCCTGCTCTTGGAGCCTGCACAAGGTGTCTTGTCAATATGGTTGAATTCTTTTCTGCATTGCTCTGAAAGTTGGATGATGAGTGAACTAGTTTTTTAAACCCTTGACCAGATCTTTGGCATGAGCAAATTAGGCCCTTAGAGAACTGTCATTTTCAAGGCTGGGTACAGGGATAGGAAAAGTTATGTAGGGGCATAAAATTTTTTTGCATCGTTTTATTGGGTTATCAAATTGTTTTGCCATTTAATGATGGGTTATCAATGTTTTTGAGGACCTTCATACCACTAAAATAACTGACACGCTTAATGCAAAGTAAGCTTTTCTAAATAAATTTATACAAAATGCTAGTTTTTTCTTGATAAAGAAAAAAGCTGTTTGAGATATTGTTTGTTTGATTCCTTTAGCTTTTTCATTTACCTTTCCTTCATATCCAGATTGCATTCTTTAGCACTTTCAAGCTTTAGATTCAATTTGAATGACATAAGTAAAAATAATATTGGGGTATGAAACTTTGTAACCATTTATAAGAAATCTTCATATATTATTGGATATAGTGAATTTATTGTGTAAGTTTTCAATTTATCTCAAAAATTCTTCCGCCCCTGTAACCAGCATAAAAATGATAGCTCCCTTGCTTTGACAATCAATACGTATTAATAGCAGATGTTATCACCACTTATAATTAGTTTGGTAATTATAACAGAGTAGTGTATTTACTCAGTCAAGGTAAAAGTTTCTGCAAAGCAGCATTCTGTATTGGTCTATTCAGCTGCTATTCTCAAAGCTTGCTAGTATTTGATTTCATTTCTTTGTGAAAATCTTTGCACAGGACTGCTTCACTATGAGTGCATTATGTAGCTGTGACAGCAGGTCATGAAGTAAATTTTTCAGTGTGTCCAATTCAATGGAATTGGATTTGATTCAGTGTGTTGAGTTGTAAATAGAAACTGGGAATCTATTGTTGGAGAAAGTGTACACTGTTGAATAGAGCATAGCTTCATTTCCATCCATATCATCAAAACTGACAAAAATTAAGCCTCAAAGAATACAGGAAATCACCTATAGGCTTAAATAATTGAAAGCATAGCAATAAGCAGAGTTCATTAATCCATGAGAGTGCTGAGCACCACTCATAGGCATAAAATTTCATACTTCTGGAGGCACTTTTCATCCAAATCTGCATCTGGCTATCTATTACAATCTATTTTTTCTGCAAGCATATTTTCCTCAGATCTGTGCTCACAGGCACAAAATACTTTTAATGAGGCCTGGCAGTAAGATATCCCAGACCATTCTACTCTGTAATATGATTTCTGTTTTGGGTTGTGTTTCTGTCATGCACACCATGTAATTCTAAAGAATTACCACATCATATATTATGTTTTGATACTAGGCTTTGACATAACCTGGTATCAAAATTTAGAATCATTTCCTTATTTTATTAGCCAATGTATCATTTTGTGAACTTTACCATTGCCATATAAGAGTATTTTCAGCTTTCTCATTTCATTGTCTTTATTATCAGAAACACCTCCAACTCACTGGTGGACATTTCCCCAATTTTTTTGGGGGGGGGTGAAAATATTGTGAAAGCTAAGGTGTATGTCATGTAAAACTAACGCTGGACAACTGCAACCAACAGCATGCTGAAAGGAGATGAAGTAGTTGGAAGGCTATGGCTATAAAACCATGCAAAAGGAGTGAGAGGAAGTTGGGGGTCTGGAGGCTTGACCCTAGAAATATGTTTGAAGTCATGCACTTTGGAATGTCAGAAAATGCTCTTCAGCAAAGTAGGATATAGATCATTTTCCTCATTGATCTTTATGCTGAGAAAGAAAACTGATCTCCTAACCTGCTTTCATTGAGTTTTGATGACTAAGAACAACATAGGAAAATTGTCACCAAAATTTCACCAGCATGCCACTGGAGATAATGGCCCTGCCTATTTGCTGCCCAATGGCTGTATGCCAAAGTGGCAAGTCTGAACTTATTGGAAGGGGCAGTTTCCCCCCCTACTTCCCTGAATGCCCACCATTGCTCCACCTATGTATATTAAATCAAACAAAAGAAGCCCAAAGCCTATGGCAGGCATGTCCAAAGTCCGGCCCGCGGGCCAAATCCGGCCCTCGGTCAAATTTTATCCAGCCCGCAGCCTAGTCATGAAATATATAACGCTCATATACTGTTATTTGGCTAGCAGTATTAACATTCTTCATTTACCCACTAGAGACCAACAGCACTCTACACAACACAACCCCCAACCCGCTAGAATTCATGGTCATTGGTTTTCCACCAGAATTCTCACGTAAGAGCACAATTATTTCTGTTTAAGAAAAAAGGTTAAGTGAATATTCAACTGCATGTGATATGCTTGTTTCAAATGTACCAAAAACATTCTTAAGATGTTGAAATTGAAACAAAAAAAGCAAATGTGAAACAGAAAGTGGCTTCCAAAAATTTTCTTAAATTATCGTTGCTATATGTAAAAAGGTTGGCCCCCACCACTTTTACAATAGAAAATTTGGCCCCTGTCGCAAAAAGTTTGGGCACCCCTGGCCTATGGTATGTATAATAAACATGAGTGAAGTTTATGATGAATGTATAAGTTTTTTAATATTTCTTTTTGACAAGAACATGAAAGATGATGTTGTAATGATGCCATGATGACAACAAGTGGTATGACTGAAAAAACAGGAGACTCTGAATCCAATGAGCTAGCTACAGCAATAAATGGTAATGAAGAAAAGCCTTTAGAAAGCAGTGATGTGGAGAAAAAGCAGCAATCACTTTGGATTATCTACTTTACAATGTTTATTGCAATGTTTGGTAGGTCTTTTACATGTTTGTTGTTCTAGCGGATCTTTATTACTGATCTCCTTTCAAGGTAGTTTGCTAGTGTATCCTGCACTACTATGTGTAGTCTGTACCCTTCTTGGCACTTCATCACCCAGTTTATAGCAAGATTAAGAACTATTGTAGACTCATCATTGTACTAGAGTTTTATAAAATATTTAGGCCTATCAAGATCATCACACTTTCATAAATTTTCAGATATTTACCCCCACATGCACTCCTGTGACCAGAGGCATAGCCATTGGGGCAAGGGGGCAGCCATCCCTTCCACAATGATGAAATAGTTGGTGTCTGAGAATATCTGCATGTGGCCCTGCCACTTCATATAACATGCAATCTTCTCTACTTTTTATTCAAAATGAAGTTACACCTCCAGTGCAGCAATTGTGTGTTGATACCCCCTTGTCTTCACTTCCACACACTTCATACCTCACCATCAGTAAAACTTAGTTTTTTCTTGATTTCACCTTTATATTGTTTCTTTATGTTTAAGCACTAGCAAGTGTGTTTTGATAAAACTGTCAATGTTTATTTTAAGTTACTCAGAAGAGGAGGATACCACCCCCTCTAGAATGAAATTGAGCCATTCCCTCTCTTCTACAGTAATGAAGTCATGCATAAATATACCTGCTAATTGAGACATGTGTTGATGAGTTATTATTGAGCATAATCTTCCAGGTATTTCAATTGGAATATCATCAACATGGCCTTATTTACAAAAAGTTAGTACATTTAGAAAAGCTTAATTAGTATCATATTCATTAAACAAGTAATTTTGACCTGATCGTAAGACTTCTATATATTCTTAGTGATCACATTTTAAAGCTCTTCAAGCTGCAAAGTACATCAAGAAGTTGCTCATGTGGTAATTTCGAATATGCTTCTATACATGCTGGCCTTGTGTTTATGTGGGTATGAGGCTTTAACTTTAGAGCACTTAAAACTTTCTACCTAAAAGAGCAATGAGATTTCAAAACCAGTAAGAAAATTTGGTATTGTTTTTAAAAAAAAGCACTTGCCAAAATGGCATGAGTGTCTACCCACCTGGGGATCCCAGCCTCATACCCCCATTCTGCTATGTCTATGCTAGCTTTGTTGAAGGTACTGAACCCCACAAGCTCCATATACATTCATCAAACCCCAGAACAAGCAAAACATGGATTTTCCACAAAAACAGAAGCATAATGAATATTATCATACAAATCGTATGGGTGGGGTGAACCAAACCACTGAACCTCTGAAACTGACTCACCAAACCCCTGGGATTCAATCAAAATCAGTTTAAGAACCAGTAGCTTAATGAAATTTTATTGTCATCTTAGCGACAATTTGCTTATGATGGAGTCTGTTTGCCTGTTCAGTGTAGGTTGCAAATCTCTAATAAGCAAGATTTTATAAATACAACAGACCATTTCTTATGGGAATCCGTTCTTGAACGAATATAACTCACCCTTTTGAATTAATCTTTTATTTTATTGAAACAATTTACAATAGTATTTGAATTAATTATATGGTATGCAGAAATTAGTTTTTTCTTTTATATAATTAATTGTATCTGTTTAACCAATAATTATTTATTTCAATGTCCCATAATTATTTTTCTTTTCTTTGTTTGTAATTATTTTAATCTGTTTTCTTATATTCATTGATATCATATTCTCGGGATTAATTTCATCTTATTCTTCAATACTTATTTGGATCATGTCACAGAATTATTTGTATCTGTTTCTCGTAGAATTTCCCGTAGAATTTCCCGTATCTAGGGCTGAATTTCACGTATGCAAAATAGGACAATAGCCCCTGAGTAGACAAAGGACTCTCTGATGACAAGAGAAGGAAACCAAGGTGGATTCCTGGTTATGAAATTAGAAGGGATTGTTGAATTGGCAGCACCTTCTATTCCATAGACAGAAAGACAGTGGATGAGTGAAATTAGCGATAATCTCAGCTGTTAAAGTCAGCCTTGGATACGGGAAATTCTACAAAAAACAGATAAAAATAATTCTGTGACATGATCTAAATAATTATTGAAGAATAAGACAAAATTAATTCTGAGAATATGATATTAATGAATATAAGAAAACAGGTTAAAATAATTCCAAAAAGAGAAATAAAAAATAATTATGGGGCATTGAAGTAAATAATTATCGGAGAAACAGATACAATTACTTATGTAAAAGAAAAAATTAATTTCTGCATACCATATAATTAATTCCAATACTATTGTAAATTATTTCAATAAAAGAAGGAATTAATTGAAAGAGTGAGTTGTATGTTGACCAGAACGGACCCCCATAATTTCTCATTAAGTCTGATAATGATGTTATTGTGTCATCGATACGTCCCTAGACAAGTTTTCTAATGCTAGAATTAAGTCTTATTCGCTATGTACACTCGGGTGCTTACTACTATGGGGATATTAATTGTCGGTATGGGTGGGAAATCTTTTGAGAAACTAGTAAACGGTCTTATTGGCCAGGGAGATTTTCCAGATAGTAGGCTTGCCAGGTATTAAAAGTAATAAAACACCTTGTTCTATGGCCCGTTTGGGTAAAATAGCAACAAACGGTAGTAGTAAGTCTAATAATGTAACTAATAAAAACACTGAATACGCGAATTCTATGGCATGATATCGTTTAGAAAATACAAAACGGAAAAGCTACCTCCTAACATAATTAACATTGGCCTTTGGCACTTCATCTTACTAAAATCAATAAACGGGAGGGTCTTAGTAAGGTCCGTTGGGGTGGGAAAAGTCTGAAAAATTATTGGGCCTCCTCGGGCGTATATTAAGCACCAGAGAGTAATGGTCTGTGAAAGCGTAAATGGTTTTTCAAAGAAGAACTGTCGTACAAAAGTATTGCAGCTAGTTGTAATTACTTTGAGCTCACAGCTGAAATGAGAAACAGTGTTTTATGTTCTGATACTAAGATATAGGCTCAACATGGGCTCTTTGAGCTCACATGGAGCTTTTTTATGTTAATAGTTGTTATACGTGTGGCACCAGTTATTATCTACAGCTGCAATCAAACTCATTCCATTGAGTTTTTTTTAATGCTTTCAAGCGTAAATGAGCGCTTGGAAATAATTCTTTGGAAGCAAAATTTGCGTTTTTGTATTTTCCATTGTGTGTTCAATTTTTCCGTAGATTGATCAGCATGTCAGCCCAACATTTTTGGGTTGGACGTATTTTAGTTTCAATGTAGCTGCTATACTTGGTGACGTTTCCTTTGGCACCTGGCTGCGCTATAGGCCGAATCGTGAGCCGATGATTGGTGTCTTCTGTATTTCTATCCTGTCACCAATCATCTTTGTCTTTGCACAAGGGATTGGAGGGAGGATGGGACTTATAGCTGTTCTCATTTCTAGAGCACTCTTAGGATCTACAAGAGGTAAAATTTTAATCAATGATATCAGTCAAGTTCTCAACTTAGTTTGAGAATGCTCTTAAATTGAATGTATTCTACACACTTGACAAAAGTGCCGTAGTTGCACTGCCAGTATTCTGTGGTACAATACTTGTACAAGAATTGCGTAGTAGTTGCAGAGCATTTTTACACTAGTTTACAATACACTTTTTCTATAGCAATACTAAGTTTTTCTCTGATTCTTTGAATTCTTTAATTTTTTATTATGAGCCTGAAATTATTCTTGAGGGAGCCTTACCCCCTGACGTAACGTAAGGGTCTCGAAAGCCGTAGAATTGGTGTTACATGTGACTAACCTCTTAACTTCTTGAACAAAGAAAATTGTAGGTTTACCTCAAAATCAAACAGGGATGAAGCATAGGGAGGGTTAGGTGGCTCCTGTCCCTATATGAGCATGCTTGTGCATCGTATGACGGTCACGAACTATTTTTTCGAGTTTTTTATCTTTTTCCCCCGTCGGAAGAGTTAGCCTCCCAACGGAACATCCCTGGTATTTCCTGTGTAAAACCCCTAAACTCAAAATAGAAATTCACATCTTTGATAATGTGCTGCTTTATCAAGAAATGACACAGAGGAGAGTACCATTATGCAAACAAAACAAGAACAGATAAATTGCTATTTATGGTATAGAACTTCATCCAGAAAAACTCAAATAAGGAAAATGTTGAAGTTGAATTGATGAGGCTTGAACCTTAATTGTTTTTAAAATTCTCTTACATTTCAGCAAATTGGAGCCCTAATATTCTTTTGGACTAAATTCTTGTGAAAAATAATGTGCATAATAAATTTGAAAGCATTTGAATGCATTCTGTAAGGTCTTGCATAATTTTTCATTGGAGTCTGCCGTGTTCTAATAGTAGTAGTCCAATAATCCTTGCTCTTTTAGGAAACATGACGGTAACAAGGTCAATTATATCAGACTATACAAGCGTATTACAAAGATCAGTGGCTATGGCTAGGTTGAGTATTGCCATGACGATAGGCTTTGCATCTGGCTCAGGTACTTTTTTTTCATTTATTTTCATTTTGTTGCATGTTCTTTGTTTTGATGACTTGGTTCTTTTGACTAGGATTCGCTTTTGATTGTAAGGGGTCCACTTCCGATTCATACGTAATGGAATTTGCTGTGAATTGATGGCATTGCTGTGCTCATGGGGGCGAGGGGCGTCACGCCCCCAATATTAATGTTTACAGTACTTTTCGTGACCTTTGTTTTAGTAGCTGTGGCTGGTCAAATGGTCAAGACGCCCCCCAAAACAAAAGTGTCTCGGCACACCTCTGAGAATTACTACCATATTTTTGCATGCTATATGCATATCTAAACCTTTTTAGTTGGCACATCGTTTGGTGCTGTTGGGATATGGCGACTGGAGAGATGAGAAAACGAGAAATAAGAAACTGTATATAGATAAATATTGACTGAGCATGACGAATGTAAATATACTAAAAGCACCTCACACCATATCACCAACGAACTAAATAGCTGATGGTTGGAAATTTGTATCTGCTGATTTGCCCTCATTCAAGGAATGTCAGCAAACTCCTAAATTGAAAATTAAGGCTATCCAAACTCTAGGAAACTTGTCTTTAATGGTTGTTTTATGAACCTAGATTTTTCAGCATGGCTTTTTATTCCTTAAAGCTTTCATAAAAGCTCCTTTTAGAAAGACAAGGCGTATAACTTGGAGAAAAGTATCACCCGCCCTTTTTACTCAGTTTTTGCAAGGCGTCTGCATGCACTATATTCTTCACTCAATCGAAGTAGTTTTTCATCAGAAATCTTCTACCTCTGTTTTTCCAATTTAATCAATTGCTCTGGGCTTGCTTATCCTGAAGGCGAGTGGCTTCTTGACCGACTTTCAATGTGCACTTACCTATCTTGTACTTGGGCTCAAAGATAATTATTAGATTATAGTTTATAGTAATAATATATTAATAATTTATTAAGTTTCTGCTTTCGCTTCATTCTTCAGGGCTTCAAGCTTTAATTGCATTGATGGGAGATCGAAGTGTTTTTATTTCCCCATTAAAACTTCACATTAATTTGTACACCATTCCTGCTCTTTTCCTGATTTTGTGTGGCGTCATTACTGCTGGATTGATTTTTCATTTTGTCAGTGAGTTTCACCATATTTTTATTTATCAATAGCGCTTCTTATCTCTTTATTTGCCAGATGATCCACTGATTTAAATAAACAATAAATATTGTGGCTACGAAATGAATTTTCTATTAATTCATCTGCTGGTGTAGCATGACGTTAGTCATTCTTCTTTTACTAGACAGCCCTTTGAAATACAGAAGTTTTGGAGTAAATGAAATATCTGGCCCCGTGTGCCTTCAAAGTCAATGCTTTTGATTAACTGCATTATATAACTACAATTTTGCATTTCCTTTTACTGTTCGATTTCTGTTTCATACCTCTTTGCAGCCTACACAAGAAATTATGTTACTATTATATAGTTTAATTTTACTGTAGAAATATTGATGCGATTTTTATGATGTTATTATTTATTGTACTAGAACCAACTGAAGGTGCATCCGATTCTAAGCGAACTGTCTCCAAAACAGCCGACAGAAGTAACAAAAGAAATCCATGTGTTCTTGTGACATTGTTAATTATGTTTAGTTTGGTCAACTTTTCTTTGTCACTTATGGAAAGGTATGTATAATCAGGGGTAGATCCAGGCTGCCATACACGCAACACATGCGGCAGTCAAACCAACTTTTAAAGTGACGTCATTATTGATGATGTTCTAACTGTTAGAACGAAAAATTGATTGAAATAATATAGTGCTGCACCATTAACAAATAGTATTTGACCACGCTCTTTTGTGTTACGCCCTTGTGTGGCAGTCACAATTTTTACTGGATCCGCTCCTGTGTATAGTCCCCAATCTGCTTATCTTTTGTTTGCAAAGATTTCTATTCCTTCTATTTAATCTGCCACTAGGTATTAGCGAATCTGTAAACAAAGGGAAGACATTTTTGTGAACTATTTTTTAACGTGAATATAGTTGCTACTTAGAAAGCCTTCTGGTTGACATTTGTCGATCTTTACTCTGAATCGAGAAATATATTAGCCCTTTCTTTTTAGCTTATGCAACAAAAGCTGTTCCTTTTACTTTCCCATACTGCCTTATCAAATAGAATGCCGGTGTTCTGGTTGCAAAGTTAGCAGATATGTATAGAGACAGCATAAAAATTAGTTGTTCCGTCAAGTTTACTGCTGGAAATGCTAGTTTCAACCTTTGAGTGCTATGCATTTTCGTGCAAAAAAGTTGGCTGTGAAGCAATAGTGCTCGATTACCATATAGTAAAATCAGCTAATCAAAATTAAGATTAATATCGATGTTTGCATTACAAATCTTTGCAAGGAAAATCCTTAAGAAGCAGGAGATCAGTAGTACTGAGAGACTGGAACTAGCTTCAAATTGAAGTTCTTCCACTTTGAAAGGTGCCTTCTGTACATAGACCATATTGTAACTTACAGAGCTTTGAGACAGTATCACTTGAATCTGTTACCCAATTACCTTCCGTCGATGTTCATTATTATTTTGAGCTGGCTATTATGGCTATTTAGTGGGATTTTAACGATGCATTTCCATTACAGTTTGACGGTCCCACTTCTTCAGCACCAGTACGCTTTATCCAAGCCCAAGGCTGTTACTTACGGTGGTTTAGTTTTCACTGCACAAGGACTAACTGGTTGTTTTGTCCAGGTGTTTGCAATGCGGTTCTTGTTCAGCCGGTAAATATCATTGATTGTCACTTCTTGCACCTTCTTGTTGTTTAACCATAGCATTTACTTTTAAGTCCCGAAGAAGAGAGGTTTCCTAATAAGTTGAGAGGGTTGGAAAATTCCTCAAGATGAAATGAGCGGGGAAAGGTCAGAATTTGGGGCTAACTACAACAACCAGCACAAATAAAAATACAAAATGCCCCGATTAAATCATGTTGCCATTGTCTAATTCAAAAAGTGAAAATATGCAGAAGAAATTTGACACCCTACCCCCTAAATTTTGACACTTCATTCCATAAATTCATTTGTTGGTATAGACTAAAATAGCTAATAAGAGATGAGATTGTTAGGTACCGAATAAGCGCCCCCCAGCTTATTTTTTTCGAAAATTTTCTGACCCCCCCGCTCTGATTTTGGTCCCCTACTTATTAAATTTCCGATTTTTCTAGCAGACAAATGCAAAAAGTTAGCACTGTTTTTAAGTTACTCAAATAATGAATGAGATATACTATGTGGCAAGATTCCGAAAAGACTTTGCTTGCAGTGATGTTAATGAAGAGAAATTTTATGAATCCGTTGCCCTCGAAATTTACTTCACTGTTTATAGTTTGTTACCACAATAAATATCCTGTTACATATATTTAGTCAAGTTTTATTGTACAGTGTTAATTAATATTATATAAAATTGCGTTGTAGCTTTTTATATTATACTATATTTTTCCACTTTTTGTTATGCTATATTGTATATTGCATTTTGATTATTATATTACGTTATACTGTATGAAGTTATATTGATACACATAAGTAGAAATCGGTCTTGAGGGGTGTGTCATGCCATAATGTTGCGTAGCAAGGAAGGGAGTATGAACCTGAGTATGACAAGCCGTTATATTGGGGGGTTGGGTCAAAATAGAGGTACATACTTTTTGAATAACCCCTAATATAGTTGTTGCATGTTTTGGTTGCCAAGAGATTATTAGTTCGTCCGTTCTTTAGGCAATAAATCGGTCCCAGGCACGTACCCGCAGGAAGCACACAGTGCCCCCAAATGAAAAA
>WIPJ01000447.1:556579-569247 GCA_018155075.1 Cassiopea andromeda
CAAAGACACTAATAAATCTATACTGCTCAGCTGCTTAGAGGATTTCTTGGCTCTAAGTTGCACCCTTTCAAACATTTTCTCTCTTTGTTTACAATTAGAAATAGAAAATAAGAAAGATAAACTACAGTAATATTTCGTTCTGGCACCTGCAGTGAGAAAAGACACAGAGACAGATTCCTTACTGCAGATGCCACTTAAAATTTCTTTTTAATGTCACCAATGTAACCCAGGGTGGAATCCATGTAAGCTCCACACTAGATAAAAAGTATGACTTATGAGCTGCCCCTCTCGTTACTATTATTCCTTGCATCGCTTCTCGTACCCGTTCTCATATAGAATATATATAAAGTATTCTCTTCATCTAGATCCTTTCCTGGCTGCATCCCACAAACAGTGCCTCGATAGCTCGTTGCAGTCAGCCAAATAATGGTGTTGGTGGTATTAAAAGGAATAGAGACGATGAGAAGTATATTCAGGTATGTCTCTTGTGTAAACATTGACGTATACTTTTGTATTTACCCACTTGTTTGTACCATAACGCCTATATACATCCAATTTGTATGTTTGAACAGAAGAGCCACGACGAGAAACATGTCAGAGAGAGTTCATTTCTTCTTTATTTAATGCGACATTCCAGAGTTCATTACTTCGACATACCATAAGACCTTGCCACTTTCTTATTAGCTGAGGATGAGACATGATGTCTCGTAAATTAACATCGGTTACGTCTTATGGTAGGTCGAACTAATGGACTCTGGAATGTCGCATTAAATAAAGAAGAAAGGAACTCTGACATGTTTCTCGTCGTGGCTCTTCTGTTGAAATTTATAATTCAGCTGTGTTTTCCAAGAAGCATGTTGTATGTATCGTAGGTATGTATACCCTTGTGAAAATATATTTGCGTATTCATATACCATTTGCCTATTTGAATGTTTTTGGAGTAAAATGTATTGTAATTTTACTTATTCCTGCCCGTTATTTTTTCCAATGTTATGAAAATGACGTGAGCAAATTTGCATTTGCAAAAACCGTATATTACTTTAATGGGTAGTGTTGAGGGTAAAAAGGCTGTTTTTGAAGTAAGTCGTTCAATTTTTATTGTGAAACAGTCATCTTCAAATTTGTCATGTTTTAAATGCACCCCACTTAATTGAACGCTATGGAAGAAATGGCACACCAGTATTTGGGCTCTTGCCTCCACTCCCTAATAATCTTGGACTTACGAATTTGTGACAAAAGTGAATCAATGATAGTTCACAGGTAGCAATAGTCAACAGCGTTCAAGAGACCCTCTCCATAAATACCAAAGTGCTTGTCACTGTATGAAAAACATCCAATGCTGTTCTCCTACAAACAATTTGAAATGGCTAGAGGCCTGTTTAGATACTGTTCATGGTAACATTGGTAACAATTTCAGTTCGACATGTTCGACGTGTTTTAGGCAATCCTGCAAGCAAGTCCGCAGTGGCATAAATTGTTTATCATGGATGCAAGGCCTAGAATAAATGCTGTTGCTAACCAGGTAATTTGTGTTTGTAATTCCTTTCGTTAAGCAATTCTAGAAAATGATTTGCTCATATTAAGCAAACTATAAATTATGTGAAGGAACTTTAAGCAGCCATTTCGATAGACTGAAAAATGCAAATTTGTAGCATGAGTGAAGTCTTGATCTTTGGAAGTTATTCAAGCTCTATTTGGTGAGAAAACACTGTTTTAATTTTCCTTCAAGGCGAAAGGTGGAGGATATGAGGATAGCGACAGTTACCCCAACACTGAATTGGTTTTTCTTGATATTCAAAATATTCACGTCATGAGAGAAAGGTATTCAAACACTCTGTATATGAAATCTAGGTTTCAATTCTCACAAACATTTTAGAAGGGCTAGAGATTTAAATTTTGTATTCTAAAAGTTTAGCTAGGTAAATTCTTGTTTACTGTATTGTCTTTTATCCTTTTGTAGTATCAGATATATCCACCTAGCTTCAATATTGATATTTTTTCTTAATTTCTGTATCACCACATGCCGAGCGTTCTTGTTTTATTCCCTTCGAGACCCCTTGCTTTATTTTTGCTTTTCATTGCCACTGTTCTTTCATAGCAATCTGATCTGATTGTATACAACAAGGTGTATACCATCTGACTGTATACAACAAGGTGTATACCATCTGATTGTATACAACAAGGTGTATATCATCTGATTGTATACAACAAGGTGTATACCATTCTGTTCTTTACCCATGTATCACCCAGCAACGCATTCGTTGGGCGTGGTCTTGTTTGTATTACTAAATGATAAGAAAATTGAAGTACAGAGCAAGAGGTCATTAAATACCATTGTATTTTACGCGAGCTTTTGCGCAAATGGACCTTATTAGTGTTGAATTCCCTTTCCTTCTAGTCTACGTAAACTTAAAGACATGTGCTTTCCAAACATTGATGATGCTCACTTTCTGAGTAACCTGGAATCTTCTCGATGGCTTGAACATATAAAGGTTAGCATGTATACGAAACATAGTGGAGCAGCCCGTGCCACTCTCAACTATCAGCTAGTTTCCAGTCCACGCCAGAGTATATACATAAAATTGTCTGTATTTGTCCACGAATTATGATAGCCACTTATAAATATCTTGTAATATAAGCAAATAAATAAAGGTATATATAAATAAATGTGGTAACATCTCGAATACAAGCCAAGGGCTTTAAAGATTCGTAAGCATTTTTGGCAGAAGCAGGGGCTCTAGATATGTTCTGTCCATGTTCGTTCATTATCCTAACTATACGTACAGAATCCCAAATTTAAGCCTAGGACTTATATTGGGGGAGCTTATATTCGGAAGGATATTTGAGTTAGTTTACAGGGGGGCACAATCAATACTAATATTACCTTGATTAGCAAGCATATTTAACGAGTGGATGAATACATAATAGGTAGTAAAATTTGAACACCTGAATGGAGGCCCGGCTTTGAAGATAGATTTGATGATGCTTATTATCCTAATAA
This sequence comes from Cassiopea andromeda, assembly GCA_018155075.1. NCBI lineage: Eukaryota > Metazoa > Cnidaria > Scyphozoa > Rhizostomeae > Cassiopeidae > Cassiopea > Cassiopea andromeda. The sequence goes on from WIPJ01000447.1 coordinate 559,581, forward strand.
TTTCCCTATCCACTATCATCATTATCATCATCATCATTATCATCCTCATCATCATCATCATCATCATCATCATCATCATCATCATCATCATCATCATCATCATCATCATCATCATCATCATCATCATCATCATCATCATCATCATCATCATCATCATCACTATCACTATTATCATCAACTTTTCATTCTGGATGTTGCAAATATAGTGTCTCTGTGTTCACGGTTTATTTGACTCCCTTTTTTGCTAGGCTGTTCTAGCAGGTGCATCACGTATAGCCGATATCGTCGATCGATCTCGTCTATCTGTCATTGTGCATTGCAGTGATGGTTGGGACCGAACCCCACAGGTATTATAGCTTTTGAAATTTGCAATTTTTGCATGGAGTTTCTTCTTTGAACTTATATCCAAATTTCTTTTTGGTAGTTTACAACGACTCGTAGAGAAAGATGTTAGAGTGTGGGTAGTCATGATGCAAATACTAGCAACATGTTTCATTGTGCTTCATCCTCGATTGCATTTCATCCTCGATTGCATTCCAGAGGCAGTCGTTGTGTGGTTTCTTGTTTATGCTTTATCCCAATTTTAAGAGCCAATAGTCAACTCAAGAGATGAATACCAAGCTCATTGTAGAAAGACTCTGCTTCTACTCTAGTTAATGTTTAGTATTTTCAGTGTCTATTTATGATTGTCAGTGAAAATCCAAATAAAGAAAAGTACTTTTCTACTGCAATATTGGCTGATATTTCTTATCAGATACAATTTTGAATTCTTAAATGGCAATCAGAGCTTTCCTTACTTTATAGCAGATATACATCAAGTTCATAATTTATAATAAGCAGACAGGCAGACAGCTCATTGTTCATAATTAGAGCTTTGAATAGCAATTTACTGATCGAGTTCTTGGTTCTAATAGGAATATGCACTAAGCTATCCACAGCTCTGTCAATGATCTGCTACAAGCTCTAGCTTTTGTTTACTCGCTCCATGTCTAATGTGTAGCAAATCTAATTTTTTCTGGAATTTTCTATCTATTTCCAGTTCATAATTTGCTTGATTTTTGTTCAATTCCATTTCTAGTTGACGGCATTAGCTATGCTACTGCTGGACCCGTATTATCGCTCAATTGAAGGATTTGAGGTGAGTAATGTTTCTGTCAAGCATTTAACTTGTGTTTATACGTATGCTAAATATCGCATTTGATGGCTAATTGGAACTTCGTAATACACTAAGTATAAATTAAAGATCATCCACCCCACTGTCTCATTGAGTTGGCTGTTCTGTTAGTTGTTACAACATAAACTTAATTATTAATTGTTCCAGTATCATTTACTTGTTTAGTATTTAAAAATTGTTCATTTAGCCATAAGATTTATGGTATAATCGTTATCAGTAGACCTCCAGTCATAATTGTTGTCTTTTCATTTTCAGGTTCTGATTGAAAAGGAATGGTGCAGCTTTGGCCACAAGTTTGCCCAGGTATCAAGCCAAGTTATTTTGCTAATTGCTGTTATAATTGTTGTGACCCTTGGAACTATTTACACATTTTAGTTGCCTGGCGTTTTAACAAGGTTTAACTCCCCCCCCCCGTCTCTCTCTGTCTCCTACCATTTCTTCTGTTTCACTATCTCTCCTCAGTATCACAGTATTTTCATTCAACTTTTTAGGACATTTTCCAATTTGCATGTTCATTGTTAGCATCCTCTACTTTGATAGTTTGAAAACAGTAATCTGATAATGGCATTTGAGAAAACAAGTTAAAAATGAACAAAGTTTTGAAGATATTATGGGCTTAATTTATGAGCCTACAATTTTGTTTCACAACAAATTTCCTTCTCATAGGAACCATAAGAGTCAGATTTTAGAAAAAAATCTTAACATACTATGCTCTAGTATAGGTTTTTCAATAGAGCGAATTTAATAATTGATTTCTATCCCCAGCGATATGGCCATGGTGATAAGCAATATAGTGACGACCAAAGGTCGCCGATTTTTGTTCAATTTATCGACTGTGTTTGGCAAGTAACAAGACAGGTAAACTGTTTTGCGGAATTTGCATTTCTTATCCTTTTCACATGAGTCTTTGCGGAGTTAAGTTTAAGCAGCCAAGGTGTTACGTAATATGGTTTGTACGTGATTATCTTGCATGCATATCACTTGTTCTTAAATTTTGTTGATTTTGTGGCAAAAAGGCTATTTTTATCACTCTTTAAAGAAGTCGTTAATGCTAGGTTTTAGGCCACGTTTACACTATACCGTTTTCGTACGAAAACGGCGTGGAAATGTTCCGTTTTAGCCTACCGTCTACACTGAACCGTTTTCGTATCCGGCCTAAAATGAAAACTATTACATAGGAGGATAATATAGCGTTTGCATTATGCCGTTTTCATACGAAAGCATTTCCATACCGTTTTCGTATGAAAACGTTATAGTGTACACGGAGCCTAAATGTGATCTAGCTATATTTCAAATGAGAGCTAAAATGGAACATTTCCATACCGTTTTCGTATATAAACGTTATAGTGTACTCGGGGCCTAAATGTGACCTATCTTTCAAATGAGAGCTAAAATGGAACATTTCCATACCGTTTTCGTATATAAATGGTATCGTGTAAACGGGGCCTTAAATATAGGCATCATCGATATAGGCGACATCGGACTTGTTTCTTTTGTATAGTTTTCTTTTGGAACATCTTATGTAGACGAGCATTTTCTGTATAGATAATATGCATCATTGTGCTTCGATTTCGACGTGGCTTGTTTTCATTTATTTCCATTTGTTGCTGAAGTTCTTGCCAGTATCTAACTGCAGGAGATGCTTGAAGTGAGCTAGCTCCGATAGGACGGTGGATGTGCTTGCTTGTTTGTCGCTGATGATGAATGTCCGTCAACTGTTTCATCCCAGTCTTGATAAGCACAATCCCATCATATAGAAGGACTTGTTTATTACTAAAAGAAGTTTCTCTGTCTTCCGTGAAATATTTTGCCGTGTGCTCATGTGTGCCGGAGTGATGGCCCAGTGGTAGAGCGTCTGCCCCACAACCGGTAGGTTGTGGGCTCGAGCCACGGCCGAGTCATACTTAAGACTTTAAAAATGGTACTCACTGCCTTCTCGTCTGGCGCTCGACATATGAGAATGGAGTGGGAAAGTTAAACTCGCGCAGCTACCAGTGGACCAGCCCCCCGCTGTAGCTTTCATTGCATTCGCAGACGCGTGGCCTAGGGCTATAGAAGCGGAGATAGGCGCCGCCCTATGCGCCATTGAGCGCGGGAAAGGACTCATAGGATGTATTTTTAACCCTTGTAAGGATTTAGAAGAAAGAAGATATGCAGACAAAAGAGTTAAATGAAACCTGCGTCATAGATCAGATAGGCCGATTTGGTGTTGTGCCGATCCTTATCTTCTTTTAGAAGCAAACTTTAATCACTTTTTCAGCGGTTTATTTGTAGTCATGGCTACCATTGCTTGTAGCACAGTAATCGAAAATTGTTGCTTAAAATATGTTGTGTGAATTGTAGCCCTAGGATATGAATTCTACCACCTTGTTTTATAAGCATTCCCGATTATTTCTATTCTAACTTACAAGTTTATCATAGCAACTTCTTGGTAGTTATTTCGCTAACTTCTTGAGAATGGACTTTTAATTGAAGATCAAATTGTGTCAGGTATTTTCAATAACATCTGACAAAATAGAAGCCGCAGCTGTGTTTTTCGCCCTCAATTTGCCTGTCACTGTCCTGTGCTCTTTAAGGGTACCTTTCGTTGTTGCTGCTATTTCGGATATTGCTGTGCTGAATTTTATTTTACTTCTTCAAATATGCCTCCAATTTGTAAGCATTTACTTCATTTTCCAGTTCCCCTGTGCATTTGAATTCAACGAGCATTTCTTGATTACCATACTAGATCACCTTTACAGGTAGGCAACATTACGTTTATTGTGCCTTGTCGTAGCTATTGAGCGAATTGCTGTCACCTTTTGAGATCTCTAGAGAACTGTATATATGATATACTTGGTTTCTTGGATTGTCTACGACGTGTCCCAGTTAACGACAAGGATTATTATACTAGACTGATTTGAACTTCAGGGGATATTTATGTTTTATTGAGAAACTAATGATCTGAGAAAGCTTTTCTACCACCGTCATATATATTGCCAGAATTTTATAATCTTAAATATTTAATTGAATATTTTTTCACCGCTCTAGGAATATTATGCTATCTAACTTTTCTATCTAAGAAAGCTTTGCACCTTTTGTTACCATTAGCTGTAAGTTATTGCCATTTCCCCACCACACCTATCACACCCACCACACCCACACTTGGAACATTTGTCAGATTTTTGCATGAATTCGCCACTGCTGTTAATTCCTTTGTTTGCAATTATCTATCATTGGTGCAACTCATTTTATTCTCCGAAACCTTACTTTTTCTATTCCTAGCACAGTTTTGCAGCCCTTATTGGACGCCCTCTTTTTGCAAATGCTATATATTTTAATTAGATCGACAATTTGTGGTAGCGTATTGGAAATTGTGACTGCGATCAATTTTTTTCACAGCTGCCAATTTGGTACGTTTCTTTACAACTCTGAAGCAATCAGAGAAAAAGAGGTTGGCTTTTTAATGGCTCTAATTGCATAAAACTTTCAGTAATAAGATATGGTTTTATAAATATCATTATCATACGATGACTAAATTCGAACAGCTAAATCATTCACTCTTATGTTGCCGCAGAACCCAAAGTTTTGTTGAAAAGGGGCATTTTGCAAGATTCATTAGCACATCTTTGTTTATGTTTGAAATTCATCCATTTTACTTGAAAAAAAATTCACTCCCCGCACGATAGAATATTTTATGATTCATGTATTGGGGATAAAATGAATTCCTCTATCTGGAGTGAAGACCATTTATATGTATTCTTCTGGAGTTTGGTGTAAATCATAAGTATTTGGCTGTAATTATGCTTATAGCCAAGATTAGAATATTTATTTGATTTAACGGAATGAAAAGATGGAATACTACACATTATGATTTACTGCGTGAATGAAATGTTTGAATGAATTTTTAGCTTTAGTGCATAGGATAGGTCACTTTTATAGAAAATCCAGAGAACTCGTCTCATATGAGAAATGGTAATTTACCCATTTGGAGGATGCCAGTAGAAATTTCAGAATTTGATGTTGTCTTTTTGGGGATTAAATTTTTGTAGTATAAACGATGTATAGTTTCAAGCTGATACTCCAGTGCAAGATTTTTTGTCTTTAGGGAGTTCGATCAAGAACCCCCTCTCTTTGGTCATACATCAACAGCAAGGTTTGTCAAAGTTTTCTCTCTATTTGCTTCCAATAACTTTAATGTTTGGAACCAGACCCGCCTGATCAACTGTTTTATATCACAGAGAGCCAAGCTGGAGATCATAGCCAGTAGCTAGACTGGATCTTGTTTGTTCATCTACAGCACAGTAGGCCTTGTTGGATATTGCTTATTTCGATGTTGCTCTACTGAGAAACCTTCTTCAGTACCTAAAAATGGCCCGTTTCAACACAACAACTGGTTTTATTATAACACTCGTATTCAACACGAAAGCTCATTCAGAGCTTGGCATTGGTTGTCATTGGCTACAAATTGTTATTTTGTTGTTGTTATGTTGTATTGGTTAATTTAAATTAACTGTCAACTTTCGCCCCTCAACCATCTGTTTCTCCCTCCCATCTCTCTTTCTCCCTCACTCCATCCTTCCCTCCTTCCCTCTCTCTCTTTGTGTTAGTAAACTGTAATCCTTGTGGTTCATCTTTTATAGATTTTATGACTCATAGGTCATTTTCTTTAGTATTCTTGATAATATCCATGGAAGTACTTCCCATATAGTTAAACACAGAAAGACTAGTACTAGAGTTTGTAATCTTTTCATTTCATTAAGAGATTGTGTATAAATGTAAAAGCAGGGTCCCGTATAGCCTCGTGCATAGGAGATTGGCTGTTGTAGAGGACACCTGTTCGGAGCACTGAGAGGAAGGGTGGCCCAGATTTTGTATGAATGCAATTTAATATTTAATATTCTATACATGCTTTCTATACATGCTATATTGCCTATTTTGCCATGCATGCATGCTGCAAAATGCCTAACAGCACCTCACCCTACGGTAGGGGTCACAAGCCCCGGCCCCGATGCCAGACCCGGCCCCCAACTACCACCCAATCCTGCCCTTGTGCTAAAAGAAAATTGTACATTTAAAAATTAGTGTACAGTTTCGATAAGGTAGTAGTACCAAATTCTATTTTCCCACAGCAGCCCCCAAATTGAACAGAATAATCCAAAATGGGGTTCCATGTTGCCTGAATCTGACCACAGTACTGGTAGGGTATGTGATTTTGGCCCCAAAGCCCAAAACAGTTGGTGAACCCTGCCCTACGGCTTTCCAGATATACGTTTTGTTCGATACGAGAGCTGTTTCTCCTGCGCTTCCTAGCAAAACTGGTGCACATCAATTTGAACAGGTTTTTGTTGTGGTAATCTTGATTGCCTCTTCAATTGCCAGAAGTAATTTCGTTTTGGAATTTTGCTGTATTTCGCAAAGAGAATGTGATGTTAAGATTTAATCACTACCATACATTGAGATAATTTTGTTCATCAAAAACCGTTGCCAATTGTTGTTGCTTTAAAAAGCCGCGATTTTGCAATTTTTGCCTTCAGAATAGGAAGCTTTGGCGAACGATTAGAGCAATACAGGAACTGCCATCGGTGACTTTTGTAGTAGGTGTAGTTGTTGTAAATTGGGTGAGCATAGGATAAGAAAAGGGCTTTTTTTCTAATTAATCAATCAAATGGAAGCTATTTGCATTATTCTAAAATCGATTATATCCAGTTCTACTCTGCTCAACTCAATTCTCAATTCCAATACAATTCTAAATCCTGCTAGCATATGCAACGCATGCATACTAAATAGGCGTAGATAATGGGAGCATAGGGAGATCATGCTGAGAAGGCGCAAACGAAGTGCCCGAAACAAGAGCCCAGTGCTCCTTTTAGTCCTATGCTGCGGCCCTTCACAACAGTAGTTCAAGGTGCCAGGCGAATATTGGCGCAGTTAACATTGTATTAAAAGATGGCCCAGTGAAAGCTGATACTGCATCTGCTTCTGTGATCTAACCAAATCCTTCATCTTTTCATCAATTATTGCTTTCATTTCTCCCAAGGTAATTTTGGCACTTGGGAGGTACAATGCTTGTCAAAAATCTTGGAACAGTTGTTCCGATTTTTGCTACTGAACGAGCCTTAGTAGCTACGATGGGTTCATTACAATGCCTAGTCTCTTTCCTTTCATCTATTCTTTTTTCATCTCCTTTTCTAGAAAAATGATTTTTTGAATCCACTTTATGCAAGAAATCTTTATCAACACGTAAGTTGCAATCTACTTTCTTTGCATTGCTAGTTAGTGAATATTCAGACTTAATGGGCTTTCACGTATGTTGGGAAAATATTCACCCCGTTTCTGTGTAGCTTAAGAGAAGATTGAGACACTCTTCCTGAAATGCAAGCCATTTCGATATTATCATTTCTGCACTCGAATATTTTCTATCAACTGCAAATAATCGAGAAATCTAGCACTTCTGCATTTAAATTATTTCCAGCTGATAGGATTATTGGAGTGCAGGAATTTTCATGACTTTTCATCATCTCTCTTCATTAAATCTTTTAGTAAGTTTCAAGTATAGTGTGTAGTTTTAATATTTTGTGCTTGTATGACGACACATAAATTTTATGGTCTTATTTGCATCTTAGGTGCTTGTCCCAGTAGCAAGCGTAAGGCATTTGAGACTATGGAAATCGTACTATATTAGGTGGAACCCTCGAACGCAACCTCAGGTAAATGACATATAGGAGGATATCAGCCTATTGGTATTTTCTTTGTGATTGGGTCAAATCTTGTGTAACCATTTATTGTTGCGAAAGAAGATTTGGCATTTACGTTGCGTAATACATTCTTTCTCTAATTCTTGTTCTTGACTGTTTAGAACAAAACCGTTTCTCCATTAGATTCTAAAGCCATGTTTCCGTTTTGCATCATGTGATGATTAAAAATCCTCATTTTAAAAAATATATCAGAATAACGAAACCAAGTATTCATCTTTAGAATCAGCCACCATTTCTTAATGAATCTGTGTTTACTCAACTGAAAGTGCAGTGTAGCATGAAATATTCCTTGAAGGGTTGTATTCCTAATTCTTCCCTGTATTCGATATCTACATTATCCGTTAGGGTTGTAGTTGAAGTAAGTGCTGCCCCATTCTTAAGCAGGTCGCAACCATGGTAGTTTATGGTACACTTGCAGGAAATTTGCTATAAATTTTTTTAAAGCCAGCTAGATATCCTATTATAGTGATTCTTATTTCAGTTATTGTTAGTTGTATTAGTTTTCATCAATGGTTTGTGTTGAGACTGCTAAACATAGAATTAAAGCTTTTCTGATTTCTCAACATCATTGGATCATCAACATTTTATATTTCCTCTACTAGAAAGTTGTACAAACAATCCGTATTCTATAGAAGTTTTTCAATTTACCATCCTTGATGCCTATTTAATTACCTATTGATTTTAAAATCATCGATTTATACTCTAGTTGGATTTCAACATAAAACATTTCTTTGCTTAGGAATCTATGGAGCAAATCAACAAACTCCTTTATCATCGTATTCAGCAGGTGATTTTTGTCTAAATTATTAATTTCCTATCTTTTTATCTGTTAATGTATAAACGGGGATAAGACTTTTCTTCTCGATTGAAAGTCTAAGCTAGTGACAACCTGGGATGCTCTGCGACATGGAAATGCTAATTACTATACGAATAAGAGAGCTTGTTTTCCTCTTCTGTAATTGGGATTTCTTAGAGTTTATTTGGATTTATGATAAACATTTGTATTCTGATAGAGAAATTACTAATTAAAGTAGTGCTTCACCTCTTTTTAAGAAATAAAAACTTTGTAGTCTGAAATAGTATGAAATAGTCGAAATGTTATATTAGTATGCTGGGAGTAGGCCTAAATTAGCTGAATAAGTAAACAACAACAACAACAACAACAACAACCTGTGTACCCGTAGTTTAAGTATGGTATCAGCCATTAACGTATAAAACCCCCTTCGCTAGATTTGTTACTGAAACCTACAAAAGGAGAATATGTTAGCTCTCGCATCAATTAAAGTTTAGTTTTTTTATATCGTTATTTTCTTGAAGCAAGAGCTGTAACTTACTTTAATTATAGCCATTTGCCCTTTTCGTCTTTATGAAGGAACGTAATCTTCAAGCTTTTCTTTGTGAATATTACCTGAATTTTTGTTTATATTGTAGCAAATCACCTTCACAATTTGCACTTCGATCTAGCTTAGCTATCAAGGTGTCTTACGACAAAAATCGTGATTTGAGCAGAATATTAGATTTCTTACTATCACCGAGATTTTTGTAAAATGAAATGTTCTTATTTGGATAAACTAGCCATTTTAGTAGCTTACTATATTATTGATCTTGTTTGTATTTTTTTGATTTCTCAGTAACCTTTGCTGATGCTTCTTGTTGCAGCTTGTTGATATGTGCGAAGCGCTGCAAAATGAAATAGACGAGAGAGCCAAAGCTGAAGCAGTCGCATCAAATGATTCAACGCCTAAAGCCTCAGGAA
>WIPJ01000447.1:571071-607598 GCA_018155075.1 Cassiopea andromeda
ATGGCCAAACAACACCGAAGCAGAGAATAATCATATCTAGATAAACAATTATGGAAATAAGCTTAAGACGTCATATTTATATTGAAACATATTGCCTAGGTTACCCGTTGTTGCTATGGTGTTGTCATATATACATGTCCCACTAGTACTGAAGGCGGCTCGAGTCCTTGTTGGACGATCATTGATAACTAGTGAACGGTTCCTCGTATTTCTGTTTGGAAACTTTTTCTGTGTGATTTGTTGCTCGTTTTTGTTGAAATGGATGGTTTCCAACTTCCATTGAAGGCAATTACAATTGCCATCGAAGATGTTTGCAACATCCATCGAAGAAGGCAATTACAATTGCCATTGAAGATGCTTGCAACATCCATCGAAGAAGGCATTTGCAATTGCCATCGAAGTTGTTTGCAACATCCATCGAAGAAGGCATTTATAATTGCCATCGAAGATGTTTGCAACATCCATCGAAGAAGGCAATTACAATTGCCATCGAAGATGCTTGCAACATCCATCGAAGAAGGCATTTGCAATTGCCATCGAAGATGTTTGCAACATCCATCGAAGAAGGCAATTACAATTGCCATTGAAGATGTTTGCAACATCCATCGAAGAAGGCATTTGCAATTGCCATCGAAGATGCTTGCAACATCCATCAAAGATAGCATTTGCAATTGCCATGGAAGATATTTACAACACCTATTGAAGAATTTCCACACTTCATCCAACGATGTGTTTTTCATGCCCTTCGAGTTACGGAGCATATTGACTTATATAATTTTAGTCCTTTTGCCTATGCCATGAAGTGGAACTTCTAATTCCATTTGTATTGAATATGGTCCATTTTTTGCCTTGAATTGTTTTTGCAGCATAACGAACTAATTTCTTGATTTTGATATCTTGGTAGTATTTTGTGATTCTTAAATATTTCTGTGTCAACTTTTGTTCTTCCTTTTCCGAGTGGCTGCAGTTCAATCAATAATTTCTTCCCTCATCAGTTCTGAAAAAAATCCCTAATGATAGTACAACACATGCTAGAACTATCAGCTCACATTCGTTTTTTTTCATTCACATTTACCTTGTTTTGAAAGGTGGTTTTGATGCTGAGACATCGATAAGAGATGGAACTAGTTCTCAAAGCAAGTCTTTTCAATAGGTTATCGGTTTCCTATTGATTGCAATAGGAAAGCAAAATTCAGATTTTATCTATCCCGTTTATAGAATTGGTAAGACTGTCGTGTTGGTGGCAGGTTTTCTCATTTGCAGATAAACTTGAAAAGGGTTCCGCCACTCTTATGATCAATAGGACGGTTATTAAAATTTTAAATTTTTATCTAACAGATTGAAGCTGATGATTTCACTATGACAAGATTTTGAAGTCATAAATTTGAATTGCAAAAATCATTCCTATAGCAAATGCCTTTGATGCGGTTTTGTTATTTAGGTATTACACATGTCACTGGCTTGTCACAATGTTCTATTTTTGGGAGTTGCTAACACGATGGAGAAAAATATCGCCCGCCTTGCAATATGTTGTAGTATCACTATGTGGTTTTTACGTCCCTTTACAGCTATTCTCAATGAGGTTTCTGCCCCCTGCCCCCCAGGCCAGCACACCACTGCCAGTTGTAATATTTTCATTGGAATGGATGCTGTACTTTAAACATACTATGTGGTATATAAAGATCTCATTATTTCTACCTTCTAAGTGAACATTACTTGCTCCATGCCCTGCATTTTCAAAACACAGTTGAAAGGAATACTAGCTAGAGGATATATCATGCAAATTTATTGTTTGTAGTATTGAATGGGATGAGATTAAAAGAAATCCGCGTGCTTGTAGTAAGGATTTATCGTAAAATTTTGCCTTAATTTCAGCTTCATGACTGGCATTCCAGAATCATATCGGATGGAGGCGAGGTTTTCTTACAAGTTATTATTCCACTTTTGTGATGAAAGTTTGCACGTGGCAGCTTATTACTCAATACAGAGCTAAAGCCAGTAGAAAAATCTCCTTAATTTTGAAAACCCTCTGCTGTTTGAATTAAACAATTGTCTTTCTTTGCTTAATAGTCAGCATCATGGTGATAAACCATACCCCTATTGAACAAAGTCCAGCTACGTTGTTCAAAATTTTCTATTTTTAAGAGAGCGATATTCAGCTAATTAGTCGCGTGTTACTGCAAAAGTTTCCAGCATTGTAGCCCTAAAGCAGCGATTTTAGACCTCAGAACAGCGGCGTCTTTGCCAGGGAAGGCCATGGCCCCCAATTTCTGAAAATTTTAATGTTTCGTCGGAAAATTTTCGGACTTTCGCTGTTGGTAAAGATAAAGGTTTCGAATTTTATCGGAAAATCTTTGAGTTTGGCCCCCATGCGGCCTAGTATGATATCGAGTGTGTTCAAAGTCATTTTGTAGCTTCAACACATTAAAAAATTTTGAAATCGTGTATGAGGGTAAACAATTATGCTTTCTACCCGATCATGCTAACGAGAGGAATATCGATGGATTGAAATTTTCATCGACTTGCATTTTCTTTGTGAGGCTGTTTAGTATTTAGAATGCTTCTCTGCCTTCAGAGCTTTAAAAGAAGCGTAAGCCAATTGTTGCAAGCAGTTAATTTCTGCTGTTCCTTTTATTTCAGTAAATATAACCAGGGCTGCCGAAGAGGAGGTAACAGGGAGGCAAATTGCCCCCATAAACTCAAGGTGAAAGGGACACCATAAAACCCAATGCTTCAAGATCTGGGGGACTTCAAAAAGTAAACCAGCAGTAACTTTCCACTGTTAATTTCTAGACCCTGAAAAATTTCTAGCTGCGTTTTCTCTTCCTCCCGAGCCCTCTAAATTCTCTCAGCCTGGATATAACTTGCGAATTCTTGGTCATTAGCACAAGACACACTAAAAGAAAGTAAGCATAACATATCAAATTGTACACAGCTAATTTTAGTACAAGTAAAACTATTGACTTTCTGGGGTCTCAAAGTTTCAGTATTGATCTTTCTTATTGTTAAGGCGGGTGAGTACTATTTTCTTATGAATGACTTTCATAAAAAGATCCTATATTCTTATTTTGTTAAAATATCATGGCTTAGAAAATCTCCACAACCATGCTAGAAATTCAGTTCATTTTATGAAAAACAATCACATAAGACCTCAATTGTTAAGAAGTGAGTTCTTTTGATCTTTAGTATGTCTTATTCCATGGTCTTCCATATTAGCTGCGTGGACGTGAGTTCTTTTGATCTGTAGTATGTCTTATTCCATGGTCTTCCATATTAGCTGCATGGACGCTTTTGGTGAATTGTTGTATAGACTAAAATCGATAATGAGATTTAGAAAATAAACCAAAAAGTGTCAATTGGAAACTAAGGATCTGTCGAAGACGCCGTATGCGGTTTTAAAAACTACTTTTAAGCTACTTTTTAGCTACAGAAACTGAATTAGTGGCACTGTGTTCCTGGTCTTTTTTACACAACAACACAAAATTCGACAAGATTTGAAGCAGTTTTTAAATGTTTTACAGAGCTGAATATAAAGGAAAATTGTAATTAAGCCAACTGTCGCTAGGAAAATATTATTTGAAGCGTAGAAGGTCCTTTCAGATTAAATCTTGAAATAGATCACCGTCTTGATGTGAAGCATTTCTTCTAGGGAGCTAGTTTTTGTGAGCTTGAACGCTAATTATCATTGTTGTTATACGTAGTATTATCGAAGCTATGTATTGGAGAAAGAAGCGCTCTTCTTGGCCAAATACTGCACAGTTCTGCAAATTCGATAATCTCTCTGAAGGCAAATAAACAATTTCATAGTTTGCCTAATCTGAAACTGTAGCCCACGTGAAATCCTTGCGCTTGCAAGCGTATCTTCTTGAGAATTCAATGTCATCACTCTCAAGTTTTTTCACAGCTTTCATTGAAGAATTGAGGCAGGCAGTTGCAAACTGTGTGCAAAACGTGGGAAATAAGCTTGATGTATGCTGGGTATTGCAATGAATGGGCAGATATTTTTGATGTGCTATTGCTACTCTCTTGAAGCAGATTGTTGAAGTACGCGATTGAGGTAATGAGGATTTTAATATCAGAAAGCAGTACGTTTCAATAAGAAGGCAAGGAGAACGATAAGCTTGGAGAATGTTGATATGCTAACAGTAGAAAGAGAAAAATTTCAAAGTCTTTCATCTATTGACAGGAAAGTTTTATTCAGCAGTTCAAAGCAGATGGGTATATCACCATACTAGGATCGCCGAGAGAGGGAGGGGAATTTCTCCAGGGCTTCAAGGTCCAAGGGGCCTCATAACACCTAATGCTTCAAGTTCTGGGGGGTCTCATAAAGTAAACCAGTAGTAATTGTCCAAAGTTAATATCTAAAGAAATAAGATAAAGCAGACTTACAGTTTCAATAATCTAGCAATCATACGCTGTTTACTGCTGCATTGTGACTAGGTTAACTTTAAATTAGAAAAACTCAGAAAAATACTCTTCGAAAGCTTAAAAGAATGGCGAAGGTTATAAAATGCTAAACTTGCAAATAAATGGAAAGAATTCCTGGCATTACATTGCGTTAGTAGATTAGCATCCTATGAAACACGTTTGACATCATCCTAACCTCAAGCACCCACAAACACACACGCATGCACGAAGGCAAACGAGCACGCAATGAACGCACATGGTGCACTCATTTAAACACACAAACGCTCAATAAAATAATGCGACCTAGCGCTCCATAAAAATGACGTAGTCGACGAGCAGCATATTGCGTTCAGTTCAGGTTTGGAAGTGAACTTTCTCCTTACAGGCATTAATTATGCAAAGATTTGAACGGATGACTGGCAGCAGCATTTCAGGCCACAAATCCCATTTGATAACTTTCCTTAATCGAATTGAAACATTGATCAAATTTAGATAACCAGGATTCATGAGTTTTTATAAAAATAGGAATTATGCTGATTGATGACGCATATTTATTTCTAGCTTTCTTGATTCACTATTGTGCGTGTAAACGGGAATATATTTGGTGGAGTGTGTGGTGAGTATGTGAACGCTTTGTTTTGCTTCTCTGGTGCGCTACGAAGGAGAAGCAGAGTTAAGTAAGCAAACATGCAATTGTTGGTGAGCGAGTGGAATGTGATTACGAGTCAGAGGTGGACGTAGAGTCGGTATACTGTAATCAAAGTGGTTTTGTTGGATCATGTGCATGACAATTTTGTTGTAGAATGGCGTCAAGGATGATTGATGTATCTAGCATTGTAGCCAATGCCAATTTCTTGAATGGATGTTTACAAATGTTTCATCATATCTGAAATTTAGGCCTACCCCGTAGTAGCATGGATCTTCAAAGTGGGAGTATCAAAGAAGAAAACAGTATAGACTCAACTTTGACAGAAGAGCAAGTAGAAGCATTTTTAGACGCTAATCCAGAATTTGTGGAATCTTATTTCAATCGAAAAGCGCAAAGAACGCTTCTTGGGTCCTTTCTGCGACATTCGCGAGGATCGACTCGTTCAAGATCTCGGGCGGCAACACCTCCAGTCGCCAATGAGTTTTACAGGAGTCCGAGTTCTGGTACTTCAACTCCAGTAAGAAAAAGCTCTTACTCAGATTTTGACAATAGAGGAATATTAAAACCTATCGTAAATGTTAACGATGGACCGCACAGTTTTCTTGGACTGGAGAGACAGCTATCGAGGCCATCACGGCAAAGGAAGTCAAAGGAGGAGTTGCAACAGCTGAGGGTTTTGGATGAACATGCTTTTCTTATGGAACTAGTAAAAGATATTGCGAATGACTTAGAAGTAAAAACATTATGCTACAAGATACTTCAGAATGTAAGCTTGCTAACAAGTGGAGATCGGTGTTCTATATTTATAGTGAAAGGCTCGAGAGATGGGTCGCGGTTTCTAAGTTCGCAAATCTTTGACGTCAATGCAGATTCAAAATTGGAGGACTTGAATAATATCGAAGAAATAACTGTTCCTTGGGGAACTGGAATTGTTGGGTATACAGCTGAAACAGGCGAAGTAGTCAATATTCCAGATGCTTACCAGGTGAGTGATTACAAGTATTCAAGCGTTTGTAGCTTTTTTATGCAGAATTATTTCACATTATCTAAGTTGGTTTAACCTCTCCGTTTGCATACACAGTACGCGGTTGTTCTGTCAAAACTACGATAAACATCTAGCTTATGAACAAATAGCAGGTGTACAACGTGTAAATGTAAATCTTATTTTTTCGTACTTCATTTGATTTCAGTTATCAATTTGAAATTCGCCGCGAGATCCTTCTATTTGGTCACGATACCTTTTTGAGAACTTGAGAACTCATAAACAATAGACCAGTTTTGTACACCAAATAATCACTTCAGAAGTTGATATCAATTTTCCATATCAAGATGTATTCAACCCTTGCAGATAAAGTTTAAAATTGCGGAATATATGAACAATTTTGTCAACAATATTTAGGCAAATATAATCTCTTCACCCATGACTTCGTTGCCCAAGTATATCTCAATACCATATTGTGAATATTGAAAGGCTTTCGAAATATGTAGTATCATGTATGGTATTAGCCTCTCTCTTTCAAACCTGTGATTATACGATTTACGTTTGTTAGTCCACAATCTTATGCTATTTGTAGACCTTTGCTTCTAATAGAATTCCTGACTTGAGTATCAGTTTTATTTTAGCATAGGTGGCTTAGCCTTCTTGAAATAACTATACTCTAGATCCGTTTTACCCCACAACAGCATTCTTAAATCACGTTTTTTATGCAGTAATAGAAGCCTATGTGAATCAGCTTGACTCAGGTTTCTACTAGTGCTATTTTGTACAAAAGGTTTCTGAAGCCATATAGTTGTAGAATTCACAGTATTAGTGCATTAGATATCAATCAAGATATTTATAAATAAAGTTAAATGAGGATTGTATAAAAATGGGAGTTGTTCTCTTTATTTTTAGCCCTTTTCAATTTTGTGAAAGAATAAGCAGTTGTTTATTATTATGCATTTGTATAGATCTAAAATGCCAGACTTATTTCACCATAAATGATGCTAGCTTAACATTGAGGAGGCTTGTACTAGTGTAGAGTAATTTTGGAGCATTAGATGTCGAAACTATTCACAAAAGAGTTGTAATGGTCCATGGGACCTTCATCAAACCAAGCTGAGAATTCTGCTAGCATTGCATATTGACTGTGTACAACTTGGTCAACTCTAGAAACTGATTTTTCTCAGTGAAGTATACTTATTTCACCAAAAAGCATTTTAGCCCACTTAATATTCAAGTTAACAAGGTGATTCATCAACCAATTCTTTGTGCACTTTTTACTGTAAGATTAATGCTTTGCATTCATATATTTATCAAACGTATTGTAAAAGGCATGAAGAAGTGAGATTTCTTCTACATATTTGATGTTGATGATATTTTACTTTATCAAAGCTGTCCTATTTTTCCCAATATTTTTTGGGTCCTTCCTGATGAGCTAAGTTTTATCTAGGTGATATTGTTGGTGTTGTTTTGTATGGAATGCTACCTTTTCCTCTGGTTGCCAGTTTTTCATATTGTAGTCTATCTTGCAATTGAAGTCAAGCCATTTGCAAGTTCTTCAAAGATAGTTTCTTTGCTAAAAGTCTAAATTCTGGATTTGACTTGTGATATGCCAGTAGTACGCTTTCGTTTGTTCGAATTTGTGTTTCTCTAGGTTGGGTAATTTTCAACAATTGGAGACAATGGCTCTTCTTTTAATTCCATATGTTCTTGATCTGTAATTAAACTGTACATATCTCATAGATAATATCAGGATGGGTTAGTTTTTCCTTTCATATTAGAAGCATTGAGGAATGTTAGGTTGCCTAGTCAAGTCATGATGATTGGAACCCAACTATAGCCAATGGGGGCAAGAATATTCTTGAGCTGAAAGGAAAGCTATGATAACATTTAGGTTACTATTTCATTATACTTTTAAATATTTAAGGGGGGAGGGGGAATTTTTCATTCCAATGTTTCATGTTGTTGAATCTGAGCATCCACCTGATTTGAAAACTCTTTGACATTTATTTTGAATTTTGAGTGTGGTTTGTTTTGTACCTAGTTGTAATTCTCATAATTTAATGAAAATTAATTTCCCTTGGTTGGATAATTTTTTTCCTTCATTATTTGTTATATTAGATGGTAGGATTTCAGGCTAGTTGACATTGCGCAACTGGGCAAGACCTGTATGCTGGAGCATAGCCTGATATAGAGATTGAATTGTTTGTTGTCAAAGCTACAATCTAGTGATATGATAGTTTTCCACACAAGTAACCAGATTTCTTTGAGAAGGCTCTGAACTTGAGATCATAGATTTGCCACATGTTTTTCTATCTAGAATCTGCACTGGACATTGTAATTAAGCTAATTTGTTAAGTCACCTGTGCCTGTTTACACACATAAGGATCTGCTGAGAACAACTTGCTTGATTGTTTTGTACAATGGCATAATGAATTCACACTTATACCAAACTAGGTAGCAGCTATCCTGTGTATAAGTCATTTGAAAGTAGATTTGCAGAGCTCCTTTTCAGGCAATAATAACATTTTCAACAGTGTTTGTTGGGATCAGTTGTATTCTGTTCAACCAGAATTAGAAAGTAAAAACCAACTGCTCTTCTTCTTCTTCCTGTCATTTCTATAGAGTTGAAACTATTCTTTCATATTTTATTAATCTTTAGTGTTGCTCAAATTTCCACTCCAATTTGTCTTTTGATGGAGGTAATTTATGATACACTCTTTGTTATAAGAACAATCTTACATGAGCCTGAAATTTGGTGGAAAATTAAGAAAAAATTAGGAACAAGGCCGAGCCTGAAGTACTGTCACGTTTTTGGACAGCTATGCATAAACTTTGCACAAACACGTGGACATGAAATGCCCTTTCCTTGTCAGCCTAAGGAGAAGTGACGGTCTTGTCACGTCCCTTCTTTGATTTTCGCGATTTCATTACCCCTAGCGAAACTAGCTTCTGTGTTAGCGTGGTCTATTTGTAATTTTTTATAAACTTTTTCAATAAAGAATATTGATATGCACGAGAGATTATCTTGGATATAGCATTTGGCTAATGGGCTCGCAGTCAATCAAAAACGTCCAATCTTGTCTTGTATATTGTCTTTCTATGTAGTTCTAAATTGTCTATGCGCTACTAATTTAATTCTAAATTGCCACACCCTACTAACGTTAGAACAAGTTAGGAAAAATTCAGACTCAAAATTTGGGAAAAATTCAGAACAGCCAGCCTGAACCTCAGTTTTACTGCTTCTTGACAAGAGTGTACTAGTAGCTTTATCTCTTCTTTCCTAAGATAATAATTTGTCAAGGTAAGTTAGAAGAGAAAAACAGAACCCGTAGTATCAATGGAAGCACTTTATTTATCTTTGCAAGTAAGTTCTTATTTGTTGTATGCCAAGCCCATCCTGTTTTATCCTAAATGGCTACTAGTTTTCGAGATTTTGCGCTAGCAGATTATACGCTTTTGTTGAACCCTGTATTCTTACCTACCCTTTTGTGCCAAATCAAATGAGTTTTGAAGATAGCAGATAATAGGTCAGTCGCTTTTTCACTATGTTGATTTTCGTTTGGCTTAAAGAGATTTGCAAACAACGTATTTGAACTCAAGAGACTTGATAAGATGCCCCTCATATACGGGTTTATGTCGGTTGCCTTTTTGGATTGGTTGATGTAAATGTGGTTTTGAAGATTAAACTATAAATTTACACGGAGAAATCCATCTTTATTTTCACTATGTTGTTGGTCTCTTATGTGTGTTCAATAACTTTTGTTCTATTGTAAACAACGGCATTATCTAGATTTGCCGTCCTCAGCAATACTGGATTTCAATTCTAGTTTGCAATATTAACCATCAACTCCAATCAGTGGGGGCACCGCCGGAGACTGAGGGACGTGCCCCCCCCAGTCCTCAGCAGGATCGATTTTCTAGTTTGGGCAATTTCAAGATATAAATGTGGAAGGTAGACTGACTGTTCCCCTGTGAGGTTCTTTTTCATTCAATACCATTGCACTTTATCACGCTTCTGTTTACATTATTTTGAATACGCTGTTACACCTAGCTTTTTCAGCTAAATTAGGCCTACTATGCATGCCACATCCAGTCATGGGACCCCTAGTTTAACGTCCCTTTGGAAGGGCATTAAACTAGTAAGAGATCAGCGTGCTGTTCTTTCTCTTGAATTTTCTCGAAAGAATCCATCAATGATTGAATCGTTACGTTTTTTCACTATATCATCTCGCTACTGGTTACCATATCATGTTAAGATGCCCTTCAAAGGCCTCCTTGTGTAGAGAATAGTTTGAATGAGTATTTTCCCCGCATCATCCCCCTCCCTATCCATCATCACCCCTTTATTCAAAGGCCTGCAAGTACCTTTGCAGCTTTAGACTTGACGATTTCGATACGAGTAGCCATATTTACACTAGGAGTGGCTCCGTGCCTTCTGTTGAATTAATCTTTCTTCAATTTTTTAACTTTCATGTAAATACAGGTTACATGTTATTGTTGTAACCATCTATCATCTGTTATTATTATACATCATCTTTTAAATGCATTCTTCTACTTAAAAGCTGTTGTGATCATTAATGTCAAAAGTCCATTTGCTTGTCCGTCATCCAGGATTTTTCTCAAAGTTTTCCGTACTCGTCTTTGCTTGGCTTCCAAGCGATAGGCAATTTTCTGTTATCGATCACAATGTGATGGAAGCGAATGTTTGTATTTTGTAAAAGTAATATAAATTTTCCTTAACAGGAGAACAGTGAGTTGATACTTTCTTTTGAGATTGGACCTCAAAATTTTAATTGCCCTTCAACAACCTCCTCTGTGAGAATTTTCAGTGAGGAGGTTGTCGAAGGGTATCGAAAATTTTGAGGTTCAATTTTTAAAGCGTTTATGTGTGTTAATAATTATGGTTATAATAAACTCACCATAGGTATTAAACAGCCAAAATAAAAATGATTTTATTTTGGGGTTTAGTGACTAAAATTTAATTAAGTTTCGTAGATATTTGTAGTCTTTGTTTTTCATCCTCAGTACTTAAAAAGTTAATACTTTTAAATAAGCAATTTGTATTTCATTTCCTATTGTGTGTTATTTAATTTACATCTCCATGAAAAGCAAAGCCGTTATGATTGGAACTCACCACAATATGATTCGGCTTTCCTTCTCTTTTATTTTCATTTATCCAATGATTTGTATAGCGAATTTTGTGGTTAATATCATTGGAATACGCATTAGAGAAGTTTTTCGAAGTTTTTTATTTATCTTCGAAGATATTGAAAGTACATGGCACTGTCGCTTGTTTAAGGTACCTATTTTAAGAGCCCTCTTTTGAATTTGCCTCGTTCAGCTGGCACGTCTGCAGCGTCCAATGTTCCTACGACCTTTATATCTCATTAGTGACGTCTCATTCTGAGGTAGCAGGTCATAGTAGGCTTTGAGGGGATGTGACGTAGTTTTAGCTTAAAAGTTTTTGCCTATTCTTTCTTTTCGATCTACCTTCGTCGAGGGCTCCTTGTACATCAGCGTACGCTGAAAGGTTGTCCTCTCAAATAAGCATTTAGAAGTTGAATTGGATTGATTGAACATTGACTTTTTATGACAAACTCATATCTAGAGGGTCAACACCTTTATTGGATCCACGGAGGGGAAGCTGGGGGGAGGTTGCCCCCAAAACCTCAATGTATAAAGGGTCTCATAAGCCTAATGACCTCAAGATGTAGTACACCTCATAAAATAAGAACATCAGCTCGTTTGATATCCAGGCTTTCTATTTTTAATGTCAGGTGGGAGCAATACTTTTTCATGTTAGGGGGCCTCGTGTTTTGCTTTTCCCCCAGGACCTCTGCAATCTCTCGACGGCCCAAACTTTACTGCCAGAATTGTAGCATAGTTATAATACATCATGAATTGAGCTTTGGTATTCGTTGATGCTAATATTGGCTTCTGCAATTTATTTAAAATTTTATAGACATCTGTAAATGAATGTGTACCAATCATAGCAATGCTCTTTAACCACGGGAGAAGTTATGCTATTCGACTGACTCGACATTAGCACATTTTGTGTTTGATGTTCATGTCAATTAGCAAGGGAATTCCACCTTACATTTTTCTAGTTTGAAATGAAAAAAGAAACTTAGGGTCATTTGAAGTTGCTAAGAGTATTGCCTCGTATACTTGCTCTTTGAAAAAATTCCTTCGTCTTTGTTTTAGGTATGTAATATCCAGTAACCAGTACTTTTTCGAATATTTCCACTTCTTAGTAACCGCAAAGCCTCGAATTAGCCCCCCTAGAGGCGCATTTATTTATTTTTGGATTTTTGCATTTGGGCGTATTCGAAGGGAGGGGGCTCTAGGGAACTTAAAACATTTTGCTGGTAGTTGGTCATATTCCAGTCAAAATTGTTCTACCAATAAACTATTTCTTGGATGCTACACATACAAACAATAGGGTTTATTTTAAAGTACAGGCAAATTTTCGTTAATTAATTGGTGCTTTCTCTTTCCTAGTTCTATAGAGTACTAACAGACACTCAAATAGGTAGTCACGTGGTTGGGTAGGGACTTATTGGACTGGGGCTAATTTGCAATTTGTAGCTCAAGGGTGGGGGGCTTATTCAAAGGAGGGCTAAAGCCTGCTTTCCGCATAACGTTCTAGTGCCAGCGACCTACCAGCGACAGTGCTACTGAAGTATATTTCCATAAACTTTTCACTCCACGGCGACCCACCGGCGATGAGCTCTCCTGCGTAGAGTATTTCAAAATGAAGCTGTCTGCGATAGGTCGCCGACAGTTGAAGTAAAGTATTTCCATTAAAGAATCATTGTCGCCGTTGGGTCGCCGGCACCAGAAGGTTATCGAAACCAAGCTTCATTCGAGAGGTGGCTAATTCAAGAAATGACGGCACTTCTTTTATTCTTTGTTTACCATAGTTACAAGGATGCCCGGGACGGCTAGTACCAGGCTCCCATTGTGCAGTGCACCGGTTGTTGATTATAGGATAGTTATATAGTTCACTCACATGTGGATTCTTTTAAATCTGTGGAAATTATTGTTTGTTTTTTATTCCTATTCAAACAGCAATTCCATTTTTATTCTTGTTATCTGCGATTTTTCTAGTTAGCAACACCGAGCGGTCTAGTCTTTGTTTACTACCTTTTTCTTGTCGCCATTCGCAGCAGGTACCATTCAAATTCGCTCAATTTTTCCTTTTTGCATAGCCAGCAGTCGGTAGTGGGACGTTTCAATTGCATTGGCTAGGTCAGTGATGCCTATTCAATACATGTAATGCCAGCCTAGTACATGCCTGTAAGAAATCAATCACACGTTACGTCACACCTCTAACAGCGAGCGAGAGGGCTCCTTGATATATCGTGTTGTTGTATCTTTGAGGGTAGAGAACCGTGCTATCATGGGTGATATCTAGGGGGCTCAGGGTGGTGGAGCCCCCTTGTTAACATTATTGTTCATGTTTGGGAGGCTCAGCCTCCCCCCAAAATTTTTGTATCAATCTTGCTTTTCAAAACGCATTAGCCTTGCTTCCAATGTTTTGTATGGTATTGCTATGATGAATTTCCTCACTACTATATGGCTATTGAGATCTTTATAGATGTTGGCTATGCATTATATCTTAATTCGACTAAATTATCATGTCTCCATCTTCAAAAATATGGATGTGGCTCGAAATTGACCACGCCCATTTTCTGACATTGCACCTAGAGCCCCTCTTGTTAAAATTTTTAGAAATCATCCCCTGCGTGCTATGGTGCGTTACAAGAGTAGGAGGGCAGGAGGGCCTCAAAAACTGTAAAATTGGCGGTACGTTGCGGTTGAATGACTCCGAATGTCGCCACATTTGATGCATGTTTCAATAGCATTGGTTTCGTGCATTCCAAGCTTTGCTTGCAAACTTCTTTCCAACCTCGTAGATTACATGTAATTGCCTGTCCTGCGGATTTAGTGGTGAAAAACTTTTCAGGGCAGTGTTTACAGAGTCGATATTGGTAATTAGATGTAATAAAATGCAGTGACGGTATTGATTAAGGCAGATCTTTTACTGCTAGTTCAGCTCTTAAGCTTTTAATTGCATCCTGAGTGTGCAAGAAACGAAGTCTCGAATTAAACTGTGTTGCTGTTGATTTAACGAGATAGCTGTCTTTACTTTTTTATTATATGGAGTAAAGGTTAAGAACTTTGGCTTTTGAAAGATCTTCCACTATTATTCCTCAATATCTTGTTGCTCTCTTATCTGACTTTTGTAAAATCTGACATATTGGTTGCCTTTTTATAGGATTCGAGATTTAACCAGGACATCGACAAAAGAACTGGGTACAAAACGAAAAGCATTTTATGCATGCCTGTTATGTCTGGCGATGGACACGTGAGTATTTTATTAACTTTCTATCATGACTCAATAGCTCTTGGATCGATGGCGGTTACACGTTTTTTTTGTAAGAAAGTGGTTTATAGGAAAGTAGTACTCCGCTGCCCAAAAAGTTAAGAAACCGCAGTACTGGATTTTGGAGACTCAATAAAATGTTTTAGTTTCTATGTATTTAAAATTCGATTTATCTGTGTACAAAATGTCATGTATGTGATGTTGGCTACCCCGTAACAGTTTAACTTCTGTTATTTACTATGATTTATCATCATTTCAAGTGTTCATGGAGCTTTTTCACTTAAAAGGCTTTGCTAAAGAAGTGTTAAGAAGGCTTTGATATTGGAATTGTGAAAATTGAAGAAACTTTCATTACTGGGCGAAAAAGCCTTTCTTGTAAAAAAACGTATTTTCTGGGGGAGGTGCAAGGAGGTAGAAAGTACTCCGACTGCTATCGAGTCAGCAGATATTCGGCAAATCCTCGGCAAATCCTCGGCAACTTTTGCAATGCTCGTAAACTTCAGCACCGGACGTGACCTAATTTTGTTTGAAAAACTGCCACTGATTTGGATATACTAGTTGGTTGGTTACTTTCTCTTATATTCAGTTTGTTTACATGTTGAATTATGACTGCCATCAGATATTCATGTCAGTTTTATTTATTTTAAGATCACCAAATCGCTCTCGAATCTGATACTCCACTGAAATTTGAATAGGCCCAACTTTATTGCTGTTAAACTTCAGCCTCTTTTTCGGATTTAGTGTTACTGAGGAGTGTAACCTCTTTTTCGAATGTAGTGTTACAGAGGAATGTTTTCGTTTCCTCTATCATATTAGTTATAATCTTTCATTACATTCTTTTACTCTCCTATGGTTTACGTAAAATGCCAAAAATAATTAAATCATTCTTGCTAGATTGGATATTACGCACTGTTTGTACTAAGCATTCCTTTTTCTGCAAACATTTCCAGCAATTAGTGTTCAAACTTACTTATGTTTTGAAAATATTTCGATTTGGTTTCTGCCGTAAGCGTCTTATTTTATAGTGAATTAGATCGCAATGTTTTTCATATTATGATCACAATGCATCATCGTGCATTAAACTTTAATCTTTCTTCTTTGCAACGCTGTTAAACATGATATTTTTCAGCTGTTTTGGTGTTAAATTGCCTTAAGGAGAATATTGCTCGACAGATGCAAGATGTACGTTGTGTCATTTAGAATTCCAAAGCCGAACTTTTTGTTCACCACCGTTAATGGCTATCAGAAAAGTGGCTTCTTTGAATGCATACTACTCAAATTCGTAACACGCAGCCATCCTTTAAGCTCGTTATGTTGCTGTTCAATTAGGACAAAATTTCTTGCTTTTCAACTGTGTTTCGATATTTCTCAGAATCCCAGCATAATGTCATTTCTTTAGATAACTGGCCGTTGTTGCCTTGCCGTTTGACATTGGCTGAATCCACGCGTTACAAATGAGTACTATGTGCCCTTTTTCACTGAAACATCCTGGCTGTAGTTGCAATATTTTTTATCCGGAGTTGTACGTTTATCTGTATGTAGGTTTATCTATAGAGACCTCTGCCCTGTCTCATTTAAAACTGAGTTGGTGATGCATTGTGACCCAGATCTTACTGGAGATTGAATGTTTCTGTTGAACTACTCGTTCTAGCAATTCTAAATGCACCGCACGTCGTACGGACGAAGTGACTAGGCAGTACTGTCATTCTGCAGTGTCAGAATACTAGGCTAGAACCGCATATATTCCAGTACAGAACCGCATGTGTAAATAAACATTTACATCGATTATAAGCTTTTTCGTGGCATTGTGTTATGAACACATTTACGTATCCTCAGGTTGAAAAGATCCTTACTGTATATTTCATGAAGTTATAAGCGATCTGAAGCCATTCTTTCATGTATAGATTATTCTATATGGGTTATATCAAAAGATGCCTTTATAACGCAACTGCAAATTTAGTATATTGTATTACGGTATTAAGTACTGTCTAAAGAAAAACGATTATTGTTTCTTTCAAAGCTTCGTATTCTTGGCTGTTTAAGGCGTATTGTCTTTATTTTGAACTTTAATCTGATAGTGGATTAAAATTGAATTATGGCTTTAGGAATCCATTGAACTTTATACTTTTTAAATACTGACTGAGCACTAAAGTCACTTCTTCTTCCATGCAGGTGATTGGGGTGGCTCAAGTAATAAACAAAGTGGGTCGTGATGGACTGGTGCATGTCTTTAATGCAGATGATGAAAAGGTGGTTTGTTTAATAAAATAAATGACCCGTCTAGTGTTCAATTTAATGATGATTCATCCCTACTTTGTCTTAAAGTATAGACGAAGCTAAAATTATTGATAAAAGTTGTTGGTTAAAAAAATTAATGCTCAGATGTTGCTGTTTGAAGTTGTTGGAGAGGATTTTACAAGGTAGAAACCTATTGAATTTAAGGCATGAATGTAATCGATTATTGACGTAAAGGACTTTTATATCTTTAGGTTTAAGAAGTGTTGTTTAAAAATAATTTATCGTTATTGACAAGCAATACCATCCAAGGTAATAAGGAGGAGCTTTACCATGGAGGATTCCTATTGAACCATGCCTTTGGTGAGGCTTTGCTTTGTCTGTCCTTGCAATTTTAATATGAGAAACAGAATAGCTCAAATAAGTTGTTGCGCAAGTTCAAAAATATTCCGAAATATGAGGAATTTCCTGGTGCTTTTTTGACGATGGTTGCGAATCTGAAAAATGACAATTTTTTTGGTATTTCACGATATGGCATATGTAGTTTTGAAAGCACTCAAGGCTGCAATGCGTACAAAAATTATGACATCAAAATATTATTTAGTAAATGTAGTAATTAGCATGATGGTGAGCAACCGTGGCCTAGCGGTAATGCACTCGACTACTCCGACCAACATGGTCCTAAGTTCGAGGCCCAACGCAGGCCATTGGTGACGTCAGGAAGGGCATCGGGTCCTAAATGCTCGTGCCAAAATTAAATTCCTCTCAGAGGCACCTTCCAAGCCCAAAGGAACTGGGGAAACGGAGGTAAAGATTGAGATAGAGTAATTAGCATAATGGTAAAAGTTAACAATGATTATACATTTCTCTGTGCTCAAGTTCTCCTGGTTTCCTTTCAGAGCGCTTTTTATGCTCATGAATTAGGATTTTTTACGCATTTCTTGCATGTTTTTGGCTGAATGCCATTCTAGTTTAAATTTTTTCTCAAAAGAAGACATTGGTGTTTTCCTTTCGAAAAATTGCTGCTAGTTTTATCATTTAGGGATGTGAATAACTTTAGCGAGATTTTTGTACTCAATTTATAAGCTTTTTGTTTTAAAACATAGCTATTTATCAAGCTAAACTTGATTCTCTATAATTTTGATATTAATAATCCAGCTGTACTTTTAGATCTTTGAAAGATACCTCGTGTTCTGTGGCATTGGTATTACTAACGCGCATCTTTTTGAAAGATCTCAAGCAGAAATAGCACGTAACCAGGTAAATACTGTCAACAATTTTAGGCTTTCGCTTTAACGGACTTGTAGTACTGAAGCTTATAGCAAATAAGAACAGCATTGACGATTCTTGTACTTTTAGATAGCTCACTAGTATCACATAATGTTCGGAATTTATGCTTGGTTTTTTCTCCTTGTTATATTGTTGAAACGATAGCATTTTCATTCACACTTTTTTATGAGAATAAAGTTGATAAGAATATCAAATCAATCTCAGATTCATTGACATCTAAGAATGATTCCAGAATAATGCAAGGCTAAAATGTCATTAAGACTTAGAATTTTTTGTGCAAGAAAGACCATCTCGGATGTAAGATGCTGCTTATGGGCTCTCAGTCAATCAAAACATCAAATGCTGTCTTGTATATTGTCTTACCATGTATTTCTCAATGGCCTATACCCTACCAATTGAAGAACAAATTAAGAGCAATTCAGCCTCAACATTTCGGAAAAATTGATAACAACCAGTCTGTCAACTTTTGTTTTTGTTTTATGATGAAGTAGGACACCGGCAAAGATCTGAATTCATCCCCTTGATTTTCAAACCAAGTTACACCTTTGAACTTAAGATTAATTTATGAATATTCAAAGGTCTTAAATTCAAAAATATTTAAGAATATTGAAGAATTGAGGCTCAGTAAAATTAGATACAAAAAGAGGCATCCTTCGTTTTGCATTGCAAGATGTGGACATACGTAAATGAGATATCTTAATAGATGTGGCATGGTATTAGACAGAATCGAGCTAAGAATACAATATTTAAGTTCGCCACATATCTCTATTGATGTCATAGGCAGCCAGTATTTTAGGTATTTATTTATACAACTGGTAAGGGGAAAACCAATGGCTGGCGAGCAACACGGTTTTGTGGTTTCGCTTCTCGAAGATTACGGTGTGTTGAAGAGCAATACAATCTGTGAGTGCTTGTTTTTGTTATGAAGACATGGGATTAGGCTGATGGTTTCCCACCATCCATCGAATTAATCATGTAAAATAAGCCATATGGCATTGCATATTTCGCCTTTTTCTACTGATTTTGCATCTGACAATCTTATCGTCATTAAATATTTACGACGCTCCTGCGTCATAGGCTAGAAAAGCGAAGCAAACATGTCGGAGAAGTTTTGACTCACACTGTCGCCTGGAGTGATAGTGGACACAATATTGCTTGAAATAGAAAAGCAAACTCCGCACTTTTTTATACCTAATCTGTCGCTGTGCCTCAATAGTCTTTAATTTTACTAGTTTTTAGCCTTAAATTGTTCTTATGTTATTCATAAATATCAAAAGTGTAACTACGTCTGAAATTCACAGGAATATATTCAAGTCTCGGTTGATGTCTTGCTTCATCATAAGGCAAAAGAAAAGTGGAACAGAATAGGAAATATTAAATCGATAGTGAAAAAGTTAATTTAAATGCGTTGTTATGATTTGAATATGCAAAAAAAATTGTAAATCTTGATGAAATTTAAGCCTTACAGCATTCTGAAATTATACATACATTTCAACGATTCTGACCCATACTATTTTAATAAAACTCATTATTATATAAAAGTGTGTGTATTATCATGTGCTTTGGGGATATTTACCTCGTTGGTACATCATTAGCGTTAGTTCTTAATTGTATTCAGGGTTGGTACACTCCTTTTTGCTGTCCGATTACGTCTCACTGCTGGCCTTATAATTCGCCGACATTGGAATGAATTTTGTGACTTAAAATTTCATTTTCAGCAAAGGATAGGATAATCTGATATTAGCTTTAGCTTTGAGTACAAATCCGGCGGATGATTTCATGGTACTGCGGATTTTTGTGGATTTTCTGAAATATCCTTGGAGAAAGACACCTTTCGGAATTTTCCTGGGTGCCAGATGTTTGTCGTAAACGACTGCAATGGGAATGTTATGAGCTTTATGCAATTGCTCTGCAAATATGAACCCTCCTTTGAATGTACTGAGCTGTTCTTCTCACTCGTTTTTTCATATCCATAGACGATTCAATTTTGTCTTGCAGTAAACGATTGTAAATCGTTTAAGATAAGGTTATCGTTGGAATAGGAGTGAGGGGTTAGCACCAAAGATTTGAGCTTGTGCAAGATTCATTTCAATATTTCGACTTGTTACTAACAAATTTGCTTAACGTGAATCCTAGATTTAACGTTAAAATAGTTAACTTCTAGAAAAGAAATTAGTAAAGAGGGCTTGCTCGGCATCTTCCTTCATGTCCTTTGTTGGGCAATCAGTCATGTTTCCCCTTGCGAATTGGAATTGATATTGGTAACATTTTATAAAGACGTTAGTAGATTTTGTCACGAGGAAGCCTGATTATGCACCTTTCATCTTACATTCTTAAATAGTGAATTCTGAATCTGCTTTGGAAGAGGGGTGCACACTCATCGAATTTTCCTGCCTTCTTTCATGGGGAGGAGGTGCTGTAGACCGCACTTTTTCTGAAAATAAGGTGTTGCCTTTTGGTGAACAACAGCCATACTCATCTCAGCCAATGAGCAACCCCCGACCCCCATAGCTTCAGTTACTCATTACAAATTTCACGCATTTGTCGCATTTGCCGAAGTAGCTTTATTTGGCTACATAATACATCCAACAACTTATTTTACATGTATGTACATTGATAATAACGTTACAATAACATCCAAGCTTTGCTCAGTCAAACAGTTAGCTGCTAGGGACACAAGGGGGAGCTGTCCCCAGATGAAAATTCTGACGTGATTCCCCCCAAACAGTTAGGTTTTGCCCCTCCAGAAAGAAATACCTCCAGCTCCATACATTCACTCAGTGCCGTTATTTACGCTAGCATTCTGGTATCACGCATAAAGTAGGTTGACCGACCTCAATGCCTTTTCTTGATGCTTTTTGTGGCAAGTCGTCGTTTGCAGTTCGCAGATTATGCAAATTGTCAAGTATTTCTACAGAAATGGTATTCCTTGGATCGCAAATCGAAGGAGGTGCTTGCTACCCACAACCAAAAACATCACGGGTTCTTGTACTGCTTAGCAGCATCAATTGATGGACAGCTGCTTCCAGCTTGCATGTTGCAAACGATTTTCTAGAATTTTCATTGGAACATCGTTTGCTTCTTTATCTGTTGCTATAGTTACTTGCGCCTAAAGTCATTTTTCTACGTCTTAATGTTTAGTTTAAAAACGCTGTTAGAATTTCTGTCGACGTCCCACCCTCAGTGATTTACTATGGATTTCACTGTTCTCATTTCGGCTATATGATATAGGAATGTGAATACTTTTGAGCTCCCATATTTTTATAGTTTCCTAACTACTGTAGATTAATTAAAATGTGTGTAATACAGCTACTCCTAATTTTTCAACCTGCTTATAAGCACAATGAACAAATTTCATAACTCCTAAATTGGCTAGCTAAGCTCTTACTCGATTGTCATCTTCAATTTCAAACTGCATTTCGCTTTTTCCAAACACATTACGTCATTAGTGGATAACATTTAGGCTTTGGTTTCATTGGGGTATTTAATATCAGTCAAAATCTAGATCTCTGAGGACAGTGTTGCTCTGAATATGAAAGGCTTGAAAGATACGGCCCTTAACTGTAAGCCGCACCTATTTAACCATCTTGGGGGATGTAGCTAGAAACTTTGATAATTCAAGCCGATAAGGCTTTTGAGGCATACAAACAACTGAGATTGACGCACTCGATGTTTCAAAGGCATTCTTTTCAGAGACACCCTCAAAGTCTCAAAATGAAGGAATAGGAAATAGAATCAAAGCATTTCTGCTACACCCATCACTTCTCATTGTTTGTGTTGTTAATGGTTTAATTCATTGATCTGAGTCTTGAGGCACTGCATGTCAATTTATCAAAATGTACAAGCAATGCCGCTGGTTCGTCTTTTGATTTAGATGTAGTCTTTGGATCAATTGATTGGTTTGATTCAATGCCTGATTGACTGATTCAGCGAATGATTCACTGATTTATTGATTTGATTTCGCATGTAAATGAAGTGCACTTTGTTTCTGTCTCATTTTATCCTCAACTCGATTTTTTTATTTTTTATGTTAGGTTTCATATAATCCACCACAATCCATTTACTCTTTAGGCCCGTTTCCCTAATTTTGCTTCCCTTCCCTTGAGCCCCTTCCTTGCCATAATTTTTCATGTTTTATCTATACAGGTGTTACTGGATCTGACTAGGGCAATATTTGAGGAGCAGAGCTCGCTTGATAATATTGTTCACAAAATCATGATGAGCACACAATCGTTTCTTCAATGTGAAAGGTGTTCCGTCCTTCTCGTTGATCCAACGTCAAAGGTGACCTCATTTCATTATTTATTGTTTTCACTGGTTAATGCTCTTCACACGTCATTAATAGGCTCATTGACTAAACCTATTAGTTTCTCTGTTGTTAAAGTACTAGCATGAATTCGAATATATTTCAAAGATATACTATCAATGGGATTTTGTGTGGCTGTGATGTAGGTATGTGGGAAACAAACAACAGATGTACGTATTAGTGTCTGGGAAATTTCTTCGCCTTTTTAGTTCCCAGGAAGGTCATATTTCCTTATGATTGCTTTGATAATTTTTGTTTGTATGATGACACACCCATTTGATTGATGGATTCACCAATCCTGAAAGATCTCAATTTACCTTCTCTTTATAATTTAATCATTGAAGATCTGTCAGAACATTCAACGCTAGTTTATTAGTTTTGTTCTCCATTTCAGTTGGTTCGACTTTCCTGGCTCGTATTGCCCATGCAAAAATGTTTAAACATCATATCGTTCTGACTGATTTGTTGTTGCATTCGTTTCCCATGCGTATGTAATAATTTTAAGATCCACACCTTTAAGATATATATTCTCAGTCGCTTTTTTGGCTTTTCAGGGCTTGTTTTCGCAGGCATTCGATTTAGAGGCCCGAGAGTGCTTTGATGATGATGGGCAGACCATAGTCAGAAAGCAGTCATGGTAAGCTGTGGTTGAATGTTGTGCATACCAAAAATTTTGCATCACAGTTTTCTTGAGATATTTAAAGCAAAAACTATTCACATTTAAGAATGTTAGTGAAGAGATACTTAGTGCTGTTGGGCAGAATATTAGGCCATATTAATGTAATGTTTGGTGTTTATTAGTTTAGGATTTCATACGTAAGAGAGGAATTCTAAGTCCATTAAATAGTTTAGTTCTTGCTTTAAGGGATGAGCCCCTTTCAATTGATTTTAAATAGGAAGTAGAGTTCTTTACTATGCAATAGCGCCAAAAAGCTTAAGTGCTCTTTTAGATAATTTACTTCAACTTAGTAGAAGAGTTTGTCTGATTGTTCTTGTAGTCTTGAATTGAATTGTAGCGAGGTTTATTTGTAATAAGCCAGTTAGTCTGCGGAATATCTTGTTGTTCTCTGCGTGTTCGTTGCGGAGCATCATCACTGATTCTCCCTGCTAATTGTTTGTGATGCGAGAATTGATTCGTAGCTCCCCTGTTACTTGGTCAAGACGGAAGAGAGCTTTTTTTAGGTCATGAACAATGTACCCACAGGAATAAGCCCCCAACCTAATTTTGTTATAGTAGTGCCCAGTGATTTCGTATTGTTGAAATGGTAATCCTATTTGTTGCGTTTGACTGAGTCATTTTTCTTCCCAAATTGCGTTTTGTTATTCTCGTGATCTTTTGTCCAAACTTTAAATCCGACCAGGAATTAGCGAGTCAGTTAATCCTTATGAAGATAAATCTTTTCATGTGATCTCCATCCGACGTAATTAAACATAGGGCAGGAAAAGATTGTTTGATTTCTCCTTTCATGAAAGTTGTTGTCAGAATGCCTCCCGAGCTTCACTGGTTAAACTCATACTCGTATCTGTTAATTTCAATGCAAAAATATGTCTGAAGATGCTAATGCTAGACTTAAAGATGTGAATGAAACCAGCGGTTTTGTGGTCGTGCACTTTCCCCAACCCCGATTAAGCAGCTCCACGGTTTTCTATCCATAAATAGAAGTACACCAGTGCATCATTTAACGCATCGTACTCTTGGAAAAATCATCTTTAGTATCAAACTGTGAGTCTCTTTATATTGATTAGTCTTATTCTCATAGTTATTGGGCTGGAAAAGATTGTTTGAGATTGAAAAGATTGTTATACCTGTTCTGTGACCAATAGAGTGTTGAGTAGTAGGTCAAGTGTACTATTTTCAAGTGACTAATTGTCATCCCATCGCAAATTGATTTCTTAAAATTTTTCCAACCCCCGCTCTTATTAGAACCATCTTGCTTATTAGCTTTTGCATGAAAATTTATCAAAACATGTTCCAAACGGATATTTTGAACAAATCAGTTAGGCACTACAGAGTTTATTTTGTATCTGAGAGATGATCATAGACGAAATGCTGCTGTTTTAGATGAACTTAAATGCCATCATTTCCAATTTTATCACTTGTTGTAATGAGACAAAGCTTTATCTTCATGATTCAATACTTTTTAGTGGCACATCTGAGGTTCGTTTTCCCATCAATATTGGTATCACAGGTTTCGTTGCGACAACTGGAGAGGTATTCCATTCTCTATAGATGATATTCCACACATGATATTTTACATGATTAGTAGCCATTCTACAAATAGTACAGTTTTTTAATTAGTTAGTTTAAAATACATATTAGTGTTTGTTGGTCATAAGTTTATATTGCATTCTGGCTGCTGTGAAAGTAAGAGGGTGCACAACATCAATGACGAGGATGTAGTTCATTAGTTTTGACAATCGCAATCTAAAAAAGCCTGATGAGACTGAAAGTTTTGGTTTCTGAACTGGTCCTATTTTTGGCTTATGTCCCATGCCCAGTGTTCCAGCCCTTTGTCCTTTGTCCTCTGCCCTTGATTTGTTTTGATGTTGCTTAGCAACAATTCACGTGCATCTGAGGACCCCTCGAGATGCATATGTGGGCTGACATTCTTTTACGTTGAATGAGTGTTCTCTAGTTTGGTTAACTTCTACTTACAGTGTTTATTATCAGCTCTTGAGCAATCCATGTTACATTATAGCATACATTAGGCAATGCATTTCGGTACAGTAGCTGTGAATAGATAATCAATACAGTGTTTACAAAGGTTGGCCTCTTCAGCGTATAAAATGCTGTTTGGAATGAGGGCCCTAAATCTAAGTAACTGTTCTTTATAGCAGTTAAATGTAATGATAGGGGAATGTAGCTATAAGCTCAAAGCTGTCCACGTATGAAGCAAAAGAGTAGTTGGTGATTTTCCAAATAAGATTGATTTAGATTGTGTTGAAAGAGAAGGAATGAGTTAAGCTTGTGAAGGTTGATGTCATCATATGCTTTTGGTGCCTTTCTAGCTATTTGGTATTTTCACATATCCATATTTAAAGTTGGTATTTACCATAGTAACTTAATACTAATTTAACCAACTATTTGTAATACAAAAAACCAAATAACTGTATACAAAGTATCATATACTTAAAACAACAAGTTAACGGCAGATCCTACAGGTGCATTCTGTACCAGACCGATTTTTTATCTTATTTTCGAATGCTAGAAGAGTTGGGTTGGTTCATTTTTGATACTGCCATCTAGGATATTCCAGAGGAAACTCCCCAGTTGTTATTCTAACTGTTCAGATTCGAGCTACAAATTTGTTGGACCATAAATAAGAGTCTGCTCGATGGAAGGACCAAAAATAGGATTTCAATATTGCTTGCCGGCTCTCTTTCATTTTGTCTAAAGCGATTTCGCATGCAAAGCGACATGTAGCAATCACTGTAGATAGCATCTTCTATTGTTAGATTGTGTCTCATGAATTGTATTAATATCATTTATTATTAACGATGATTGTAAGTAGTAATCTTTGTTTTGCAATTCGATTTCGGCATTGTCATCAACATTATTCTTTTATCTACAATTTTCAATGAGTAATGGTGATTCTGAGCGAAAAGCCATGTGGCTAAACCATCTGACTACTTTGCATTAGCTCCCAAAGTCAAATGACACTGCGATGGACAAACGGCCGCTCAATGCCCCCCTAGCAATGTTAACCGTAACCCCCTCTAATAAGCCCCCACCTCCGAATAGGCCCCTCGAATAAGCCCCACCTAAGAAATCATTTTTGCAGATAAGGTCCCTCCGAATATGCGCCTATGGGGGCCTTATGTGAGGGGAGTATAATTGCAGAATACTGTCTTATTTCAAGAACATCCCCACAGAACAATAGCTATATTGTGCTACTTCCTTTGACTGGAGCCACAATAGCGGATGGGAACGCAAATTTTGTCATGACAATGAGGATATCGTTATTGACTAATAGATTTCCTTTGCGAAATGGACTTTTTGTAGTTTTTTAATTTTGTTGATTGGGAAAATTACGTCGTTTTTTATGTCAACCTCTGAGGAAAATGTCGATCTTTGACATAAGCCCCCTCAAGTAAGCCCTCCCCTTGCATAAATCCAAACACAAAAGTTCATTTTTGCAAATAAGCCTCTGGAGACTAATTCGATGATTTATGGTATGTACCTGGTGGAACACTGGGGAGATAAAGGCAGCGATGAAAAGGAACTGACCATCCCACCTAACGATGTTAGTGGGGCCAAAATAGGAGTCTTCTTTTAACAGACAATCCCAGATTACGAATCTTATACAGGACTTACTGTAGCTAAATGAATGGTATTGTGATATCCAAAATGAAATTTGTATTTATGTGAAATGATTTGATGTTTTTTTCTATTTGATATCTTGCAATTGTCGTTGTACCATGCAGTATTATAAACCAAGTATTGTGCATTCCTTCGTGATAGTCGTCAAAATATTCGTTATTTTCTTAATCGTTTACAATGTTGACCATCATAGAATTTTGAGTCTGTGGTGTATTTTTACCCTTAGACATTGAATATTCCAGATGCATATGCTGATCCACGATTCGACCCATCTGTAAGCATAATTCCTCACACAGATTTACGTTGCTAGCCTATTATTTGTTCAATCATTCTTATTATCTTCCCAAACAGCCGTGTTAGGCAGTTGTGAAGAAAATTTCTTTAAGCTCTTAGCTCAGTCATCAAGCATGTAGCTTCTTATAGTCTGTCTTTCATGTACGAAATTATTATTGATGTTTTGAGCAAGTATATTCTTAATTCGCTGCCTTTCAATACGAGGTGTTTGTATACAGAGATCTATCAAACTATGGAGCAATGTAGAAAACTATATAACAGGATATTGGAATATGATAGAGAATTCTGCTTATTAAGTAATAGATAGATAGGTTATTTCTTACATTCTCAAGATTTGCTTGTAAGTGTAGATCAATGGTATTTGTTACTTTTTATTCTCCAGGTTGATGAAGGCTCGGGATTTCGAACCAAGACAATTCTTTGTATGCCCATACGAAATGCAGCTGGTGACTTAATTGGTAAGAACATTACTCCATTTCGGCGCTCAAAATTAATTACTTTTTCAGTGCCTTGGTATTTTGAAACATGATCAGTAATCAATTTGAACGACAAGGGCCATATCAAACAATATGATTGGCCACGCTTTAGACTCCCCTATTCTATAGTATTCCATAGGCCTTTAGGCGTGCTATTTGTTTTTTATTCTGATCTGTGTCTTGTCTGAGGAATTCCTTAGATATTAGACTGTATTTCACATTTTAGTCACTATTGTTTATTGAGTTTTGGCCAACTTTGCCTGATTAATGGTAGTGTTTCCCGTACATCTCCAGTTCTAATTTATTATATTTTTATCAGGTGTTGTCCAGCTTCTTAATAAGATGGATGGATCTCCTTTCAATGAAAACGATGAAAATTT
Organism: Cassiopea andromeda; assembly: GCA_018155075.1. Taxonomy (NCBI): domain Eukaryota; kingdom Metazoa; phylum Cnidaria; class Scyphozoa; order Rhizostomeae; family Cassiopeidae; genus Cassiopea; species Cassiopea andromeda. The sequence continues at coordinate 598,804 of WIPJ01000447.1, forward strand.
TTTTGAGGTATAATTGACTATTTTGTCTTTGAAACATTGGCTTTGTGAATTAGACCCAGTTTTTATTTGAGAAACCTTTTTTGATATGGGAATTGAGCCTAATTACTATTGGGCCGCACAGTAATTATGTTAATTTATGGAAGGTGATTTCTCCTAAAGCGAGTTGCCTCAGAAGATTAAAAGTGTAAATGAAAGTTTAATATTTTGTCCTTTTTCAATTTAAATGTGCTATTTGGGTTACTTACAATATAATCATATATTGTATGACTTTAGAAATAGTATTAATTAATAGAAAAAGGAAGTCAGAATGCACATTTGCAAGATTACTATTGTAGGACTCATGTGGGTGGAGTCCGAAGAACTTTTTAAGAGCCACGCCCTTTTCTGAAAGGAATCGGACATTTTTGGATGAAGCAGAACAGTTTTTGCTGTCAAAATATTGCAAATTTTAGATTTGAAGCTGAACTCGAATGAAGCGGGAAATGTTTATAAGAATTTTTGCACCACTTATTTTCACTGTTTAAATTTTAAAGCCACTAATTGTAAACAATGTTATTCTTTTTAGGCCTTGCTTTTTATATGCCACTTCTTTACCTCTACGTATATCATTTATTTATTGTTGTAAGTATCCTCCATTATGCAGTCACAATCCCTTGCCTCTCCAGACCGTTATGCATTATACTTGATTTTATTGATTGACTTATTGTCATTGGCAGCTGTCAATCTTTATGTGGTATGTTTTTTCTTCGTTTAGGCATTCGCAATTTTTTGTGGCATGGCGATACACCATACTGCAATGTATGAGGAATGCCAAAAAGCATTGGCCAGGCAAAAGGTTGCATTGGAGGTAATTGTAGATGTTTGAAATATACAGCACATTGTTTAATCCCTAGTCCTCAATCCTTTAGCTCTGCCCTACCTTACAGTGAGAGCACTTGTAGACATTCAATTCACATACGCGTACTAGCAATTACATATCTTTACTTTTCTCGTATTGCAGATTCTTTCCTATCATGCCAGTGAATCAGACGAAGAAGCAGAAAAGCTTTTGGTAAGTTCATCGCACCTGGCTGTAGTTTTCGATTTTGCTTTTTCCCCTGCCTTTGATAGTATTTTGTAAAACGACCTTTTTTACTTTTTCAGGAAGCTACTGTCCCGTCAGTTCAACAAATGCAACTTACTAGTTATTCATTTGATGATATAAGTCTAAGCGATAAAGAAACATGTTTGGCAACACTCAGAGTTTTCTTAGATCTTCAGTTTGTACAGAAATTTCATATTGATTATCAGGTTTGTATATTTTATTACATTATATATATATATATATATATATATATATATATTCATATATTTTTAAAACTATGTATAAAGTATGCATGTATATGATCTATATCAACTATATTGTTGTCATTGTGTGCAAATATATACGTCAACCCCTCATTTCCTTTAGACACTCTGCAAGTGGGTTCTCTCAGTAAAAAAGAATTACAGGAACGTCATCTATCACAATTGGAGACATGCATTCAATGTGATGCAAATGATGTACGCAATGTTGAAGGTGAGTTGAAGAGACATTTTACAACACACGTCTTATGTACGCAATGTTGAAGGTGAGTTTAAGAGGCATATTTACAACGCACTCTTTGTACGATCTACTCCTGCTACAGTGTGACGCCCTAAAGTTTTTTTAAAGTCCTTTCCCGCGCCAAATGGCACATAGGACGGCGCCAATCTCCGTTTCTATAGCCCTATGCCACGCATCTGTGAATGCAGTGAGAGCTACAGCGGGGGGCTGGTCCACTGGTAGCTCTGCGTGTTTAACTTTCCCACTCCATTCTTATAAGTCGAGCGCCAGACGAGAAGGCAGTGAGTACCATTTTAAAAGTCTTTGGTATGACTCGGCCGGGACTCAAACCCACGACCTACTGGTTGTGAGGCAGATGCTCTACCACTGGGCCATCACTCCCTAAATGTTTGCATTGCATTTATTTGCCGTCACATTTCCAACTGAGTCGTCAAAAATGCTTGCTTTGGTACCTTGATTAATAGTGTGTTTCAATAGGAATGGAAAATTCATTGATAAAAAGCCGATGTTAAATGTGCTCGTTATGCAGGAGGCATTAGCGCAAAAGAGATGAAAAATACTGCTTGAAGATTTGTAGAATAGATGAATGGATATTTAAGTGCCAGTGTAGTTTAGTGAATTTGTTTCATGCACATGTATTTATAGAAAAGTAGAGAATTCATCGGCAGCGTTATTTTCATTTTCATTTATATCAAGGTTTTTTTGCTGTCGTGTAAGCACCGATCGATTTGGAGGGTAACATTTGTCCGAATATCCCGGCTGATGCATTGAATGTCATCTATCGATCTCTAGAATTTTTCTCAACCGTTTTATGGTGAACCTACTTGCTTTATTGTAATCAGAGCAGCTTTACCTTTCCCCTTCCTTATTGCCTATAGATTTCACTTATTATATCTGTTCATATTTAACTTCTATTTTTCGACCGAAACTTTTGATGATACACAATTCAATTCAACTGAGCTAATGCTGGAACCACTTTTTGGTTATCATATAGACATTTTTAAACATTGGGAATGCTACGACCTCACCCAACTCGTAAAGCCCAGCCCCGTTGATATCTAATCAAAATTTTCGTTATTTTCAGCATTCTTCGGAATTATCAGATGCATTCACGGATAATGAGAAATTAGCTTTGATAGTCGGTTGTTTGTGCCACGACCTTGACCACAGGGGAACAAACAATACATTTCAAGTGAAGTAAGCATTTGATCACTTTTCGCACCGTTGTTTGGAGTTATTGGGCACCTACGAGGTGGAATTTATGAGGGAGGGGGGCACCTAATAGATTTATTTTAATATGCGTCTTATAAGCAATGCGTAGGCTTTTGCTAACAGGCTCTTGGCACTTGTAGAATAGGGAGGCCATGTTCAAATATTTTCCGATTAAATTCGAAACCTTTATCTTTACCAACAACAAAAGTCCGAAAACTCTCCTACAAAACGCTAACATTCCCAAAAAACCGACGATATCGAAGAAATTGGGGGCATGGCCCCCTCTGTTCCCCGGCCATGACCCCCTGTTTGCTAATGCATTGCAGTCTTATAGTTTGGGCTATGTTGCTATAACTATATTTGTTTTCTTCAAATTTATTTTTATTTTATTTTTATTTTATTTTTGTTTTGTCATTGGGGTTTTGCGAGATGGCATTTTATCACATTTTTGTAAAGATGTTCCCTCTTCTGTTTTTGTTGCTGTTTGTATTAAAACTAGTCTACAGTCTTAGTACTTATTTTGCTACTTAGGATTTATTAGCTGTCATTAAATTTATTTTCAAAAGATGTCATATGAAGTTGCATCTATCTTATTGCCCGTTGCTATTCCCTGATTTGTAGATCGGAATCGGCTTTGGCGCAGCTCTATGGAACCTCTGTGATGGAGCATCACCATTTTGATCATTGCATTATGATATTAAATAGCCCTGTAAGTATTCTCGTCATATATCTATGCTTCAAGTGTCTTGGTAGCGGCTTTGTGAGAATATGTATTGTTGGCATCTTTTCGACGAAGTGACGGCATTATAATCGATATATCGACGGCATTTGTCGGTGTATTGATGACATTGTGTTGGCGAAGTGTCAGTATTGCATCGGTGACGATACAACGGCATTGCTTCAGAAAAATTCTTCATTGGTTGCAATCTTTTCCAGATAGATCGAAAGCCAGCTTTTCTTTTTATCAATTAACCATTTTCGTTCTATCATATTCGTCATCCTATTTCCCATAGTCAGATATCTAAGTTCTTATGGGTATATTCTCTCTTCTGATAGGGAAATGAAATTTTTCAAACTTTATCAACGGAAGAATACAATGAAGTTATTCAGCTCTTAGAGCAAGCGATTCTTGCGACTGATTTAGCTCTATATTTCAAGTGAGTATTCTCTTCCACTTTTCGTTGATTCCAATGTTTACGTGTTGTATTTAATTTAGAGTATTCTTTTCCATGCTGTTTTATTACTTCAGGAATTGTAGGTTCTGATTCAAATTGCATCAAATGCAATCGTTTTAAAATCAGCATTTTGGAATGGACATTCTCCAAACATTGTTGATGGACGAAGGAATTATTCTTAAATATTTTTCATCTTCAAGAACTGGTTAAGTTACAGTCATACAGCAAATAGCAGGTTGTCTTTTTAAAAATAGCAAGTTATTTGAATGGCCTTTTGCAACTCGAATAATCAATTAAAGCCACAGGATAATTCCTTTCAGTTTATTGCCTCTAGACTTAATTTGTTGTTTATGGTTTAATTCATAATTTTTCAGAAAAAGAGGCTTGTTTTTCAATATTGTCAAAAGTAATAACTTTGATTGGATGTTGGATCACCACCGATCCCTTTTAAGGTATGCATTACGTTGCATCCTTTTCATTATTGTTGCTTTTACCGAAGACTCAATTATTTTATTTTCCTGTTGCATATCTTAACTTTTCAAGTTCCAAATAGATGTTCGAATAGATATCCCGAAACGTACTGTAGAGTCTACAGAAATTGTCAATAAGTATCTATTTTATAGTCTGTTGGTACGACAGAACATTACCACAGCACGAGAAAGCGGCAACATTCTTTTCACATACTAAAAGCTCTTTTCGTCCGACACTCATCAAAGTATGAAAACGTCGGATAGTGACCTAAAGGTTAACCGAAATATATATCCAGATGCCGTTAATGTGATAGGATGCTGATGACGTTTTCATCCTCTGCTGAGTGTCGGACGAAAAAAGCTTTTAGTATGTGAAAAGAATGTTGCTGCTTTTTCGTGTTGTGGTAGAGTAAGTAGGTTGTCAAATGTAACTGGTATGTCAATATAATGGATCTGTTGATGGCAATGCACAAGTGAAAACTGGCTATTCTTTATGATTTATCTGCAATGTTGCTCGTCGTGGCTATAATTCTCATAGTTGTTCAATTGTTGCATTTACCTCCATTTCGTGTGTGTTTCCTTCTGCAAGAAGATTTTGGTGTTAATGTAACTTTCATGAATAGAAAGGACTCGATTTTTTGCTCCAGGCTTACTGTTTTTCATGTCGACCATTGATTTTGAATTTTTACTACCTTAAGATCAATGCTCATGACTGCTTCTGATATATCTGCAATAACGAAGCCATGGAAAGTGCAACATAGGGTATGTGTCAACCTCATGATTTCAATCTATAAAAGAATGTAGACGCGCAGGTTCATCATACACCCCACTACTCTTTGACACCGAGTAGTAGAGGAGCCCCCAATTGCAGATTTTGACCCATTGGAAAAATCTAGCCCCCCCACCATTTTACTAACCTAAAGATTTCAAAGTTTTAGTGAGGATAAGTACGAAAAACACATTGACTTTTTGAGCGCATATCAATAATAGCAACTAAGGAAGTCAAAACAAACTATTTACCTTGTATTTACGCAATGTTAACAACTAATTGCAATAATTTTAAAATGTTTGGGTCCCCATACTGTCTACTAAACATTGACCCCACCCCAACTATTAGCAACCCCCCAATTTATGCATTTTTAGCAAAAATAAAAATCCCCTCTTATTATACCCCATGCTGTTTGGTCCCAAAGAGTATAATACTACAAAGATATATTTGTACATATGATATCTTTATATTTTTTAATATCTGCTACTTTTATGCAGTCTAGGCATTTACTTCCCAATAAAAACATACGATGATAAAAAAGTTAAAATCCTTCAATTTTATAAATTTGTTTCTATTATTTCAGGTAGCACAGTTAGTAGCAGAAGAGTTTTTTCAGCAGGGAGATCGAGAAGCAAAAGAGCTGAACATGACACCAATGGTAACTTGTTGTTTTTAGCAGTTTCTCTTTTCTCTCTCTAGATGTTTTTACAATCAACAAGCCTTATTGCTTTTTAACCTGAACAGTAATGAACAATGTACATTTGTATATTTTTCACAGGAAATGATGGATCGTCAGAAAAAGGACAAGCTACCAAAAATGCAATGCGATTTTATTATTAACATTTGTTCTCCTATCTATGAGGTCAGTTGTGAATTCAGTTGTTTGTATTCCTTTACCTTTCATGATTATATAATTAAGATGCAATTAACTTACTATATCATATTTGCTATTTGTTCCTTTTCATTTATTCTCATGTTTTTAATCCTTTCTTTCAAAATTAGCATGCCTAAATGAAGAACATGTTGAACGGAAAGTTTAAGTACCCTTTTGTGCCTGATAGAAGGGGGTTGGAATAGTCGGGGAGCTGGAAAAATCCCCGAAACCTGATTAGCGGGTGGAGGTTGGAAAATGACCAGAAATGTTAGAGAAGGCAATTGTTTCTTGTAATGAATTTATATTAAAGTAACATAGGTATGTCCACAGAATGAAATAATGCTGAGCCATACAACATATGCGATGAGCATACTTTTCCTATGATATTTTTTACTTGCAGATCAAAGTATCTTCTCTAAAAATTGCCTTGGATGAGATCTTTCTCAAAACAAGTATTAGCCGGAGGGTTGCAATAGGAATGTTTTGGGTGGAATATTTTTGAAAAATGAATTAGCGGGGGGGCGTCTATTAAGCACCCAAGTGTAGTCGCATTCTGGACCGGAAGAAACAGCTACACTTTCGCACTTCTAAAATATTCTTTCCTCTTTACAGACAGTCTATAAATCCATGGTTATTTTGTTTGTAAGTACAATCGCTGCCAAAAGTCTTGGAACACTTGCAATCTTTCTGTTGCTCATTAAGTAGTATCGTTCCCTCCCCCTGAAAAAATGTTGTTGTAAACATGGTCAAAAGGCACAAAAAATGTCGCTATGCTTGGAGATTAGTCTCTGGCAAATGCACTCTTAGTTCAGCGTTGTTTCAGGGGGAGGGGATTTCAATCGTTCGACACAGACAAAAATATTATAATTATCAAATACCATGGATTAATTGATTGGTTTTCCAATTACTTTTGGCAGAGATTGCAGCTTCCATAGCTATTTAACATAATTGACGTGGTAATTTGGTATGTTGCTTATTTTTCAGAACCTCGCAGTGCGTTTTAGCGAGCTGAAAACCTTGAATGAAGGTTGCAGTAGGAATAAGTCAGAATGGGAAGGTCTGGCTAAGGAATATGAAGAATCCACATTAAAAAACGGTCAATAGAACATTTAGCCGCATTTTGAAAATATACTCAACTTCCTTTTAGTTTCTGATACTAAAAACCATAATGTCTGTGTTTACAGATGTGTGACGTCATTTGGCACTACCTTCCTGTAGCTGTAGCTGAATTCAACATTTTGAATACTTTGACGTGTGTTTATTTATGTATTAATCGCCTCCGTAGTCTTCCCTCAATATTTCCCATAATACATGACTTTGTAGAGCTAAATACAGATTTGCAATCAAATCAACATTATTACCTTTTCGTTTCTTCATTATATTTTCTCATTATTCACTGAAATAATTACTCCCTCATTCAGACGAAGATTATATATTAACAGGATTGCCTTCTTTCGGAAAACATCCTTTGATAGTGTGAAATTTTTTAGCAGAAAAATAGAGAAATGGCGCGACATGTTGTTAACTATTAGGCATTCAGCGTCATTATGTAGTTTGTCTGTTAATATGACTAGGTTGAGTAGAGCGTGAAAGGTTGAAGGCTATGATATTTAAGTTTAGAGTAATTGTAAATAGATTTTGCCATGAAATTTCCGATATTCACGGAAAAAAACTACAGACTCCTCTTTGTTCCCAGAAAGCTGGCTCAGTCAGTATCTAGTCTCAGAACTTTATTTCAAGACGAAAAGTTAATTGTTTCTTTCAGCCTTAGAGGCTTCTATTCTACGGATCGATTCCCCCTCATCTGTTTTATGCTTACATTTATGTACTTAATATATTTTATTATTTAATAGTTGATTAATTTATAGAGGGAACTCAAGTTTCTAATTGCTATACCGTTTGTATCCACACCACTGTGCTACTAAACTATTTTCATAACTAGGGCAGCTATTCACTAGACACTCCATTCTAAAATTATGAAGTCCCGTTTGAATCATGTCGTTTTTTATTACATCCACCTGGCTTCATTGCAAATATTTTTGGAAGTGCTTAGTGAATCAGTCTTCAATGTGTTCCCATTTTACACTCATGGTTACAATAAATTTGCCATTTTATTATTTCATCGCAGTCTTGTGTTGCAATGATTTTAGTGCCATATCATGAGTGTTAGTTTTCCCACAGGCCTGTTTTGAGGTAGAAAGTTGTGTTGAAGAAGCGTATCATAGAATACTGTCGTCGAGAGGGCATCAAGTACCTAAGGGTGTTGAGCCCACGGTTATGATGATGATGATGATTGATGATGATGATGTTCATGATCATGATCGTAATGATCTTGATGATGATAATAATGATGATGTTGATGATAATGGTGGTGATGATTGATGATCATGTTGTTGATGATTACGATGATGTTGGTGATGATGATGATGATGTTGATGATCATGATCATCATGATAATGATTATGATTATGATTTTGATCATGATGGTTCTTAGGCCCCTCTTTTTAGGATTCCTCAGTTTTTACATTCTCAATTTGTATACGAGAAACCATGCAAAAAGTTGAAGATCTGAAGTTGAGTAGTCCAAATATTGAATGAGAACTATGCTGTAAGATTCCGAACAATACTTACCATTAGCAGCATATTCTATAAGAGATTCCATGCGTCCAGACAGATTTGTACACATTTAGACCGAATTTGTTTCCCCCCC